>OZ024742.1:255538318-255548318 GCA_964016885.1 Eledone cirrhosa
TGTCCTACCTTTTCCAATAAAAAAAGATCATTGTGAAATATACGCACACACAAAATGTATATATATATATATATATATACACATTTACATGCACGCTCACATATGCGCGCCCGCGTGCACACACACACAGACAAGCACACACACACACTTATATATATATACAGACACTGAATTCTGTCTCCACTCATTTTCCCTAGGGTCTTTGACTGTAGAACTAAGCAATCATCGTTGGCAATATCGGTAGAGGGTCGGACGCTAAGCTTTTCAGCATAGACTTACGGCCCTTTACGGTCTCAGTTCAACTCCTGCCGAGGTTAACTTTGCCTTTCATCCTTATGGGGTTGATAAAATAAAGTACCAGAAAATAAAGTTAACTGGGATAATTGCTGGCCTTGTGCCAAAAGTAGAAACAGTTACACACACACACACACACACACACACACACACACACACACACACACACACACACACACACACACACACACACACACACACACACACATATAAATATATATATATATATAATTACATAATAAAATTAAATAGCTCTGTCCAATACATAGAGCACTCTTCTTGTCTTTACGTTTTTTACGAAAATACTTAGTACACACACAACCATAAACACACACACACACACACACACACACACACACACACAGAGAGAGAGACACACACACACATATATATATATATATATATATATATATATATATATGAGAAGATAAATAAATTTTCTTTTGTGTAGGTCAAAATGAAGTACTTTTTTTGTGTGACTGTATTGATTCTGGCTACCCGAAGCATTATTATATTTTGACCAACTGCGTTTCTTAATTGTTTTATTTGTTTTAAAGGACTTTTGGTGTTTTCTTTGAAAACAAGGTTTTTGCATTGGCCTCTATAATAATATGTGGGCCCCCAAGGAGCCGACTGCCATCTTGCAAGCGGAGGACCTGGCTAGTCTGCCATTGCATACATACATACATCTATGAGTGTATATGAAAATATATACTATATGTTTATATAATTGTTTCTACTTTTGGCACAAAGCCAGTAATTACGTCCAGTGCATTACTGGTTCTTTACTGACCCTGTAAAGATGAAAGGCAAAGTTAACTTCGACGGATATTTGAACGCAGGCCGTAAAGGGCCGTAAGTCTATGCTGAAAAGCATGGTGTCCAACCTTCTACCGATACTGCCTACTTATAACATATGAAGCTCTCATATGTTTACTGTATATAAACATATAGTATAAGCTTTCATAGACACCACTATTATCCTCTATGCTATCTTAGTGCCACTGTCAGTACATACGCACATGCATACAATCATTGGTGTACTTGGATATGTATCTAACTGTCTCAGCACAAATATTTAGAAGCTGAGCTTCACAAAACCAGAAAGAGCACGGCTAGTTAGCAACTTGCAAGAAGAACTAACTAATGAAACTAATGGAACAGTAAAAATATGTAAAACTGTCCAAAAAGTTGGCAAGTGATAACTGCATACCCACTGGTATAGATATAGAAACATATTTATTTATGTACATATAACTCAAAACAACCAAACCCACTCATGCATTGACGTTTATAGGTAAATTCAGGTATACATATATATATTTACCTAGTTGGTGTTCAAATTCCAATGAAAGAGTCTTGTCTCTGTAATAGAACTGTCTCTCTCTGGGTTGGTGAAAATTAAGAGAACATAAAACCAGAAGAATATATATACTTACATACAAATATACATACGTAAGTATATACTTAGATAGATTCATGCATACATAGATACGTACATATCTAAACTAATATAAATAATGTATCCATCCGTAGACAAAGACAGACACCTCACAACATAAACAAACGTACGCGCACACACGCGCGCGCGCACGCACACACACACACACGCACACACACACACACACACACACATACACACACACACACACACACACACACACACACACACACACGCATATATATATATGTGTGTGTGTGTACATCTAGATACATACATACATAAACACGTAAATGCATACTCAGATAGATGCTTGCATATAGATATACGGACTTATCTAAACTTCTATCAATAATATATCCATACACACACATATATGTACCTGCATACTAGCATACATACGTACACATACACACACACACACACACACCCATATATATATATATATATATATATATATATATATATATATATATATATATATATATATACATACATATATATATATATCATAAACAATATATTTTGAACATGTATATATATATATTGGAACGTAGAAATATTATACTTATCGTATAAATACATAATAGTGAGTGAGGGTGTCAACATATAAACGCAATAACACACACAAATACACTTATCTACATGCGTACATATAACTATATAAATATAATAGGCCTACTTAGACTTAGTGTATATTTTGGTATATAGGGGAATTATTAGTATAAACCTATTGAGGTAAATTATTTGAATACTTATCTTGAAATACTTTTTATTCACGTTGAACGGTATTTTCCGAGATTAACATCAAGAACTGTAAAACCTAACAGTAATTTTATTATTTTTTGCTTACTGTTTGCACTAATACGAACGAAAAATATCATTCCCCCAGATAATATATTTATATGTATACATGCATATAAATATATAAATTAAGGGGGGTTACACCTTCTTATATATATATATATATATATATATATATATATATATATATATACACACAGGTATGTATAGGTATATATATATATATATATACACAGGTATGTATGTATGTATATATATATATATATATATATATATATATATATATATATATATACACAGGTATGTATAGGTATATATATATATATATATATACACACAGGTATGTATGTATATATATATATATATATATATATATATATATATATATGCGCACGTACAGTTGTATAGATGCACACACGCTCACACACACAGGCATATGTATATATATAAGCCGGAGTAAATCCGGCTTAAGTTAAAAATAGTATAAACAAAAGGAAGATTTTCGCTAAAAATATATAATGTACATATGATTATATTGTATAGTATTATTATTTTAATCTTACTACCTTATACGTGTAGTAATAGTCGAATAGACGCATGCACAAATATATCGTATATATATATACATATATGCGTATATATATATATATATATATATATATATATATGTATATATATATATATATATATATATATATATATATATATATATATATATATATATATATATATATATATATATATATATATATATATATATATATATTTATATATATAAATATATATATATATATATATATATTTATATATATATATACGCATATATGTATATATATATTCATATATACGATATATTTGTGTATCCGTCTATTCGACTAATACTACACGTATAAGGTAGTAAGATTAAAATAATAATATATATATATGTATATATATATATATATGTATATATATATATGTGTATATATATAATTATGTATATATATATATAAAAGTATATATATGTTTATATACTTATATATATGCGTGCATGTGTATTTATATGTGTATGTGTGTATATATATATATATATATATATATATATATATATATATATATATATATATATATATATATTATATCTGTAATTTTGACCGTTGGTCAGTCAATGGCAACATTGACGACCGAATAAATTAAATTAACCGATATAAAAGATACAGAAGCGACAACCAACCAAACAGTGAGTGTGTTCTGTTATTAATTCTGGCAATATTACACAAATATGACCCTCCCCAAGTATAACAATATTTGTTTCGACACACGATTTCATATAAAAAAACCTCGCAAAACTGTAAACTATATATATAATATATATATATATACACACACACACACACACACACACACATATATATATATATATATATATATATATATATATATATATATATATATATATATATATATATATATATTAAAATATAACAATAATTGCTGAATCGTTCACACACAAGCATTGTCTTGATATATAGATTATTTTGAGTTATTTTCTGCTGTTTGCATCATTGTGATAAAGCAATGGTAGATTAGGCCAGGGAACACTTGCACTATGTAATACATATATAACAATTGATCGATTAGTATTATTTCCTCAGTTTATTTGTTTGCACAACTGCTCCACTTCACTGGTAATCACAAACATTCTCAGTATACTATAAGTCTTGTAACTATAATACATAATATGCATAAGCTTTATACATATATATAATGTAGTTAGCACGGTGAAATATAGATACGAGGTGTGTCAGAAAAGTTCCAGGACTGATGTCACAAAAGATTTATTTCAAACCCAAACTTCACACTAAGGGTTTTCTCCTTCAAAGTAACCCCCCTGGAGTATGTAACTGTAATCTTAGCTCTCTGCAGCGATCAAACTTTTTTGTTCATAATTTTATATACATGTCCTCTGTTTCAGGTCGTCAAGCAGTGAGCATAGAACAACGAACAAACTTGAAAACTCCCTCAGAAGCACTGGGATTGCTGCAGCAAGTTTATGGAGATGAGACGATGTCACACTCACGTGTTTTGAGTGGTGCAAGAGGTTTAAAGAAGGGCGCGAGGACGTGGAAGATGACCCCAGAAGCGGAGGTCCTCAACAACCAGGACTGATTAACGTTGAGCGCGTCAGGCAGATGGTGCGTAGCGATCATCGGCTGACTGTTCGATTAATGGCAAATGAGCTGGGCATGAATCGGGACAACGTCTGGAAGATTCTCACTGAAGATTTGGACATGCGGAAAGTCTGCGCCAAGATGGTGCCAACACTGTTGAACGATGACCAGAAGGGTTGACGCATGCAAGTGTGCGAGAACATCCCCGAGCATCTTGAAACCGAACCAGACTTGCTAGGCACAGTCATCACCGGTGATGAGTCATAGATCTTCGAGTACGACCCGGTGGGGACCCGTTTTGAAGACGTGGACGACATCAAAAAGGCCGTGACGACGGAATTGCGGAAGATCCCGGAAGAATCCTTCCAGGAGTGCATGCAAGCGTGGCAGAAAAGTATGGAAAAGTGCATTAGACTCCAGGGGGATTACTTTGAAGGAGAAAACTCTTAGTGTGAAGTTTGGGTTTGAAATAAATCTTTTGTGACATCAGCAATGGAACTTTTCTGACACACCTCGTATATATATATATATATACATACACACACACACACACACACAACGCACACACACTACGCACACACACACACACACACACAAACACACACACACATACACACACACAAACACACACACACACACACACACACACACACACACACACACACACACACACACACATATATATATATATATATATATATATATATATATATATATATATACGTACACACACACACACATATATATATATATATATATATAGGAACAAGTAAGACTCCGATGGCTGAGCTCAAGCCGTTTCGACGGCTAATTCTGTACTCAGTACAGAATTAGCCGTCGAAACGGCTTGAGCTCAGCCGTCGGGGTCTTACTTGTTCCTATTACCCACTCTACTACCCTAAGTATTGAGTACTTTGGTGCGTTATGGTCCACCTGGTTCCTTACCACATTTCCTTCGTTATATATATATATATATATATATATATATATATATATATATATATAATCTAGTTAGTACGGTGAAATATATATATATATATATACAATTCAATACATAAACAGAGAAAGCCTTAAGCGATACTCCGATCAACTCCATCTCACTCAACAAACATTAGGATATACTTAAGTATTATCCCAATTTACTGTTTGGGGTGCTAACTAATCAGTATTTCGTGGATAGTTGGTTGTATTATTTTATATGAGACATTATTAAATAAATATCTCTTTCCTACCAGACGGCCGTTTCGTTATAAGATTTCTACAACTTTGGGATAAATAATTTCCAGGTTATGTAGAAACTTGTACATAATTCATAGTTTTATACACAAGCGGGCTCTTATAAACTCATCAGTGGATGCCCAAATAATATCGATATAAGAATTATATCGACATTAATAGAATGGTGATGGTCTCCCTCAGCACTAAGAGAATGGTAGATTAGAAAATCCAGCAGTCCTCTCAAAGAAAAAATACACGCTGTCCCCAAAAGGGTAAAGGGAGGTCATCGTAAAATAAAACAATATACACGCTGGTCATTTAAACCTGTTAGGTATTAACCACGTGTATACACACACACGCTTACACACACACACACACACACACACACACACACATATATATATATATATATATATACACACACTTCTGATTATGTATGATACATACATTAATCTCGCAGTGTGCGTTTTAAGTTGTAATTATTTCACAGCTAGGGCGGTGGATTGGCAGTATCGGTAGAGGGTCGGACGCCAAGCTTTGTAGCACAGTTACGTCCCTTTACGGACTGAGTTCAAATCCCGCCGAGGTTAACTTTGCCTTTCATCCTTACGGGGTCGATAAAATAAAGTACCAGTAATACACTTGGATAATTGCTGGCCTTGTGCCAAAAGTAGAAACAGCTACGTTGATATTCATCTGTGAGTGCTCGATGTGTAATTTAGAAAATATGATCTTTACATCCGCAAACCTTTTCTTACTGCGTGATATTAATAATTGTTTCTACTTTTGGCACAAGGCCAACAATTATTCCAGTGTATTACTGCTACTTTATTTTATCGACCCCGTAAGGATGAAAGGCAAAATTAACCTCGCCGGGATTTGAACTCAGACCATAAAGGGTCGTAACTCTATGCTGCAAGGCATGGTGTCTGACCCTCTACCGATACTGCCAATCCACCTAGATATTAATAATATTTTCTCATATATGGCTTATGAATAATCTTTTTTTTTTTAAAGTTAATTTATATGTGGCCAGTGTTGATTACTAATACTGTGTTTATAGTCCCATAAACAATATTGTTATGTATAATAAACATATATTTCAACTTCCTGTAAGTATTTTAAAGAGTGACCATACCCCAGATAATGATATCCATGTCGCTGTGATAATGCCTCAGCTACCGATAACGAGGTCGCTGTCATCATATATTAAAACGTGTTCAGACCACGGCTACCGACACCCAGGTAGCTCTAATGAAATGTTCAGAAATGATCATAATATAGCTACATATATCGAAATATCTGTGATGTGATCACAGCTACTTCGGTATTTATCGTGAGATCAAATGTATGTTTATTGTACATAAACATATTTAACATGGGTTTATATAATCCTTTTTTCATAACAATAATAGAAAATGGAAATAAGTACAAGGGAGCAAAAAGGAGGAAAAAGAATCGTTTGTTTTGATTCTATAATATAATTATTCCTTATGTAAATTTATCCAACAACTAAACACAACAAACCCAAACTAACAAAAACACAGCACACAGAATACAATAACTGACTTAAATAGAATTACGGCGAGAATGACTAGGAGCTTGGAATTTGAATGATGTTTCAACTTACACATATAATAACGTTGGTATCGATCTAGCGTTCAATTCATATTGATCACCAGTTCATATGAATATTTGGTGGTTAGTACAATATGTTAATAAATATGCACTTTTAGTCAATATTCCTTATATGATGTAGTTAGATTTATTTGTAAAATATCTAGGATATTGGATTAACTAAAGAAAATACCTATAAGTCAATCAAGAAAATGCCTATAAGGTAGCCCTTGATGTGTGGTTAAAAGTTCAATTCACAAACACACTGTTCTGGTTTTAGTCCGATTGCGTGGAGTCTAGGATTAGTGAGGGAAATTGGCAGACAGTAACAAAAAATATCGAACAGCACCATCTATTCAACGTTGTGCTGAACGACCATGAGCCGGCAATTGACTCCACAAACCTGCCTCGCTCCTGCATATTGTTTTACAGATGTGACACACACGAGGCTCTCTGACAGTCCTGAACATAACTTCCTCCTTATGCACTCTCATGTGCGGTTTGAGTCCATCAGCATCAGACCTTATAGCAAAAAAAACGACATAAATACCCCGCAACATAATCGGCCCCAGACTGCTGATTATTGTGAGCTCTTAATTGATTTGCAACCCTGGTACGAAAAAGAACAATCTTTCGGGAGATGTTAAAAATATACTCCGAACGGACTGAGTATACAACACCTTTCATGAGTGTTCTTTTAGATACCAAATTGTCCATCCTTTTGATCGCAAAACGATCACAACCATCATAAACCAGACTTCTCCAGCAAGATCTACTCTCTGCCTTGTCTTTCCATCCTCAACACTAATAGCAAGTGACTTCAAGTGGCTTTTGACATCGGCCCTGAAACGTTTCTTGGATTTGTGTTTGGAGTGTTTACCAAGACTTAATTATCCATACCAAATTCGGCAAGGAAACATTCCATATCCCATCCGCCGTAAATGCGCTGCCCAACGCAGTTGGTTTCAAATGAGTCGTTTTTCTAAGCTGGCTGTATTGGTCCACTGCAGAACAACGGTGTCAGGTGTAAATGACTGCCACTTAATTTTCAAAATACACCTTAGGCACTTTTGGTTGAATCTTTCCACTGTCCTCATATGATGTTGGTATGTGGTCCAAGTCTCAGAAGAGTACAAGAGATCAGTCAGGACATAGGATTGTTAGACACTTATCGTAGTGCCAAATATGATAACTCTATTCACCCAGACCCGTCCCTCCAACCTACCAAATGTTTGGCTGACTTCTGCGATCCTTAGTTCGATTTTGGAGTCCAATGAACCATCTCTGGAGAGAGCAGCACTACCAAAGTAGACAAATGCATCAACAACCTTCAACCTCAGATTCTGAATAAAGACGTTGGGCTCAGCATAATGTTGCTCAGGAGGTGGTGTGTACATGACCTTGAGCTTTTCTGTATTGATAGTAATCCCGAAAGCGGTGCATGCCTAAAAAACACAGGCCCATGATTGCCTCCATGTCCTCCCCGGTATGAGCAACAAGGTTTGCATTGTCAGTATTGACCAACTCTCTGATGACAGACTGGAAAGTATTTGATTAGGCCCTAAAACGTGTCAAGGTAAAAATCTTAGCTGTGATCTTGTAACGGTGATACACACAAACATCGCAATTCAGAAATGCCTACGTGAGAGTCATGGCAACGAAGATAAAAGAACAGAGTTGCTGTTGGAATGCCCTCTTGCATAACTCCATTATCGATGGATATGTGTTCAAATAGAGAACCATTGATGTTAAACCCGCCTTTCATACCTCTATGTAGATGTTTGAACTAGCTCACAAAATCCTGAGGGCTTTCCACCTTATCAAGAATGTCAACAGGGCATCTCTACTTACAGAGTCAAACATTTTGGTGACGTCAACAAAAAACCTTGTACAAAGCCACGCGATGTTCTAGACGTTTTTTTCTGTAGCTGGTGAGCCGAGAAGATCATGTCCATTGTAACCCTGCTCGACCTGAAGCCTCATTGTGTCTCCAGAATCAATCAAGGGAAAATCCACTTGATAAGCCTATTAAAGAGAGGTTTGGCAAAGCTTTTACCCAAGAAGGCTTATTCCCCCATATTTTCCACAAACTGACTCCTTTCAATTGAACAAGGAAACAAGGATCGTATCAATTCAGTCTTGAGAAACAAAAGTACCCGACCAAATATTAGAAATCAAATGATAAATCTCCACAGCAATTTTGTCACCTATGTGAAACAAGACCTCGACAGGGATACCATTACAACGCGGTGCCTTCCCAGTATTACTCTCCCCTGCAGCCTGTTGGATCTCTGGCAGAGAAGGATTATCTGACATCTCATGAGTTATATCCAATTGAGGCAAGTTACTGATGATATCTGCATTAAACTCCGATGGATTATAAAAGAGATCATTAAAATGCTCGCTTCAGCGTCCCCTTACACTGTTGGAGTCTTTGAAAATGACAGATCTATCCTTGAACTTGCGTGGCATCACG
>OZ024742.1:255553318-255565818 GCA_964016885.1 Eledone cirrhosa
CCGATGAACAATGTGATATATGCCCCAGACTTAGCACAGCTGACCAAATATTCACACTTCGGTAGGTTGAGAAATCGTGGAAGTATTGCAAAGTTGTGTATGCTTGTTTCTTGAATCTCGAAAAGACCACGTTCCACGGGATCTGCCGTGGAAGGTTCTGCAGAAGTATAGGATCGAGGAAACGACTTCTCCATTCTATCTGCCGGGGCCGTAGGGCGGCCAGCACGCGGGACCACGTTTTCTCATAATACAGAGAGATGGGGAAGGCTAGAGAGATGGAGGAGATGACAGTAGGGATTTCGGCTCTTCCGTGTTCGGACACATTTATCAATTCTATGTTATTATTATTATAGACAGCGGTGGATTGGCAGTATCGGTAGAGGGTCGGACGCCATGCTTTGACGTATAGAGTTACGACCTTTGCCATTCTGAGTTCAAATCCCGCCGAGGTTAACTTTGCCTTTCAACCTTACGGGGTCGATAAAATAAAGTACCAGTAATGCACTGGGTAATTGCTGGCCTTGTGCCAAACGTAGAAACAATTATTATTATAGAGAGCTTGTCGTTGCCTTGATGTCTCTATTGGAATGCCCTATTATTTGTGTTCGGATAAATGTTGCTAAATCGAAACCATTAATGTAGTTGTTCGATTCCACCAACAGTCCATACTGTTCACAATCTACATGGACAGCATTGGCATGCGTAACCGGGTTGGAAGTGGTATCAAGATCGATATATGTAGGGTCAGTTGGCTGGAATTTGCGGACGACATGGTATTACTTCACTTGTCAGAAGATGATCTCCCACATTCACTTGATATATCTGCTGCCGAGTATTGCCCGACAAAGGGAAGTGAACCAACGCCCCCATAACACTTTATTTCTCTGAAGTGCGCCATAACTAGCACAATGTCAAACAAAATAAAGATTATCTGATTCGGACATGTCAACGTTTCAGAACTCTTATTGAAATCAATGCAAATTGCGGATTCATTGATTAGATGCGTTAGAATGAGTCGCAAGATTATTCATGTCAATAGTTTTCTTAAATATATCTATTCTTTCAGACATATGCGTCTTTTACTAAATTCATGCAAATGTTCTCAAAGAATTAAGAAACCCTATAATAATTCATAAATTGTTTCTCTCTCTCTCTCCCTCTCTCTCTCTCTCTCTCTCTCTCTCTCTCTCTCTCCCTCTCTCTTTCTCCCCATTTCTGCATTCACTCCACCTCTGGCTTTGAATATGAGGGTCGGCTGAAATATTTATAGGTTGACCAAGATACTCTCATGGGGCGACTAAATGAGGTTTATTTTTTAACATAGTACATAGAAAGAAACAATACATGTCTGCCAGAAACATTTTCACACTCGTAATGATGTTGGTTGGTTGTTGTAATCATTTTGATCATGATGATTATCTTCTTCTTCTTCTTCTTCTTCTTCTTCTTCTTCTTCTTCTTCTTCTTCTTCTTCTTCTTCTTCTTCTTCTTCTTCTTCTTCTTCTTCTTCTTCTTCTCGGATGCCATTCTCTCTAGCAATTTTGACTTAGATATTCTAACCACATGTCCGTAGTATCTGAGCAGTCATCCCTCGAAGCGGGGAAGTAGCATCTCTACCTGGAGCGACTCCCTGCTCTGCAAGCTACGCACTCTATCGAGTATTGTCACTCCAAAGACACTTCGGAGGAGCCTCACTTCGGCTGTTTGTATTTGAGTCATTACCTAAGAACCTAAGATTCATGACCATAGGTAAGGTTAGGCTCGAATAACAAATTGAAGATTGCGGGTTAGGCTTTTACAAAAACCACCATTCTTCGGATGTCCGAATGCCGAAGCTGTCTTATTTCTGCACCAGCTCCTGCAATTCTTGCCTTTAATTCAGCCTTCTGCCTTCCATCACTCATGAAAATGGCCCCAAGATATATGAATCTTTCCCCCAACGTCAGTGTAACTCCACTCCTATACACAATGCAATTTATCAAATTTGAAATTGAATTATTTTTTGTGCAAAATAAGATGTCTTATCATTACACATATACTACTGCTACTATTAATGCCACTGCTGTCGCTGCTGCTGCTGTTACTACTACAACTACTACTTATGGTGGTCATGTTGATCATGATGATGATGGAAGTGATGCTGTTGCTGTTGTCCATCGTAAAAACTACTTCATGCCATAATTTTGTTTTACGATTTCTATAGACTTAAATTACAGATAATTCATCAGAAAACTTATTATTTGAATCGCACACACACACACACACACACACACACACACACACACACACACACACACACACACACACACACACACACACACACACACACACCCACACCCACACCCTCTCTCTCTCCGTATATATATATATATATATATATATATATATATATAATATATATATATATATAATATATATATATATATTGCAATCATAGAATATTGCAATCATAGAATTAGAAAAATCTTCAAATATTATAAACCTAATTAATATACACCTTACACTTATATTTTATATATTATTATAATTAGTTTTTTTTTATCTAGTTAACATATAATTAGTACTTTACTACAGAGAACTTCATAATTTTATTTCCCTCTTACAGCTCTCTTTTCCTAAAATTAATACCTAAAAGTATACCTATAAATTAATTTAATTTCCTGTTATGAATCTAGATTCCTTCTAGTTTATATAAGATTGGTATTTCTAACTACTACCCTTATCACAAAATTTTACTTTTCTTCGTTTTTAATTCTTATTTATCACATTCATATGAATTAATATAAATTTATCCTTATAAGTATACCTATCAATTAATTTTATTTCTTGTTATAGATCTAGATTCCTTGTGGTTTAAATAATATTGGTATTTCTCACTAATACCCTTACCCTAAAATTTTATTTTCCTTCGTTTTTAACATTATTCTTTAATAACATCGTGTATCCTTCACTGGCTTGACCTCTTTTAATCCCCAAAGTATTCTTTTCATTCAAAGTATTCTTTTCATTCAAAACATAAGTCTGCACTCCTCTACCCCTAAATTAAATTTCTACTACCACTATTCTATCAACTTGGCCTCTAACTGCTTTTCTATTGGTCAATTCAAAACCTGTTTCCAAACAGACCTATTACATTAAATCTTTGTTGTTTTTTTTCAATAAACAAATTTCATCATTTCTGAAGACAGCATGTATATGTGAATGTATGTATATTTCCTCTGATAATTTGTAATATTTTTACATATATCTATATGATATACATACCAACACACATATACATCCAAGAAACGATCGTAAAATGATGAATTTTTTAAAGGAACTTGTTCTTTGTTTGTATTTAATTGTTTTTATTAATTTATATATATATATATATATATACATATGTGTGTGTGTATAATAGAAATAAAATACCCATACACACACACACATGTGCAACATTTAAAATAATATCAAAATATCGACAGTTATTTTATAAGGGAAGCTTTATTAATGAAGCTCTAGCTTCATATTGAAAACAATTGCACCATTAATTCGTCTTAAACAATTACATTTTAATGGCGGCAACCGACAGAAAACAGTTTTGTTGTTAATTCATCGTAATCTTTATATTTTAATGGCAGCAACTCACTAAAAACATTTCGCTGTTAATTCTTCTTAAACTATTATTTTAATGCTGACAACCCACTAAAAACTGTTTTGTTGTTAATTTGTCTTAACTAATTATTTTTTTAATGGCGCGCCAATCAACGAAAAATAATCGCTTTCAGATTTTAGCTAAATGTGAATACAAATAACATTGAAGTCTCACATGGACAACAATCGTTTAATGAGCCTCAATGGGGTCACTTAACGCTTTAGAAATAGCATTAACAAATCCGTGAAACAATACAAACAAATGTAAACCTGTATATGTGTGGCTACGCTGGACCTCATTCGGTTCATGCGTCGTATGTTCCAGTAGAACATGTCGCAAATATCATTTACCATCGCATCATATCGACCAAAGTCTCCGGCGGGAATCTAGATTTTGAGAAATTATTTGGAAGCGCATCAGATGGACTGTTGTGTATTTGAAAGAACCAGCCTTATCATACACTTTGTTACACTGGATCTCCTTATGTGTAAGGAATATTCAACCACCTGCCATTTAATACAAGACTAACTCGTGATATTAAGGTACGATCGGGAAATTCATCGTGACATGGTTGACACTTGGAATTACAGGCACAGCGCATTTTTATCTCAACTGAGTGAACGGGCCTAAAACGAAATAATGTTTTGCTCAAGGGCCCAACGCGGCGTCATCCGATCCCAAAATCAAACTCATGACCATACAATTGCCTGTTGAACATCCTAACACTCTATGCTACGCATATTCAGAACCAAACTCCACAAATACTGCAGTTAATTAATTCACTCAGTGTTTCATTACATGTATTTGTCGTTTCTTGCTGGGATGGAAATTGAACTCACGACCTTATGATTGTAAGCCGAACAAGCCTAACCACCAAGCCAGGCGGTTATGCTACTGTAAAGAATAACAAGGTGTTTAGGAGGTGAAACAGTGTAACTGCAGTGGGATTCATTCAGCTAAACAGTGAAATTCCTTTTGACAAGGTCGCTCAACGCTCAACTGGTGCAATCATGCAAATTCAACGTGCCTTCACTTGTAATCAGCATCAGTTTTTCACGTTTTTCCAGTATAATACAGTTGGTTTGGTTTTGTAATTACACAATCATTCTCATGCATGTATTTAATACCTTACTGCCGTTAATACTACTGCTACTGCTGTTGTTGCTGGTGCTACTACTGTTGCTGCTGATATTGGTGATGATGGTGGTTGGTGGTGGTGCTGCGACTACTACTACTACTACTACTACTACTACTACTACTACTACTACTACTGCTGTTGCTGCTGCTGCTGCTACTACTACTGCTGCTGCTACTACTACTACTACTACTACTACTACTACTACTACTACTACTACTACTGCTGCTGCTGCTGCTGCTGCTACTGCTGCTGCTGCTGCTACTACTACTACTACTACTACTACTACTACTACTACTACTACTACTACTACTACTACTACTACTACTACCGATGCTGCTACTACTGCTGCTGCTACTACTACTACTACTACTACTACTACTATATTTTATTGCCTTCTGTAACATGAGGAAATGTTATTTAAATATTTGCTAAAACAATAAACCTTGTACATTTCCTCTTAAAACACCGGGTTTTCTTCTTAACGACTTAACACCTTTCCTAACGAACTACACTCTACCTACAACACGATTTCTCAAAGTGGTATACAGACCACTAGGGAAGGAGGTAATATTTTGGCAGGCTATATATTTAGGGGTTCCTAGGTAGTGAATTTACTAGATTGTATTTATTCTTTCTATAACCGGAGAGCAAAAGAGTGCTGTATTATATAGACTGACTGCCAGCTACCGTAATGCTAGCATTAAAGGTGTGTTTTTATTTATAATTCACCGATTTCTCCTCATGTAAGTTGCATTAAACACTGGTAAATTAATTATTTTTTAAATAATTTTATAATCCATTTATTGTTTACGAATTGCGTTCTCTTATAAGTTGCATTCAGACTGGTAAGTTAATTTTTGTAATTTTATATCCGACTAATTTGTTTGGGAGTGAATAGAAAATAAATTCTCTTACAAGGTGTCTATTAGCTAAAATACTTCAGAAGCTCCGATCTCCACAAACACGAACACTAACACCAACATCACACCAACATCAACACCACCACCAACATAAACACCAACATCAACACCAACACCAACACCAACACCAACACCACCAACACCAACACCAACACAAAAACCAACACAAAAACCAACACAACACCAAAACCAACACCAACACCAACACCACCATCAACACCAACACCAACACCAACAACAACATCAGCACCAACATCAACACCAACACCAACATCAACACCAACACCAACACCAACATCAACACCAACACCAACACCAACACCAACACCATCACCAACACCAACATCAACACCAACACCAACACCACTACCAACACCAACATCAACACCAACATCAACACCAACACCAACACCAACATCATACCAACATCAACCCCAACACCAACACCAACACCACTACCAACATCAACACCAACACCAACACCAACACCAACACGAACACCACTACCAACATCAACACCAACACCAACACCAACACCAACATCATACCAACACCAACACCAACACCAACACCAACATCATACCAACACCAACACCAACACCAACACCAACACCACTACCAACATCAACACCAACACCAACACGAACACCACTACCAACATCAACACCAACACCAACACCAACACCACTACCAACACCAACACCAATACCAACACCAACATCAACACCAATACCAACACCATCACCACCATCAACACCAACATCAACACCAACACCAACACCACCACCAACATCAACACCAACACCAACACCACCACCAACATCAACACCAACATCAACACCAACACCAACACCAAACCAACACCAACATCAACACCAATACCAACACCATCACCACGATCAACACCAACATCAACACCAACACCACCACCAACATCAACACCAACACCAACACCACCACCAACATCAACACCAATATCAACACCAACACCAACACCAAACCAACACCAACATCAACACTAATACCAACACCATCACCACCATCAACACCAACATCAACACCAACACCAACACCACCACCAACACCACCACCAACACCAACACCAACACCAACACCAACACCAACACCACTACCAAGACCAAGACCAACACCAACATCAACACCAACACCACTACCAACACCAACACCAACACCAACTTCAACACCAACATCAACACCAACACCAACACCAACACCAACACCAACACCAACGCCAACACCACTACCAAGACCAAGACCAACACCAACACCAACACCAACACCACTACCACTACCAACACCAACACCAACATCAACACCAACACCAACATCAACACCAACACCAACACCAACATCAACACCAACACCAACACCAACACCATCACCACCACCAACACCAACATCAACACCAACACCAACACCACTACCAACACCAACATCAACACCAACATCAACACCAACACCAACACCACTACCAACATCAACACAACACCAACACCAACACCAACACCAACACCAACACCAACACCAACATCAACACCAACATCAACACCACCACCACCACCAACACCAACACCAACACCATCACCAACACCACCACCAACATCAACATCAACAACAACACCACCACCACCACCAACACCAACACCAACACCACCACCACCACCACCAACACCAACATCGACACCATAAACACCGTGCGTAATTACTGATTCTCCATCTTTGTCGACATCAAGTATTCCAGATGTTCGATCAACTCAACAGCGTGCTGGTGAAACTACTCTCTAAGTTGTTGAACATTCTATAAACATATGTCCACTTAAATTAATTAAGAAGATGCAACGTAACAATGAGTGACAAGGCTAGCTTTTGAATTCCAAATACTGCCTATGCAACAACCTTCCCAAGAGTTTCAGTCGATCTCTACATCAAGTTTCACGCTCGTGACTTGCGACCCCTGTTTATGTCAAATAGCACATGCACAAACTTCCAGACAATAACTTATACACACACACACACATATATACAGTATATATATATGGTCCGTTCTTGTTCGTCAATCTGTAATTGTCCCCCCCCCCCCCCAGTTGAACGTATTGATCAACAAATAGTTGTAAACGCAGGTTTTCGCACTCGACATAGTATACTTTTCAGAATGTCATGTAATCATGTAATAATGCAGGTTTATGAAGGACGGGGTTCGGTATAATAATTGTTTCTACTTTAGGCACAAGGCTAGCAATTAGCCAGTGCATTACTGGTACTTTATTTTATCGACCCCGTAAGGATGAAAAGCAAAGTCAACCTCAGCGGGATTTGAACTCAGATCGTAAAGAGACATAACTATGCTGGAAAGCATGGCGTCCGACCCTCCACTGATACTGCCAATGAAGACTAAGGCACTTCATTTCATTTATTACTCCTCTGGGTAATTAATACAATGATGTAAGATTCCAGCATACAGCTTTACTCTTCATTATCTATAAGTGTATATGAGGGTGGTGATTGGCAGTTTCGGTAGAGCGTCGGACACCATGCTTTGCAGTTAGCTTTGCCTTTCATTCTTACAGGGTCGATAAAATAAAGCACCAGCAATGCGCCGATTTAATCGACTTTCCCCTCCTCCAAATTGCCTTGTGCCGTTAGTAGAAATCATTATCTATAAGTAACAATTATCTATAAGTACACACACACATATATATCTAAAAATATTAAAAACATTTTTTAAATCTTGGAGAGTACCAAACCTACAAAGCCGGCCATTAATCGCTCGTATACTGACTGGCCAGTTTGCTGATCTACTAATATGCAGATCTGACTGATCAACCAGTATGTTAATATCCAAATCAGGCTGATCAGTCACTGTATATTTTAGAAAATACCATATATTTTCACTAACTCTGACAGTTGGCAGGTGAACACTGAACTGCACTCATGAAGGGTAATACCCAGAAACATTAGTGTCTGCATTTCTGTTTACATGCCAACATAAGAGCAAGAACGAGGGGCTCATTCTACTGACATGGCTTTAAAAAAGAGGCTTGTTTGCATAATTGCAAACGAAATATTATTATTAATATTCGAAAAACTCAGATTACATTTATTGTATTTAGCCATGTAGAGCGAAATTTTTATCATTATTTTATTTGAATATGGCAAAGCCGGCCATTAATCGCTCGTATACAGAAAACTGACTGGCCAGTCTGCTGATATGCAAATCTGGCTGATTAGTGATTCTGCTAATATGCAGATCTGACTGATCAGCTGCAAGCAGCACCTATTGAAACAGATTGCGGAAATATTTAACCAAATAGACAATAAATCAACGCACTATTTGTCTACAAATAATTCGATCATTATATCTATCATTTTATTATTTAATAGGGAAAGGCAACAGTTGTCTTAGGCCTCGTGCCTATGTTGAAAGAGGTCGTGTCGTGGATAAGTCGAAAAAGACTGACAACAGATTCATTCCTTCTCGGTCGGGCTCTTACTGGCTTTTTCAATTTTAATCTGAAAAGTATGGTGTCGGTGGAGGGGAGGATCTCTTCTCCAGTAAATGCACGTGAAGATGGAGGAAAGTAGCACAGCATGTAAGAGCGAATGTGTTTAATCTCAGTATAAATACTTCTAGATAGGACAATTACAGCTAAGTGCTTACACTTGCTCTTTGTGGTTAGGGTAGTTGTAGATCTGTGAGATCACAGGCTTCCGAAACAGCTGATGTATGGGGAACTCTGTTCGGGGAAACGAAAGCAGGGCAGGCCTCTCAAGAGGTTCACAGACTGCGTGAAGTCCGGCATCAACAACACTGGAATCGCCGCCCCAACACAACTCGAGTCCCATGCTCAGGACAGGACTGAGTGGCGAGCCCTTACCAGACGCGCCAAAGACTCTTTTGAAGAGAAGAGAGGGGTAGAGGTCTCTGAGGCCCGTGAAAGGAGGAGAAAGGCATCAGCAGCTGCCCCAGGTAACCCCGGTCACTTCCTCTGCTCCCACTGTCCCTGGACCTGCAAGTCAAGGATCGGCCTCCCCAGCCACCTTCGTGCCCACGGCATACGGGAACTAAAATAAAGATGTCATCATCGTTTACGATGGACAATCAACAGATATGTGCTATTCCTCAGTTAGTCTTAGGCATTCACTACTCTTTACGAGTAGGATTGAATGCCTCATTTAATTGCATACTATGTATAGTTTTTACCCATTTGCAAAGTTCTGCATAAACCCTAACTTCAAGTTGCGACTTGTCTTTGTAATGACACCGTCCCCCAATGCCTTTGTATCAAACAAAAATATAGTCGTCTTGTTGTTGTTGTTGTTGTTGTTGTTGTTGTTGTTGTTGTTGTTGTTGTTGTTGTTGTTGTTGTTGTTGTTGTTGTTCTTCTTCTTCTTCTTCTTCTTCTTCTTCTTCTTCTTACTTATTCATAGGTGGGTCGTGGGGCAGAATCCTCAGATAAGCTTAGTAGAATGTCTTACCAAATCACGGCCCAACCTAATATTTCGATACTCTCTATATCTAAAACAACCCACCGCATGTATTTCTTATAATATCTCAAACAGACGGCTAGCAAAACATTCTGACTAAATGACATATATCTAAATATATATATATAAATATATATATATAAATATATATAGGAAGATATATATCTGATCGAATGTGAATGTGTGCGTGTGTGTGTGTGTGTGTGTGTGTGTGTGTGTGTGTGTGTGTGTGTGTGTGTGTGTGTGTGTGTGTGTGTGTGTGTGTGTGTGTGTGTGTGTGTGTGTGTGTGTGTGCGTGCGCGTGCGTATGTGTGTTTCTGTTTATGTGTGACGATGGCGGAGATTGTTGGTTTGGTGTGAAGGCGATTCAGATAAAACGAATCGTTTATGGAATATAACATGTCATGAGGTCGTGGAAGTTATCCAGTTTGGCTGCGTGAAATAAATGCTAGAGGCAGTTTATAGGAAAAGGTAGAGAGATATTGAAATATTCAAATATAATATATAAAAAAATAAAAAAATAAAATACTGAACAATGAAGAAGAAGTAGTTATAAGTTGAATTATAGGAAGAGGGAGATAGTAAAGCAGAATACGGATTGGAAGTATTGGTAGAGGGTCGGACGCTATGCTTTGACGCATAGAGTTACGGCCCTTGCTATTCTGAGTTCGAATCTCGCCGAGGTTAACTTTGCCTTTCATCCTTACGGGGTCGATAAAATAAAGTACAAGTAATATACTGGATAATTACTGGCCTTGTGCCAAAAAGTACAAACAATTATATATACATATATATATATAAAATATGTATATATATATATATCCATATATATATATATATATATATATATATATATATATATATATATATATATATATATATAGGAACAAGTATGACCTCGACGGCAGAGCTCAAGCCGTTTCGACGGCTAATTCTGGACTAAATAAGAATTTTTAGCCAGGTAAATAAATAGCCGAACTTCTCAGGGGGTAATTCCATTTATGGGAAGAAAGTAATTGTCAAAAGGATTGGTCAATAATTTGTTGTAAAGACCTATGATTCTATCATGGCATTTAGTGGAAGGTAGGGGTAGTTGAGCTTGCTGGTAGAATAAAGAGGGAGTGGGTGAACCCAGTCAAGTGTTGAAAGTGAAATCTATACAGCAGATTCTAAGGATAGTGTAAAAATGAGGAAATAAATATATAAAAAATATAAAAAACAATTTCTGGTTACTACTCCATCCCCACAATCACCAAATCTCTCATTGGTATTGCTAAGCTATAGAAAAGTTTAATAGGTGGAGAAGAATCCTAAATACAGATTGTAGTGAAAGAATTTTATAAAGCCATCTTTACAGACAATTTTATAAAGACATCTTTACACTGATATAGTTAGTAGTAATCAGCCAATGCTATCTTACAATGACAGGTTAATAAATTGAGGACAAACATACTAAAAAACTAATACGAAATATTAATTCAGAAAGCTAATACATAAATACTAATACAAGAATACTAATGCAAAAATACCACGAACAATTTTATAAAGCCATCTTTACAGGGGATCTAACGCCACTACTATAGTTAGTAGTAATCAGCCAATGCTATCTTACAATGACAGGTTAATAGGTTGAGGACAAACATACTAAAAAACTAATACGAAATATTAATTCAGAATACTAATACATAAATACTAATACAAGAATACTAATGCAAAAATGCCACTATGAAATTTAGAAATCACGGAAATGAAGCAGCAACCAGAAAGAAAGCAATTATCTGGGGTCTAACACATCTGCCATAAAAAGCGTAATCGGCCAATTCTATCTTAAAATTGGGGGTACTGAGGCTACAGAGGACCGATGAACTGCATCGGGGTGGGCGAAAAGGCCGCCTTGGACTTTGCCGAAACACTCGCGCCCATCACCGACCAGGAAAGAAATATCATCCTCCACGACAGGAAGACAGTCCTACTTTTAAAACAACTCCAAATGGACAAATATAGCTTTTGACTCCCCCTTTGACGTTAGTATGGGCGCGGCGGATTCGGCTGAGGTCTCAGATCTTATAGGATTATTCCTACTATTTAAACTCACCAAAATGTTTCCTGCATTCGGTGGTGGATTGTACCGTGATGATGGGCTCCTTACCCTCAAAGGGTACAACCCCAGTAGTACAGACCGGGTCCGTAATTAATCAGCTTCTTCCGCGACTGGGGATTTAAAATAACCCTACAAACGTCCCTAACCCGAGTAAACTTCCTGGACGTTCCCTTAACCTCGATAATGATCTGTACTACCCAT
>OZ024742.1:255568318-255595818 GCA_964016885.1 Eledone cirrhosa
TGTTACCACATTAGCAAGACATTCTTGGAATGTACACACCTACCATGACTCAATCACATCGTTAACACATGATACAACATTAGCAAGACATTCTTGGAATGTACACACCTACCATGACTCAATCACATCGTTAACACATGATACAACATTAGCAAGACATTCTTGGAGAATACCAAACCTACACCGACTCCATCACTTCAATAACACATGGTGCCATATTAGGAAGACATTTTTCGAGAGTACAACTTACCTTGACTCCATCACAACGTTAACACATGGCACCACATTAGGAAGATATTTTTGGAGAGTATACACATGCCTTGACTCCAATACATCGTTAACCATGGTACCACAATAACCAGACATTCTTAGAGAGTATAAACCAACCATGACTCCATCACATCGAAATTTCAAATCTTCATGTTAGTTTCTTGAAAGTTTTGAGAGTAGGCGGATACTCGCGAGGTGGCAAGCGAACAATAGAAGGATCTTCTGAGGAAGAACTCCCATCAAGCAAGTGTTTTGACCCTTTATTTCTCTTGACACAAAGGGCGCCGTGCTCATCCAGATCATGACGCCAAAGTGTTCCGGTGTTTTTCTCCACCAGCGTGATATAAACCCGGAACCTTCCAGTGATCTTCTAACTCATTCCTGTGCTTTACACCACTTGGTCACGAAAATCATCAGTAGAACTAACACTTCACATCTATTTAAATAACACTTAGTGGCCTGATGTATCCTATCTTAGCTCCAGTTGTCATTCCTCTTTCACCATAGTCACATTGAACTTTACTCAGTTGTCTCTGACAGGCGTTTGATCGTTGCTGTTCTTCTTTGACCTCTGGTTCCAAGCTGACCTAATAGTTGACCCATGGAAGCTGTATGAAAAGTACAATATCACCATGACTCCATCACATCGATATTTGAAATCTTCATGTTAGTTGACTGAAATCTTTCACAATATTTTATCCATTTACAAATATAGAATGAGAAATTGAATTAACAAAATTGTTTTTAAACATTTTCTACTAAATAATTTTTGTTATTTAATGTTAAAAGTTAAATAAAGAAATATAACCTAAAAATGAAAATTCTGATTAATCTTTAAAAACAATAATTTCATCCGCCATTAAGAGTAGGCATATTAGCTACGGTCGATTGGACAACCCAGTAGTGGTCAATGGTAAATAATTATCTATATTTTTGATGGACCGTCAGTCAGTTTCGACGTTGAGCATCCACTAATTCGACCAACGGGCTGCCCGAATAACGTCGTTTTGCTAAGTTTAATATCAGGATTTCTACTTCCAATGCATCCTCATGACTTAGAGTGCAATGGTGCATTAGTTTCGACAAGAAGTGTTCCAGTTGCTCGGTAAATGGCATAATCCGCTCATGAAGTTAACGTGCATATGCCTGATCATTCCAGAGACACATGTACGCTTAACGTAATTCTCAGGGAAATTCAGAATGACAGTGTAGGTGACAAGGCTGACCGTTTGAATTACAGGTAATGGCCACCTGATAATGGGCTTCGAAACAGTTTCCTTTTGCCAATTTCACTCGCAAGGCTTGTGTCGACCCATGACTAAAACAAATTACCCTTGTCTGAGATGGAACACAATGAGATTGAAACCGGGGCTGCACGACTGCGAAATCGCCCTCTTAAGCATTCAACTGAATTAAATAAAAGACATTGGTATGAGTATGAATAAGAACAAGGTACATGATAGATCCTCCGTTGGTTTCACCAATGAGCATCCAATTGTTTGATCATCTGAACGTCCGGCTCATGAATTAGCCAGTAAGCGGTTGAGAAGTGTTAATCAGCATTTTTTAATGGTTGGTGGAGAGGAAACACTGAAAGTTAATACATCTGTATTATACAGAATTTTGAATAAAATGACAGTAATTAAACATGACAGCGATACATATAGCAATATAACATCAAAATGAATACACAATCCAATATTAAGCACACAAACAGCTTACACAGATGTCATAAACCCGTGATTTATGGCATATATGTCTAACAGTGAAGCCTTAAAATTCAAATTCCTGTATTAATGCCATAGAATGCGAGCGAAGAAAGAAATAATTGCATAAAGTCCTATAAACTACACAAGCCCAGAGTAAGAGAGGCAGGCAAAATATATCAACAACACTCATGATGATAGGAGATGAGAATGAGTACTCAACACCGTAGTAGTGTTTAAATATTCTTTATTATGGCTCAGGAATGTCTGGTCGGATGAGGTTGTAAGTACACAGAGGAAACGCCAGAATAACAAAACTCATCAAATAGCCATATTAATGTACACACACACACACACACACACACACACACACACACACACACACACACACACACACACACACACACACACACACAAACACACACACACACACACACACGCACACACGTGTATATATATATATATATATATATATATATATATATATATATATATATATATGTATATATATATATATATATATATATATATATATATATATGTATATATATATATATAAATATATATAAATATACGTATATATATATATATATATATATAAATCTTTACACTTGATATAAAACACCCCACGACAGTTTTTACATGTCAATTTTATACATCTGCCTCATGTCAGCTAGTTTTACACGCTAAAATCTTAGATATACTATACTTCCCACCTAGATTGATGTTGTGATTATTTCAAATAATTTATTGCTAGCATTGTTGATATTGTTGTTATTGTTCTAATTGAATACCATTACTTCTGCATATAGTAGCCTGTATATTCTTTTCATGCCTGTATATTCTCTTCATTCTCGCAAGCTCCGATGAACTGACTGGTTATAACTTTGTATTGGCGATCGAGTAACGTGAAAATAAGCGGATAGCGATCTCTAGACCTACCAGTTCAGAGAAACAATTGTCAGCAATGAGATTAAAAACCTTTTTTGTATAGCAAACCGTGTCACTCTTCTTTCCCGATTTATTAATACTCCAAGTGTTTACAACATAGGAATTACAGCGTACTCGCAGCATCACTATGGAAACGCCTTGTTGAGTCAAACTTAGCCAAGCGTTGATATCATCCACTACCCGGAGTACCATAACTGGACTACACCGAAGTGGACTGCATATAACAATTATTTGTTACCCCGTATATATATATATATATATATATATATATATATATATATATATATATATATATATATATATATATATATATATATATATATATATATATATATATAGATATATTTATTAAAATAACAGATTAAAGTTTAAGCAAAGAATTTATTATTATTACTATATATATATATATATATATATATATATATATATATATATATATATATATATATATATATATATATATATATATATACATATATATTATATATATCAGAATGGAGGCGGTAAAAACCAGTTAGACCATTACTCACCAGAGTACTCGATACTTGGAGTAGTAGAGCGGATAGTATGAAACGACCGAATTTGAAATTCCTGATACAATTATGACACTCAGATGTCCAGTCTTTCCGTTCCATTGACACTTGCTCAAAGGGCGAGGTATATTGATTGCTGAAATATTCCTTTCCAGTTTGTATGTTTTTGCACCTAAGCTATGGCCATCTAATATTTCTATGTTCACTATCAAGATTGCTAAACTCGTCCCTCATTCTGCTGACATGACCAGCCCAATATAGTTGGGATTGCTCGAGAAAGGTCTCAATGCGCCCAATTTTGCACTTATTGAAGAAGTCGGCGTTAAATCTTTTGTCTTAAAAGTTGTAACCACGAATTACTCGAAGAAAATCGTTATGAAAGACGTCGAAATGATTGATGCACTTCCTATGTGGAGTCCAAGATTCTGACCCATACAAGAGCGTGGTTAGAACGATCATTTATAAAGCTATGCCTTTGTGCCGTCGTATGGCCCTTCTTATTCCAGAGGCCATAACGAAGTTTGCTAAATGCACTCGTAGATATCCCTGTACGATTGATTATCTCCTCATCGAGAGATGGATTTGAGTTCATTTTACTGCCAAGACTTAAGAACAATTTCACATACTTGAAATTTTTCCCATCAATCTTTATAGTGGCGTTTGGGAAGTAGTGGTTTGCTGGTTTCTGTTTGACACCTGGTATTTGTCGGGCATAAATCATGCCTGGCGGATCACCTCTGTGTTTTTATGTTGATAGTAAACTCAAGGGATTTATTTGCAACAGAAAAACAGTTTACATGTTCGTGGTATTCGTATGAAGATGTTGCTACTAGTGCAGCGTCATTTGTGAAAAGAAAGTCACAAATGGTGCTTTTCCGCAAACGCTTCTTAGCTTTGTCTATGATCGACATCCGTCGTTTCTGACGACGCGTATTCCGGAACATCAAGCTCATTAAATTAACGTGACTGACAATTCCAGACACATGCGCTCTTAATATATTTCCCAATGAGATTCAGCATAACTCATTGTGGAGTAAAGCTGTTTATCTATATATATAAAACTGAGGATGCCTGTGTGTGTGTGTGTGTGTGTGTGTGTGTGTGTGTGTGAGTTTGAATCCCTAAAACTCGAGAAGTACCCAACCCACTTTTTTCAAACTTTACATGTGTATTACTTATGTTTCAGGGAGTGTTATGCACATAAAAAATTCAACTTTTTGATCCCCTAGCATTAGGTGAAAAACTGCGTTTTTTCAGCTTTTAGGTTTTTTTTAAGGCATTACGTCAAACCGATTACCTTGAAATTGTAACTATGTATTAGTCAGTCTCTTCTTCATACCGTGAGCAAAGAAAATCCAACATTTTATGGCCTAAAACTTCATTTTTTCAGTTATTTAGGGCTTTTTTGAGGCGTTATGTCTAGCCGATTTTCCCGAAATGTCAAGGTATATTATGCACATAAAGAAAATTCATTTTCTTGATCCCCTAGGTGAAAACCTGCATTTTTCCTGCTTCATCGAGGAAAATCTTAAAGATTATCCAGCCATCAGAGTATTCGGTTTATTTTTTTTACATATTGTCCACGCATGCAGTTTTTCCACGATTAGGTCTGTTGGCGGCCCGCGTTCCAAAATACCTCTTCCTGTGCTACGCCGGGTACCACTGCTAATTTAAAATAAAGTACATTGTATTTCACAGGGACATCGTGAAATAGTACCTTGCTCAAAGAAAGAACCCGAAAAAAAATTCCCGATTTTATGATTGCGAACTGAAATACCATAAGCACTTAACTGAACACATTCACACATACACACATAGAAACTGCCACACACAGACACTCACACAGACGCAGACACACAGACATGTACATGGACATACACACAGATACATATGCACGCACACACACACACACACACAGACACACACACGCGCACGCACACGCACACACACACACACACACACACACACAGACATATATATATATATATATACACACATGGGGAGAGATAGAGAGGTAAAGCGAGTAAGAGGTGAGAGAGAGGAGAGAGGGAGTGAAAGAGAAAGGGAATGACATTGTGTGGTCGTGCAATCAATCAGCAGTTGTTGTTTCTGCCGTAATATTCTGCCCTATAGATGACCTATAAAAGTCGCGATGTGATAGGTTTATGGTGATGTCATTGTGGAGAGAATATAGGCTCTATCTTAAGTAATATATTACCATTTTCTACATTACTAAACAACAACAGTATTTGGCGCTATTTATTACAAGTTTGTACATCCCTAAACAACCAACAGTATTTGGCTATATATATTACTAGTTTCTACATCCCAAAACAACCAGTATTTGGCTATATATATTACCTGTTTCTAAATAACTAAAGAACCAGAAGTATTTGGCTTTTTTTTCCTGTTTTTTTCCCTCTATATTTCCTTTCAAGAAATGTTGAACGCTTACAGCTTTGGATCGGAAACGAGCGAGAAAACACATACACACACATATGCACACAAAACACGCAGTCACTCTCTTCCTCACATATGTATATGCATACACATACACATATGGTCACGAGAACACATGGGTAAGCAAATAACAAAGTATATAATCACCCATATATATGTATATTTGTATATAGATGTATATACAGTTACAATCACACACACATATACATATATGTACGTATACATACAAACATACATATACACATGCATATAAACATACATATAAACATACTAATACATATAACTATCCATGCATACCTGTATATGTATGCATGTGTGCACCCATATATATATATATATATATATATATATACATATATATATATATATATATATATATATATATATATATATATATATATATATATATATACATATATATATATATATATATATATATATATATATATATATATATATATATATATATATATATATACATATATATATATATATATACATATATATATACATATATATATATATATATATGTATATATATATGTATATATATATATATATATGTATATATATATATATATATATATATATATATATATATATATATATATATATATATATATATATATATACACACATACATATATATATGTATATGTATATATATATATATATATATATGTAGATATATATAAATTAAATTATATGTATAAAATAACGAGTATAGATTTCGTTCAAAGTGCATATTTCTGCCGGTATTGCTACCTGTTCATCCTTTATACACACTTTGTATATATGTATGTATCCATAAACACACACACACACACACACGTACGCCCGTACATAATTACACATATATATATATTTATGTTATATGCAGTTATTACACGTAAATTGTACGCACGCATATATGTATGCATGTATATATATATATATATATATATATATATATACATATATGTATTACATGTATATATATATATATATATATACACATGCATACATATATGCGTGCGTACAATATATATATATATATATATATGTGTGTGTGTGTGTGTGTGTGTGTGTGTGTGTGTGTGTGTGTGTGTGTGTGTGTGTGTGCGTGTGCGAGAAAAAAAACGATGGCAGCTCGTTGGCATGAAAATATTATGTATGTATAGTGGTATAAAAATATCGACAACAACAAAAAAATATTTTATATGATGATTTGGTTATTGTAATAGGATGGTTGTATACATACATACATATTCAGATATTTCTCATTGATTGGGCTGAGAATGTGCCAATAATATTCTATATATTGCAATGATTTATAAGGTCGTAGAAAAAAAAAATAAGTTCAAGAAAAAAATTGATAACAAATATTTTTTTTTTCCGCTTTTTTAGCTATGAGGAAAATGTATTGATTGCATATATATAGGAAAAGACATTTTAGATTGAGAATTCTGTAAACGAGAACATGTAACGCTTTGGTTTTACTATTTCAAAGGCGGAAGATATGAGGACGTTCATGACTGTCTTTTACAAGCATATTTCTACATATAATAATTAGCAATGTGATTTTATTTGCTGTCACGCTAACGAGACAGTATGGAAGCATGAGGCAGGAAGGCAGTTAAAATGGCAAGTAGGGCGGGAATTATATTTGGAAAAGTAGAATGAAAGTGAATGGGAGAGTAAGGTGTCAAACAAGCGAGAGAGAGAGAGAGAGAGAGAGAGAGAGAGAGAGAGAGAGAGAGAGAGAGAGAGAGAGAAAAATGAAGATGAGAGTGAGTGAGTGTGTGAGAGAGAGAGATGGAGGGTGTGTGAGTCAGAGAAGGAATGAAATGGGAGTGTGAGTGAGTGTAATAGATTAGATCATTGTTGTAAGGATATTGTTGTAAGGATACTTCGTTGCATTTGGTGTATATTGTAGGGCTGTGATTTTGAAGTCCCGAATTTCTTCATGTCTTTCCCCTCATTTGAGGTGCGAGGTGACCTTTCATGCATTCCACTCTGTTTTGTACTGATTATTCTATTTATTGGCTGTTTCGGTGGAGAATCGGACACCATACATTGCAGCTTAGAGTAACGGCCCTTTACGGTCTGAGTTCAAATTCTGGCGAGGTTAACTTTGCCTTTCATCCTCACGAGGTCGATAAAATAAAGCACCGGTAACGTACTGGGGACGATTTAATTGACTTTCCCCTCCCCCCCCCAAATTACTGACCTTGTGTCTATACTAGAAATCATTATTACCTTTTTGAGTTCAAATCCCGCCGAGGTTAACTTTGCCTGTCATCCTTATGGGGGTTGATAAAATAAAGTACCAGTAATACACTGGGGAATTGCTGGCTTTGTGCCAAAAGTAGAAACAATTATTACCTAAATATTAGGTAATAAAAGGGCGGTGGATTGGTAGTATCGGTTGAAAGTCGGACGCCATGCTTTGACGCATTGAGTTACGGCCCTTGCCATTCTGAGTTCAAATCCCGCCGAGGTTAACTTTGCTTTTCATCCTTACGGGGTCGATAAAATAAAGTACCTGTAATACACTGGGGAATTGCTGGCTTTGTGCCAAAAGTAGAAACAATTATTACCTAAATATTGACGTGTCTTTAGCGTGCAGTCTACCGGACTAGCTGTGGTGTATATTGTGTAATGAACTAACCTTACTATCGAGTCAAGTTTTGTAGCTAAGGTAGACCACATACTAAGTATAAATGGCCAGTTAGACCTCATGCTAAATTCTAAATGGCCAGGTTGGCATCATGCTAAAGTGTAAATGACCAGGAAGCTCGGATGCTAAAGTTTTCCAACAGTTATGATCAGCAGATGGTATCAACAATGCAAAGACCATTGGAAATATAGCTTTCTTACTTCAGGCTGATAATCATCTTCTTTTCTCTGCTAGAAGTTCCGACGTACAGTTAGTCTCAACAACGGAGAAACTAATGGAAACATTGTTTCCTTGGTCCGATCTGACAATAAATAATAACAAAAAGAACAAGAAGCAACAACAACAAAAAAACAAGGACAAAAAACAACTACCAGAAAAAAAAATGTAATGTAAGGTGAAAAAAGTAAAAAAATAAAACACAAATGAAAATATTGACATGGCCTTATAGACAATAACAAAAAGAACATGTCTGAAGATGACAGAAACACATATCATCACCATCACCATCACCACAACCATCAACGTCATCATCATCATCATCATCATCAACATTAGCATCGTCGTCATCATCATCATTAACATCATTATCATCATCATCATCATCATCATCATCATCATCACCATTATCATCATCATCATCTTGAACAACATCATGATTACTGGATCGTGTACTGCATGTTGAGTCACAGCAAAGATCTTAGCCTGACTGAACTTTCCTGTGTATATGTGCTGAGCGAACTAGGATAGCCCTTTTAGGATAAATTTGTGATTCGAGCTCTATTTTCAAAAGATGATTGGCAGTATCGATAGAGCCTCAGACACCATGCTTTGCAGCATAGTTATGGCCCCTTATGTTCTGAGTTCAAATCCCGCCGAGGTTAACTTTGCCTTGCATCCTTACAGGATTGATAAAATAAAGTACCAGTAATGCACTGAGTAATGCTGACCTTGTGCCAAGTGTAGAAACAATTATTATTATTATTATTTCCATCATTATTTTTATTGCGCATCATTAATGCTTTATTGAGAACACTTCTGTGCGCCTTGGGTGTGAGCACTAGTTTTTGCTGATTTGTTTCTATTGTATTGATGGTACTTTTCGTAATATGTGTGCAGTGCCTAGTAGTACTAAGTGCTGGGTGTTGATTATGTATTTGTCTGTATGTGTTTTTTAACATTCACAGAGAACCTATTATTATAAGTATTATAATTTCTTCAGACGTCTAGAGACCTTTCTGGGAACGTCCCGCTCTTTAGTGTTAGTGGGCGACTGGAACGGTATCTTAGATGCACGCTGGGATTGTGTGGGGCTAGGGGATAAGGGAGGAGGGTGCAAGAGCTTCATCAACCTGCTCAGACGTTTTGAACTGTCTGACATGTATCGACTGGATCACCCGAATGTGCCGATGTGGACATGGACAAACCGCATCGCATCATCCAGATCGTATCTAGATAGGATATTCTGCAGGGAACTAGATAAGGCTAGTATAGGTTGTCCACATTTTAAAATAGTCGACTACACGGACCACAAATTTGTGATCTGAGAGATCGACATAGACAGATTTCATAGACAAGTACCCGGTTACTGGAAGCTGAACGTGTCTTTCCCGGCGCGCAAAGCCTACAGAGACCGGATTAGCGTATTAGTTAAGCGGGAGCGGTCGTCAGCAACATGTGGTGGTTTGCCCTGAAAAGGGCAATTAAAGTAGAGTCGATTACTTTTAGCAAAGGAGTAGCGATATAGGAAAATAGAGTAGAGGGAGAGCTAGTCAGAAAGCTAGAAGAGGCGTTTAGGACAGGTATAGCAACACGTGTGCTTGCGGCGAGATTGGTACTCGACCAATTCTTCAAGGCAAAACACGAAGGCTGCGTTGTCAGAGCTAGAGCGCGTGCTCTAAAACACGAGGGGACGAAAGCAGTCCAATGGGCCCCTGTGGCAGAGGGGCGACGTGGCAACAAAACCAAAATTCGGTCTTTGTCTATCCAAAACGGGCACGTGTTGCTCGAACCCGAGCAGATGTCTGAAGCTATTTAGCAGCACTTTGCTGAACTGTTCGGGAGCAGCGGCGGGCCGGATCAGGGTATGGACTTCAGTGCATACCTCGAAGAACTGCCTCGAATCTCGACAACCGCAGCACAGTGTTGCGAAAAGCCAATAACAACCGGTGAAATACGGGAAGCGATGCCAAACTGCACGAGGGGTAAATCACCAAGTTTGGATGGTCTGCGCTACGAGCTTTATGCATTTATGCCAGACTATTCGGTGACCTCTTGGCAGATGTCTACTGAAACTGGCAGCAAAACGGGAGCATTCCCAGTTTTGTGAGCCGGGGAGCGGTGGCGCTGCTGAGAAAAGACCCGAACAAGGGGGGGGGGGGTGTTATCGATAATTTCAGGCCCATAACTCTGCTAAACGCAGAGTTCAAGAATTTGGCCAAGGTGTTAGCAACGAGGTTGGCGCTTGTCGTCAAGGATCTGGTGCGAGAGACGCAGGCATGCGCCATTCCGGACAGATCCATACACGACAACCTCCACCTCATGCGATACGTCGTAGACAGGAGGGTTAAGGAACCTGGCACAGGTGGGGCCCTGATCAACTTGGAACAATTCAAAGCATTCGATAGGGTCAACCATCGGTACATGGCGGCGGTCCTCGAGGCAGCGGGTTTCGGGCCCGTTTTCAGAGGTTGGATCGCTGCGATGTACAGCAACATCTGCTCGGTTGTGAGGGTGAATGCTCACCTGTCACAGCCGTTCAGCATCATGCGCTCAGTCCCCCAGGGTTGTTCACTCTCGTCCCTCTTGTACGTATTGGCTCTCGAGCCGTTACTTCACAAACTGGGGGCGATGAGGGGCGTCCCACGCAAAATAGGATGCGGGAAATCCACCGACGACGTCACCGTGGTGGTGTCGAGCACCAGACACGTCCATATACTCCGCACCGCTCTCAAGCAATACGAAGCGGTGACAGGAGCAAAGATAAACCAGGAAAAGTCGGTTGGCTTGCAGCTTGTCACCTGGAAAGGCAAGTCCATGCCGTCTGACAGCGTTGTGGGGCGTTGGACGGACGGACCGGTTAAATTGCTCGGCTCTGGTTCGGACCTGACCTCCAGATGGAGAAAATCTGGAGCGAGGTGACGAGCAGGGTGGGCTCCCTCTCCCAGAAATGTGCTGAGAGGAAGCTGTCCCTGAAAGGCCGGGCGGAGTAGGCGAATGCGTACATCGCATCCGTTATCTGTTACCCCCTCACCGACGTCCCTTGCCCCGGCCCAACTCTCACCGAAATGGGTCGCCTCCTCTACCGCTTTTTGTGGATGGGACGCGTTCCCATGGTCAGACGTTCCATTTGCTGTCAACACCCGTTTCGCGGAAAACTGGGCATGCCATGGCTGATGATGGGCAAACAAGCGCTGAGGCTGCGACATCTCTGGTGCTTCCTTGACGATGAACAGGTGTGGTCGCCGTTCACTAGGCACGTTTTCCCACAGCTCATCTCCTTGACGGAGCCTCAGTGCTGGCTCAGGAAAAGACCGAGGGATAGCCCTTGGAAACTGGAATGTCTCACGGCGCTCACCGCCCTCTGCCAGCTGGGCACCAGTATCGGTTTAAAATCCACCTCGGCACTCTATAGAGGACTAGTGGAGGGGAAGAGCGACGACGTTCTCGGAGAGATCCTGGGCGTCGAAGAAGATCAGCTGTTTGCTCTCTTACGGAGAACTTTCAGCCCAGGGCCTATGGATAACTTCCAGAAATCCCTGGCCTGGCAGTGCTACCGAGGAACGTGCCGGTTCGAGATAAGCTCTACAAGCACGGAAGTGCCGTCAGCCGAGCCTGTCAGCGATGCGCGCAGAGCGACGAAACCGTTGTGCACGCACTCGTTCAGTGCCCGAGCATTGCTGACTTGTGGAACTATGTCGAACAGTTGCTGTCACGTCTAGGACCGATCCAGTTATCGATTGAGTCCATTGTGCAGATGGTCTCCCCGTCTTCCTTCGAGGAGGAAGGGCAGGCAGTTTTCATCTGCCTGGTGGCCATGGCTAAAGAAACTGTGTGGTGGACAAAGGGTTAAAGACAGACACTTTCCTCTTCGGCGAATCCCTTATTAACTTTTCCAAGTTTCACTTGAAGAGGAAAATCAGTACTGTCTTCTAGCAAGATTGTTGAAAGGTGGGTGAATGTAGCGAGAATGGTCCGAGTGAACGGGACCTCTCTGATTATACACTTGTAGTTTGAGGAATGGGGTAAATTGAGAGAGGGCGCGTGCTCTGGTGGTCAGGGTGGCGGTGGTCTTTTGTGTGGTTTTCGCCACGAGTAACCCTCGGAGGTTTCCCTCCTATTGGGGAATTTTTCATTGTTTGGATTTTCATTTTTATAGTTTATATATATATATATATGTTTCTATGCCTTTTTTCTTTTTCGTTTCTTATATAAATAATAAAAATATTTGCACGCACAAAACCCACATCGTACCGTCCTGTACCGTCCTGTACCGTCCTGTGCCGTCAGTAATGTTTTTGTTGATGTCAGCAGAAATGCCCATTTGTACCGCCCTGTATTGTCCTGTACTATCCTTAATGTCTACTTTGTGTAAACCCTTGTGGTTAAAAAAGAAAGCATTGTTGTTGCTATTATTATTATTAGTATTATTATTATTATTATTATTGTTCTTTGAGTCTCAGTCATGGATGTTGGTTAATTGGAAAGTTTGTTGAAATGAATATCATGTCACTACCTGCAGCCTCAGATATTCAGGACGTATCGGAGGTTTCTTGCTGTTCCCAGCAAGCATGCCTTTTGAAGTGTTCCAAAAAGCGGGGCTGTACTAATTTTCATTAACCATCATTGGAAGCTCTTTGACATAGTACCTAGTTCGCCTATGACAATCGGGACCACTTTGACTTCATGGCAGTTCCAAATCCTTTTTACCTCCCACTTTAAGTCCTGGTATCGGTTAATTTTCTCCTCTCCTTCTCTTGCACTCTCGTGTCGAACGGGCAGGCTACATCTACAATCAGGCACGATCATTTTTCCTTGTCCAAAACCATCAGGTCAGGTCTACTGTGTTCCAGTTTCTTGTCCGTCTGTATCCTAAAATCCCACAGCACCTCCACCTGTTCGTTTTCTATCACCGACTCTGGCTTATGCTCATACCACTTCTCAGAGTGTGATAAATTGTTTACTTTGCATAGGTGCCAGTGGATCACCCTGCCCATCACATCATGTCTCCAGCCTTTATAGTGAGTCTGGGCTAGGTGTTTACACTCGGATACAATGTGAGCCATTGTCTCCTCTCTCTCTCTCTCCACAGATCCTGCATAGTGGGCTAGCCTCCTCCTTGTAAATATGGTGTTTCAACCACTTCGTTTTGAGGGCCTGCTCTTGCTCAGCCATTAGCATTTCTTCTGTAGCCTTTTTAAGGTCTCCTCTTTTCAACCAGTTCCATGTCTGTGGATCTCTAAATTCGGTTTTCTCAAAGAAGGTACTATGAAGGGACTTTTCATGAAGGTTGCTCTTTCTCCTTGTTGTTATTTCCTCCTTGGACATCCCCTGGTCTATTGTCCTCTTCTTCATTACAATTCTGAGCATTGGCTCCCTACTATCAGCCACGTATTTGTGTAGGTTGTTTTTCGCCATCTGAACACAGTCTTCTATGCTGATAAGACCTCTTCCACCTTCAGATCTCCTTAAGTAGAGTCTATCGACATCACTCCTTTTGTGGAACATGTTGTTGATAGTCAATAGCTTCCTAGTCTTCCTATCCATTTCTTTTTGTTCAGCAACATTCCATCTCAGAATTCCCGCACTGTACCTAATAATAGACACAGCTCGGGAATTTACTGCACTTATGCATTCCTACTGTTCAGATGTGATTTTAATACGCTCCTTACTCTCCGAATGTATTCAGACCTTATCAATTCCTTCATTTTTTTGTTCTTGATGTCATCAGCCTCCAGAACACCCAAATACTTGTATCCTTCTTCAGTGTCAATTTCCTTTATCATCTTACCTGTTGGTACCTGGATTCCGTTGCTTCTTCTCAATTTACCCCTCTTCATCACAAGGACTCCGCACTTACTAATACCAAATTGCATATATATATCATTGCTGAAAATACGGACAGCGTCAACAAGAACATCCAACTCCTTCTCACTCTTCCCGAAGAGCTTAAGATCGTCCATGAAGAGGAGGTGATTGATGGTAAGCTCTCCCTTTCCCAACTTGTATCCTGCTCTCACTTTTCGCAGTATAATGGTCAGGGGCATCAGGGTAAGGACAAACAACAGAGGGGACAGACTATCTCCCTGGAAAGTACCTCTCTTGATCTTCACGCCTCCCAAGGATTCTCCAGATGATGTTAACTCTGTTTTCCAGGACTTCATACTTTTGCTCAACAACTGTCTGATGTTATCTGCCACCCTGAAGATCTCTAGGCTTTTGGTGATCCAGGAATGAGGCACCATATCCATCCCATGGCAAGACCAGTGTGTCTCCTCTTGCAATTCCTCATTACCATCTTATCAATAAGTAACTGGTCCTTTGTACCACGGGTCTTCTTTCGGCATCCTTTCTGTTCGTCCGGTAACAAGTTGTTTGTGTGCAGGTGATGGTAGATTTCCTTAGACACAATGCTTGTTATTATTATTATTATTATTATTATTATTATTATTATTATTATTATTATTATTATTATTATTATTATTGTTATCCCACTCCTCCACCCTCCCCTCATAACCATCGTCAATGTTATCATCATTATGGTAATCTTTTTCCAAAAATCAACTAATGAAGCTAGGCTAGGTTTGAGATAATTTTAAAAATATCTGCGGGCAAAACTATCTTGACAAATTGCTGTAAACATTATGACAACTTAAGTACTCATTTGGCAGTGGTACGCCTGGATATTCTCCTGTTTTTCTCGGATATTGCGTTATTTCTGTGAATTGTGTGACTATTACTGGCAATATATCCATATTCGACGCTGTCACTCACAAATTACATATCTCTATCTCTATGTATATGCAGCGAATGCAAAAAAAAGGAGATATTAGCAATCTATGCACACATCCACTCATCCACACCTACGCCATAATATCCACTCATATATGTATGTAAGTACTTAGTTGTACGTGTGTGTGTAAGTTCAAACTTTGTATGTATATCTGTATTTCTGTATCTATGTAAGTATGTACATGTGTATGTGTGTAAGTACGAACTTGTGTATGTATGTACTTATGCATGTGCCTATGTATGTATATATGTATTTGTGAGTATATGTATTTGTGTATGCATGTAGGTACGTATATGTGTATGCATGTATACATAAATGTATATGTGTATGTGTGCATGTATGAATATAGATATGTGTATGTATGCAAGTGTGTATGCAAGTGTGTATGCATCTATGTGTGCAATATGTATGTATGCATCAATAAGTGTATCTATGTATGTATATCTATGTGTATCTATGTATGCGACTACTTATGAAGGTATGTGAGTGTATATTAGTAAACAACCAGCGATAATAAAGTCAGAAAATAGGTTAAAGAAACAAAGTACAGAGAGATTGAAGAATTGTGTCTGGTAGGGAGAAACTATTTTCTCCAGCTGAGTTGACTGGGGCTAAGTAAAATAGTATCTGGCTCAAAGTCACAACGCACCAATGAAAATCGAACTCATGACATTACGATTGCGAGACTAACATCATAACCACTACACCAAGCGCCGTCATAAATGTATGAATTTCTTAAAGACGGAAAGACTATGGCTATCGAAAATGGAATTGATATCCCGACTGAAAAAGATTGGTATATACATCGTATTTGATATAAACGTGATTTCTTAACTCTATTAATTACATGAAATGACTTTTCTACTTAGTGGAACATTAATTGTTGCTGTCAGGAATCGGAATACGCTTTCTGTTACTGTCAATTAAGCTTGATAAATAAAGACATTGAATATAAGGAAGACAAGAGTATTATTGTTTGTTTCCAGTATAATACACTTCTATTTGATTTATAACTAATTATTTCGTCTGATGTGCAGCCATGTGTCTTAATAGGATGGGTGTTGTGCTAAATGACAAGAAGACCATAAGTTCGTCCAGCTCATTCAGTTGGACAATAGGAGTTGCAACGAAACTAGGATCAACTGGTGGACAACATCGTGTATTATTTATATAGAGTGTATATAGTGTATGAGTATATATAGAGAGATAATGTATATATTCTATAAATGAGCTGTCATGACACTAGAGGCCAGCTGTATAGGCTTTTGTCTTTCTTTTGAAAAACATCGTATATAGTGTGTATATATAGTGTATATATATGTGAATATGTGAATATATAGTGTATATATGAGTTGTGACGTTACAGGCTCAACGTTATACCACCCTGGTCTTAAACGTTCCCTTGGTCAACATCGGCAGTGTGGAGAGGGGTAACTGACATGCATGAGTGACAGCTTGGCCATGCCTGCACCTTAGGGAGGAACTTTACAAGTGTAAATCTAAGATCAATCATGACCATAAGGCCATCATTGTTTCTTCGCTTTCTCTTTATTACTTTCCCCTTTCCTATACAACATTATTAGTTATAGGATATATTCCATTTTGTCTGAAACGTTTCTAAGAAAAAAGACGGCAAGTTTTAGAATAGTTTACAGGAGAACTATACTATTTCAAGAAAGAAAAGGAACAGAGCAGATGGTCAGATCAAACCAAGTAAACAATGTTTGCCGCAATCTTTCCTTGGCAAAAACTCCTGGCGAAAGGGGGCGGTATTTGAAATCAGAACGCACAGTACAGGATCAGATACCATAACGCATCCTGCCTAACGCTTTAACAACTTCACGAACCCACTAACAGCTGAATAGGTACTTTCAAAGAGATGAATGGCAAAGTTGACCTCGGCGGGCGCAGACAGCCATGTAAAACACCGAGACATTAATTCAAAGCTCTAGTATTTCAAATTTCCAAGAAAACGTTTTGTGCTCTCCCTCACATTCCCTCTCGCTCTCTCGTCCCTCTCTCTCTCACACACACATACACACACACACACACACACGCATATATATATATATATAATAAAATAATTAAGTCAAATATTTAAAATGTGGCTTCGTTTATTAAAGGGGAACTGCTATATATATTTCGGTGACAGCTATCTTTGGCTGCGACCTCTTCAGGCAGTCCGAATTGGTGTGGTAGAGACGGGTACACATGTTGTTGAAGTGTTTAACTCCGTCAATACTCCGATATGCCCAGTTCCTGGTTGCGTTGTTATTTCTCCGAGCAACTGGAATCATATGAATTCGAACAAACGAATTTCGGCGTCAAAAGACACTCTCTCCTCCCATTGGTCAGTTGTGAGAACATTCCTCAGTTAAAAGTCTATAGAAATTTTTTCTGATGCAAGGCAATCTGTTGTGGTTGTTTTTGTTAAGTACAGCTGATCTCCTACCTTGTGTTGGTAGTAGTGTTGTTGTTAGGGGTCATTAACCAGGTCAGCTTTAGTTCGGCTGCTGCTATTTTTAGAAGAATTTGTGTGTGTGTTGGCATCTATCCTGCCACCATTTCTCATGATGGGGTGGGGTGCCAAACAGATGAAAAAATAAGATAAAATAAAATGGAGAAATAAAAGAATATAAGTCAATAAAATGAATAAAATAAAATATATATATAAAAAAAAAATCAATAAACAAAAAAATAATAAAATAGTAAAAAGAATAAGATAATAAAATAATTAAATAAAATTCTCAAAGTTTGAAAGATTTGGAAGATATTGACCGAAGTAGAAAGGCTGTGTCAGAATCAAGAAGTGCAGAGGATCACAATCTTTACACTATCATGATGTGGTGCGTTTTAAGAGCAAATGAGACAAAGGTGGAGTGTAAAACACCAGAACCCGAGTGGTAAAATCCGGAAATGCAGAGGACTACAGGTCCTATTTCGGCATAGAGTACATATGCGTGTATGTCAACTCACATCGTTCCAAGCACACATGTACAGGCACATGCCCAGGTGCATCCCCATATGCACACACACACACACACACACGCACACACACTACACGCACACACAACCACATGCACACACATACACACACCCTCACACACACATGTAAGTATCTGTGCATGTACAATCTTAAATAACAGTATCTATGTATGGACATATGCATACGTATGTGTTGTCACAGGAGTCGATCGAGGCAACCGCAAGGTACGTAGAGGGACTGATGGAGGAACATCCCATTGTAGAGCTCCCAGCGGGGGCAACAACCACCCCACAGATTCGGGCCGGGAAGTTAGCAAAACACATATAGCCCAAAAGGGAAGCAGCAATGCGGGAATCACTAGCAACCCAACAACTCCCCAACAGCCCACGGCACGCTCAACCCACCCACATAGGAGTAGACGCATAACAATCACGTGGTACAACCCACCCTACTCAGCGGCCCTAAAGAACAGCTTAGCCCGCTCATTCTTTAGAGCACTAGATAAATGCTTCCCGAAAGACCATAGATACCACAAGATCTTCAACAGACACACTGTGAAGCTCTCGTATTCTACCACGCGAAATGTGGCCCAACAACAATAGGGGTAGACTTAAAAACCAAACACAACCAGAAGCTTGCAATATAAGCACCCAGCATAACCATGTGGAGGGAAAGAAGGGTGGACCCAGTGCCCACCGTGGAGACCCAAACAGACCCAGGGATCTCCCACCAGACCCGGGGGAAGACCGCCATATAATACGTAACGGGAACCCCACACTAAGCACGCGGAGGTCGACCACCTCCTGCAACTGCAGAAACCCCGAATTATGCCCCCTTAGTAATGAATGCCTTAGGAAGAACATAATATATGGATGTAGAGTAAACACCCCCAACTCTGAACACCTTTACATAGGAGCCACACCAACGAGCGTTAAAGACCGATGGTATAACCATCGCCATTCCTTTAATAGGGAGGACAAAAGGAAAAGTACGGCTCTTTCCGAACTTATCTGGAAGCTCAAGCTGGACAGGACTCCGTACTCTCTGGCCTGGTCCCAAATCAGGAAAGTACCACCTTATAAAGGTGGATCTGGCATCTGCAAACTATGTCTGAGCGAGACCCTCGAGATACTCAGAGGTAGAAGCAGCCTGATAAATCTCAGGACTGACTTCTTCGAGACATGTAGACGCCTCAGGGCCGGGACCTTCCTCAAGATATATGGACAATAACAACACATTGGGAGAGGAACTTCCCTCTAGCTATAAGGACAGCATCCCCACCACACCGAGCCCACGGTAAAACCCCCTGCACAGTCATCACCCCTACCCCTGCCTCGATCGACTCCTGTGACAACACATACTTATGCATATGTCCATACATAGATAGGTGTGGGTGTTGGTTGATGTGGGTGTGGTGTGTGTGGGGGTGTATGTGGATGTGTGTGTGGGTTTATAATGTGTGTGTGTATGTGTGTGTATGTGTGTGTGTGTGTGTGTGTGTGCACAAGGGATGCACCTGGGCCTGTGCCTGTGCGTGTGTGCTTGGAACGAGGTGAGTTGACATACACGCATATGTACTCTATGCCGAAATAGGAACTGTAGTTCTCTGCATTTCCGGATTTTAACACTCGGGTTCGGGTGTTTTACATTCCACCCTTGTCTTATTTGCTCTTAAAGATTGTGATCCTTTGCACTTCTTGATTCTGACACAGCCTTTCTACTTCGGTCAATATCTTCCAAATCTTTCAAACTTTGAGATTGGTTATAACACACACGCATTTTATTTTATTATTTTATTTTACTCTTTTATTATCTTATTCTTTTTACTATTTTATTATTTTTTTGTTATTTATTTATTTATTTATTTATTTTTTATTTTCTTTTTTATTTTCTTCATTTTATTGCCTTATATTCTTTTATTTCTCCATTTTACTTTATCTTATTTCTTCATCTGTTTGGCACCCCACCCCACCATGAGAAATGGTGGCAGGATAGATGCCAACACACACACAAATTCTTCTAAAAATAGCAGCAGCCGAACTAAAGCTGACCTGTCTAATGATCCCCTAACACCAACACCACTACCAACACTTGGGAGGAGGTCAGCTGTACTTAACAAAATCAACCACAACAGATTGTCCTGCCTCAGAAAAAATTTCTATAGACTTTTAACTGAGGAATGTTCTCACAACTGACAAAATGGGAGGAGAGAGTGTCTTTTCACGCCGAAATTCGTTTGTTCGAATTCATATGATTCTAGTTCCTCAGAGAAATAACAACACAACCAGGAACTGGGCATATCGAAGTATTGACGGAGTTAAACACTTCAACAACATGTGTACCCGTCTCCACCACACAAAATCGGACTGCCTGAAAAGGTCACAGCCAAGGATGGCTGTCACCGAAATATATATAGCAGTACACCTTTAATAAATGAAGCCACATTTTAAATATTTGACTTAATTATTTTATTTTACATTACTCTGGAGTAACCAATCCAACCTGCCCACTTCGTCGAGTGCTCCAATCTGCATACTGAGTTGTCGGTAAACAACCAACATATACTAATAAAAAAAAAAAATATATATATATATATATATACAGCATGAGATACATGCAAGAGATGTTCGGTTTCTACTAAAACGCGTTCATGAATTAAGAAGGCCAGCGATTGTGAAGAAATACTTTATTATAATGAAATAGAGATGATATTGAATAGTATAGCAGTGGAATACAGAACATAGAACAAATCCCCATGTGTAAAGTAGAATAGATTTCAATCGATTTCGACTTTGAGCTTTCCACTTGTTCGATCAACAGAACATCCTGCTCATGTAATTCATGTGTAAGTGGCTGAATACTCCACAGACACTCTTGCGTCTTGTAATGATTTAACAGAAAATATCTAAACACGAGTTTGTTAATTCAATTGTTTATAGTATTTTCTGAGGCAACCATATTGTTATTTTGTAATTTCAAAGATTATTTGCTTACAGTTTCATGTGGTCTGTTAGTTTAAATGTTTATAATATTTTACTGGTGGACATATAATAAAATTTGTAGTATTAGAGTTACAGATATATAACTTAATGTAATGCAGTCATTGAGATATTGTGTACTGTTAAAAATGTCTTGCTAATAGTTTTTCATTTGGTTTATTAATTTCAATGTTTATAGAATATTTATTATAGAGTGATCGTTGTCAAAACTGGTAGTATTAGATTAATGAGACTTTAATTAGTAATGGTTTCTGATTTAGGCACAAGGCTAACCATTTTGGAGGAGGGCAAAGGTGAGTAAATCGAACCAGTGCATTACTGGTACTTTGTTTTATCGACCCCGTAAAGATGAAAGGCAAAGCTAAACTTGGCGGGATTTGAACTCAGTCAATAAAGGGACATAACACAATCCACAATAATCTGATACCATCAATTAGGCTAAATATAAATCTTTCTAGTTTTGGCACAAGGCCAGCAATTTCCCCAGTACATTACTGGTACTTTGTTTTATCGACTCCGTAAGGGTGAAAGGAAAAGTTAACCTCGGCGGGATTTGAACTCAGTCAATAAAGGGACGTAACTCTATTCTGGAAAGCATGACGTCCGACTCTCTACCGATACTGCCAATCCATTTATGCTAAATATAATGATGGATCTATGTGGTTGTAAACTGACTCATAACATTCTATCTTGATTTAGCAAAAAAAAAACCCAAACAATTTTCTTAATTCCAATGTTTATAGTGTCTCTACTTGTGAAGAAATTGATGCAAAGATATGTTGTTACATTAAAGAGTATATTTTTTTTATTTGATGCAGTCACATTTCTGTTTTTTACTTTACAAGAGTGTATAGGTAATGTAGATCAATACGGTGCAGGGTTAACTGTAGTTATCGATGCCAAAATATGGCTCACTATTTCTCTTTATTTAATTCAGTCAAATTTTATGGATATCATCAAATTTTATGGATATCACTTGTTAAGATGTAAGAAATGAACTTTGGTGCTATGATGGTGGCATGGTGGTATGTGATTGTGGTTGCATAGTGGTATGGTGGTGGTATGGTAGTATGGTAGCGTGGTGGTGTAGTTGTATTGTTGTGGCGTGGGGTGGGTGGTGATGTCTTGGAATAATGGTATGCTGGTGTTATAGTATGGTTGCATGTTGGCAAGGGTGTATAGTTGCTTGGCGGTATGGTGGTATGGTATGGTGGTATGGTATGGTGGTATAATATTGTAGTAGCATGGTGATATGGTAGTGAGCCGGGGGTGTGATTGTATGGTGGTGTGGTGGTGTGATGATGGTATGGTAATCTGGTAGATTAGCAGTATGGTGCTATGTTACAATGATGGTGGTATGGTTCTATAGTGATGTGGGGGTGGTATGTTATGTTAATATAGTGATGTGGTGGTGTGATGGTTTGGTGGTATAGTCGTATGGTGGTATGGTGGTATAGCTGTATTGGTGGTATGATGGTATAATGGTATGGAGGTGTAGTGGTGTGGTGCAGTGGTGCTGTGGTGTGTGGTGGTAAGGTGGTGTGGTACTGTGGTAGTATGGTGGCATAGTGGTGGTGTAGTGATATGGTGGTATGGTGATATAGTGGTATGCTGGTACGGTGGCGATGTGGAACAATGGTATGTTATTGATATAGAACCAAAGTGGTATGGTGTTGTGATGGTGCCGTGGTATGGTTGAATAGTGGTGTCGTGGTATGGTGGGTGGTAGTATCCGCTGCTCACGTTCATGTTATCAATTATTAGTTGCATATATTTTGTGAACATTAAATCCTCGTTCAATACGTTAAAAGAAATGCGTTAGGCAATTCTTAACAGAACTAGTGTGAGGTCGATATTGACCCAATGCAAAATTGATGATTTTTAAAGTATCAATGATTTATCTGTAATATCTTTTCTTGCACTGATCGACCGTCCAAAACTCTCAGTGCAGAAAGAATACGCCGGATGAACCAGAACATTGAATTATTTAGAATCTGTCAATTAATATCCTAATAACCTCCGTCTCTGGAAAAAGTCTCAGTTGAGTAATCTACAGGATATTATCACTGTGAGACAGCAAGAGATGGTTGGACGCGTGCTATATCTGTTCTCAAAGGGAGGAGCGCTGGCTTCTTTCGAATAGAAATCAAAAGTGGTGTAGGAAACAAAGCAGACACTTGCGGTTACAGTTGTGGTCTTCGGAAGAAGATCTAGCAGATATGGTCATGGCCTCGGATGAGGTACGTAACAAGGCTTGCGCACGTGTATCTAGGCGACCTCCTAACACCCCAATGCTCCATATGGATCAACTGGAATTAAAGTAGAAGAAAAAAGTTTTCTTCTGTTTATGAAGTGATATTTAACGTTTCATGTACCATGTTTACTCATGTATGAATATCTTACTTCATGTCTAGCTATGTGTTTTGTTAAAAATACGAATTGTATCACGACGATACTGATTAGAAAATATGTTGTTTTGATAGTACCAAGACCTAAACCACTTCTTGTTCTATAACCTGAGAAATAAATACGTAGATGTACTCGTATCCGCGAACTGCGCAACTTCATATTCGTTAATTCACGAACTTGAAGTTTAGTTGATCGAATAGCTGAATGCTCATCATCGAAAATGATGGAACATCCATGATATATATATATATATATATATATATATATATATATATATATATAAGATCAAAAGATGGTTAAAGGAGTTCCATGTATTTTATTATGCGCATTTCAAAAACAAACATCATCATGCAATAATATTTGTGTTTTATATATATATATAGGTGAGTAAGCCACCAACGCCGGAAAACCCTCGAAGTAAACAATCACCATTAATAACTTTTAGTATATTAATATACAGATTATTTATCACATAAACCCACAAAAGAAACATTTACACTGATATGTGCCTCACCACACACAAAGACACACACACAAATGCATCCCCCCCCCCCACATATATATAATACACATTTCTAAATATTGGTTTGTGTGTATGTCTGTTTTTGCCAATCTCTCATTTTTATGTGATAATCATTTGTTCTGCCTCACATGGGATTTCACTTATCAATTGTACTCTCTCGATTAGGCGCCGAATTGGCAGAGTTGTTAGAACGTCGGTTACAATGCTTTGCGGTATTCGTTTCGTTTCTCTGCTCACTGAGTTAAAATCAGGTTGAAGTCAACTTTGCCTTTCATCCATTCAAGGTCAATAAAAAGTACGAATGAAGTACTGAAATCAATTCTTCATCTATATCTCTTTGTCGCTTCAGTTCTCTCATTCTCTATCCGTCTCTGGAAGAAATCTGCTGTACTCAGACCAGGAAAGGGATGGGCGCTGTAAGGTTAAAAAATGCTCTAGAAATGCCGTATATCAATACGACCCCTCCCCCACCGCACCAGGAGTTACGGGACTATGCAATACACTATTTCCTCTATTATTATCTATTTCCTATTTACACCCCTACTTTTTCTCACACTACTCCCTTTTGTTAGATGCTCTGCTGTTCTGTTGTTATCATTATGAACTCTCTCACTTGCTATTATCTTTTCCATTGTTATCTTACTCCCTCTCTCAATAGTTTGGAAAACATTCTTTATTCCCTACTTGTTATATGTCAGACTCTGTGTTTGTTGCCCGTCTAGCTGAACAACACAGGCTCTTGAATCAATAGGTTTCGACCTACTGCGATTGACACTTCTTGCATTCTGGGTACCCGAACGACTTCCTTACTCGTTGCTATCGGGACGGAATAAACTATCTGTAGGAGTGAGTCTTGCGAGTGAGAATGGCTCCCTTCTCGCTACCCTCCGGGGTAACACTTTCTCTATTCTGAATACTGAGACAAGGAGACAACATATGCTTAGAGTTCTGCTCATTGGAGAGTCTGAGCCGACTAACGGAGTATGAGTTGGGATCGACAACGTTTCATCGACTGATTCGTGCTGTCACCATTGGCCCTTATATACATACATACATACAGCATTGCTTCCATAATCAATCGGATGTACATCAAGTTATTACATAAAATAACAGACATTATATATATATATGTAAGTAGGTATGTATGTAAATATGTATATTTGTCCGGGGGATATACAGGTGTGCGTAAAACATATTATCTCACACGTACACCATCCATACACATCCACGTATTAAACGGTATAATGTAACGCATTATTTACAATTCCCATTCAACTAACGGTTTTGTAGCTAATTCTTTGGCTAGGTGTGAAGGATGGGGTTGTGCTAATGACTTCTGCTGGTCCTTCGAGATTGATGAGATTGAAGCTGCTGAGGATTAGTTTAAAATTCTGTGAGTCGACTCCTTTATTAAAGAACATGTGCAGGGGAAAAATTCCAGGGGGATAAGGGTTTGTGGAGGAACGACTAGGACTAAGGGTTTAGCACAAATCCTGTGGGGTTGGTGGAAATATGGGCGATGAAAGAAGAGTGGAGGGAGACAGGACTGCTTGAGTGAAGGCGGCATGAGGTCAGTTAGTTCCAAGAAGCAGATGCTATCGAAGAAGACGTAGAAATGTGGATCAGTGGCTGAAGTCTGTCTATCAGTGACACTTTTTTGGAGATGAGGTCTAGTATGTAAATGTGGCACAGCTCCATTGTAGATATGGGAGAACGACACCATTGGAGATCTTATCTGAATATTGTCAGAAGTATATTCTGCTTTTGGAAGAAGGGCTGGTCTGTTAGATGCAGGTCTAGCAATGTTTTTGAACGTGAGGCTTAGCATGTAAACCGAACTCGAGTGCTCTTCTAATTTCATCATATTTAAAGGTGATGTGGTACAGTGATGTTTTAGAACAATATACATACAATGAACGAAGGAAATGATAAGAGAAAATGAAACATATCTTACACTGATTTAATTTTAGTCCTTCAGCTGGTCATGAAGGGCCAACGTCTTAATAAGTTTCGGTGATCATATCGATGCAAACACATTTTAATCTATTACTTATTATCGATTTTTATTTCCCGAACTATGGAACAAAACTAACCCCCCCCCCCCCCCCCAAACACACACACACTAAATACGAACGTTTTTCAAATAATATGTTATAACAGATTTCCAATTATTATTTACAAAGAAAATTTTCCACCGAATCATCTCTTGCACGAATAAATCAGGCATTACTAGTGGTATATACAATATTAATATATAAGGGAACAAAGAACCAGTGTTGCATCATATATATATATTTAATTACTTATTACATATGTTTCACTGTCGATAAGCTTGAGCCTTACTCTGGAATCGGTAGCTTCTCGGATATGTTTAAACACGCAGACTCGCGTCTATATGTTAAAACATTCCAGAGTCAGGTTCGAATATGAATAGATCGTTCCTCGAGCTGATCGACAGTGAAACATATGTAATATGTAATTAAATATAATATATTATACACCACTGATTCTTTTCCTCTTATATATTAATATTATTGATACTCTGCTCCCCAAGAGCATCGAGTACTCATTCGGCATACCCCCCGGGACGAAATTAATTTGCACCTTGATACCTATATATATATTAGAAAAGAGGTTCTTTTATAAAAAGAAAATAAACTAGGTGTCCTACAGCAGTGAAAGTATAAGGAAAGAAGATGAAATCGAAAATGACACTGGAGTCTTTTTTTTTAAATATATTTATTTGGTTCCTTTACAGGTTTCGCAGTTCTTGGGCTTTTCAAAAGTGGAATTGAGATGAAGGGTTTGTGGTTTTTTTCACATCTGATGTGAGAAAAACCACAAACCCTCCATCTGATTTCTACTTTTGAAAAGCACAAGAACTGCGAAACCGGTAAAGGAACCAAATAAATATATATATATAAAAAAAGGACCCCAGTGGCATTTTCGATTTTATCTTTTTTCCTTATATATATATATATATATATATATATAT
>OZ024742.1:255598318-255600818 GCA_964016885.1 Eledone cirrhosa
TAGAGGCCCTCCAACTTGCTAAAGTCCCAGACATTATTGTCAGAGCCATAGAGAGGCTGTCTTCTTCTTGGGCTACTATCCTAAGGTTAAATACAGAGAGGGAGGATTCTATTTTCACTGATAAAATAAAATATTGCAGGGGTATATTTCAGGGGGACAGTCTCTCTGTGATATTATTCACCTTGTCATTAAGCCCCTTGTCCTTTCTGTTCAAGAAATGTGAGGGATACATCATTGGCTCACAGGAGGACAGAAATACGAACCTAAACCATAATTTCTTTGTGGACGATCTGAAACTCTATGGCAAGAACATGGATGGGATGAAGAAAAATCTTGACCTGGTTACAACGTTCTCAAAGGAATGGAGTTTGGCCAAGATAAATGCTCATACATGACTGTAAAGCGGGGAAAAACAACAACCCAATCTAGCAACATTGTCATCAATGGCCTATCTGTTTCACCGATATCTGATGAGGTCTGCTACAGATACCTGGGGATAGATGAGAACATATCCTATAATAGTATCTGTAATAAAGAACGCGAAACCAGGGAATACTACACCCGATTAAGAAAGATCTAGTCATCGGAACTCTCTGCGCAAAACAAAACATTGGCTCACAATGTGTTTGCTGTGCCTGTCCTAACACCAACGTTTGGAATACTCAATTGGATGATAGACGAAATCCGAGCAGTTGATGTTGGAACTCGGAAAGTACTAAATAACACCGGAAACTTCCACACCAACAGTGACATAGATCGCCGTTACTTGAAACGTTTAGCAAGGAGGCAGAGGCCTAACATCAGTCCAGACAACATTTGAATGTCGCATCATATCTCTCCGACAACATTTACGAACCTCGAAGCGTAAGAGCCCGTTTCTCGAGCAAGTCTATCTGCATGAAACAGATAAGATCATGAGAGTTGGGAAGGAACTCGTCGAGAGATATTCCCTGTGTGATAATCAAAATCTCACACCCAGGGAAGTCGCTCAGCAGTATCGCAGTTAATCCATGGATGAAATACTGCCTGCTTATCAGCAAAAAAAAAATGCATGGATATGTTGCCAGGAAGCTCCAGAGTGAGAGTAATATAGATAAGGAAAGTAGTCTATCTTGGACCACAACAGCTATATTGGCTCCCAGTTTGAAGGATACGCTTTTGCAATCCAAGAACAGGAGATTAACACGAAATACTTGATTCACAGAAGAGATAGGGATGCAGGCAAAACACCTAGATGTGATAATAAGTGCAGACTCTGCCGAACTAACATCGAGGATATCACCCATATATGTATGTATACATGCATATATATACGTATATGCATATGTGCGTGTGTATGTATGACTATATGCGAATGCATGTAATGTGTATGTATATATATGCATGTATGTATATAAGTGTGTGTTTCCGTATCTGCGTTTATATTTCGTCACGCTTCGACAAAAATGAGATTGATAAAATAACTACCCGATCTGAGAAAATATGTACTGACTTCGATATGATTGACTAAATCAATGCGGTACTCCGGCATGGCCGCAGTCTAATGTCTGAAACAAGTAAAAGAAAGAAAAAACAATAACACAAAAAGCATATAAAAATAAAGATAATTATGTAAATAACTAAATAAATATGGTGTGATAAAACAAAACAAAAATAAATTGAAAATGTTGGTTTCGTGGATGAATGTTCCAGTTGTTTAAGCAACCGAATAGCCTGCTAGTTAAATTAACGTGTAACTTAAAATACCACAGAAATGAGTACCCTGAACAGGCTGCGACATGTCTGGTCATTTGAATTACAAGTACAGTCCATATTTTATCATAGTGTTAGTAGTGGCAGAACATTCCACAGACTCCTGTATCACCGATGCTGTTCTCAGGAAGATTCAGCCTGACACACGAGTGACAAAGTTGCCACCTTGTATTACAGGTACATTCAATCTTGTATTATAGCATCCAAGGGCGGTGGATTTGCAGTATCGGTAGAGGGTAGGACGCTATGCTCTAGCATAGAGTTACGGCCCTTGCCATTCTGAGTTCAAATCCCGCCGAGGTTAACTTTGCCTTTCATCCTTACGGGGTCGATAAAATAAAGTACCAGTAATGCACTGGTTAATTGCTGGCCTTGTGCCAAAATTAGAAACAATTATAGCATTCCATATATACCTGTACTTAAAACGTAATTCTCAGAGAGATTCAGCGTAACAAAATGTGTCTCAATGTTTGACCTTTGAATTACAGGCACAACTCATTTTATATTTAATGGAAGCTACATTCATTCAGCCATATCTTAAAACAAACATATACATATTCGTTTTATACAATCATTCAATGTTAACACCTAGGCACATAATGGTTAAGGTCTTTGGCTTACAGTCGTAAGGCTGTGTTGTGTCTTTGAGCAGGGCACTTTATTTCAGTTTCCTTCAGTCAACGCAGTTATGGGTAAACCTGCTTGTGAAATGCTCAACGACATGCACATTAACTTCACGAACAGGCTG
>OZ024742.1:255603318-255620818 GCA_964016885.1 Eledone cirrhosa
ATACCAAAGTTTTGTAGCTTACTTGAAGCATTGTTTAATAGGAAACACAAATTTAAATTTTTAAGACCAATACAATGAGAGGGAAACATATTAAATTGTCAAGAAAACAAATTAATCTTACCTTAGCAAATTTAAAGAATCCCAAATATTAAATGGTTTAAAAACCCATTATCAAGGGAGTAACCCTTATATATATATATATATATATATATATATATATATATATATATATATATATATAAATGTAAGTATGTATGTATACGTACATACATATATGTATACAGACGTACAGTAGCATGTATATATATATATATATATATACATATATACATACAGGCACACATATATATATGCACGTATCAGTTTCGAACATTTATTATAATGTTCGCTTTGTTCGTTTGTAAACAAACGGACAGCCTGATTTCTGATTTACGCCGTACAGTGTTTAGGCAACCACGTCACCTTTTTGCTATATATATATATATATATATATATATATATATATATATATATAATGGAAATCCGCTTGGACTATCTGTTTATTTTGGGATCAGAAACCGCGGTAAAGGCACATATAGTAAGTACAGAAAAATGTCTTGAAATTTATTTTAAAACTTTTTCTGTATTTGCTTGACCTTGATTTTATATATATATATATATATATATATATATATATATATATATATATATATATATATATATATATATATATATATATATATATATATATATATATTACTTCAAAATATTAATAAATATAGACATTCATGTGATCAAATATATTTTATTATACATTTTTCAGAGGTACTAAGCTATTTCATCAGTACGTCCTCATCAAATAAAATAGATTGATGTCTGACATACCTCAACTGTGCTGATGGTTCAATTCCAGTCTTGGCAGTGATTAGTTATGACAAAACTCAATATTTATATACCAGAAGTTGTAACATGAAAAACTACATATAATAAAGAGGGTACGTAGGAAAATGTGTATACAAATATATAATAATAAATATAATAAGTATATATAAATAAGTATATATAAATCAAGTAATAAATATAAATATAAAACTACATAACTGTTAAAAATTTAAATAATAAAATATGTATACCTCCGTACTATAGAAGGAGCAACTGAGAGAGGGAGAGGGCTAACAGGAGGAGAGAGAGAGAAAAGGAAAGAGAGATGATAGTAAAAACAAAGAAAGGGAGATATGTATGGTAACATATAATTACATAAGGAGAAGGAGAATCAAGGTATATGATGCGTGACCGTTTTTCTTCAAATATTAATTTAATTAGATATAATCAATTAGTTAAATAACTTGAAAATTTTAGACTATAATATTTGAAAGAACCTCTATTATTGTATTATATCAAAATTAAAACAAATATATAAAGTGAACAAGATAATTTAATATAACTCCAAGGGTAATCAAGAGTATATTTAAATTATTAAATATAGTCAATAATTTAGTTAGAAAGATTAAAATTAAAAATGTTATTAACTAACCATAAAGCTTATAAATGTAGTAAATATGATATTATTAAACCAGATTTCTTTAGATATAAGCATTTGTATAGTTCATATATAAACTATAAGATTTAAATCGATATTTGTCAATTACATATAATATTAATTATTAGTTATAATTACACTTAAGAGTGTTATAACTTTGATTTAACTGGATTTTACTGTATTCAAAATTATACATCAAGTTAAGTACAGATTATTAATCAATTTACATAAAACGAAACTTTTATACGATAAATGTAAACATTTAAGACGTAAGACGTAAACAAAGATTTAAAGTAATTAAACGGTTTACAAATCTGAAGACATTACAGGTATCAAATTTATAAGATACAAGATTTAAAAAGTACAAAATCAAAACTAAATGTATTTAAACAATCTAGAGATTAACATACTCTATAAGAGAGCAGCTAAACAATTTCTATGGTTAGGTAGAAACCTTATATCCAATATTAATAATAGCAATAATAATAAAAGCATTACAAGAATTATTAATCAGAGTCAATATCATTTCACACTCGGAATTATTAATAAAAGTCGAAATCATTTCACGTTTAGTCAATGTTTTTTCCTAATTTTATATGATGCTTGGAATGTAGATGCAGATTTGTGCAGGCAGTTTGAGAATAATTCACTTTTTTTGTTAATTAAATTACCATAATTAGCAATTATTAATAGAGTCTCGGTATTACAAAGATTGCAGTTAGGAGAAATAGAGGAATTTTGGTAGACTTGACCAAAGCTTGGACCAAAATATTGAGTATTTTAAATTGTCCTCTTTTAAAGACCATATTAGTTGTGATAAAGAATTAGAAAATGTCTTATCCGGATTAGAAAAAGAATGCTTATGATTGGAAAATCTCAGTTTAAAGCTCGATGAAGTTGCACCTATGTAGTTGTAGGTAATGTTATTTGCTTTAACGGTACATTTATATACTAAGTTCTTATCAAGGCAATTATTTTGCAAAGGGCAATCATATCTATTTCTACAGTTACAGTTCGATTTTCTGTTATTACTATAATTTAAACTGCACGCGTTATCATTGCTAATATTTGTAGGTGTTCTATTGTAAGTGCTTAAATTAATGTTATTGTTATTCTCAGTATCAATATTATTGCTAATATTAATATTGTCATCATCACTAATTATCTGTTGGTTATAACTAAGAATTCTGCTATTTATTTTTGCAATGTTCTGAGCCATATTCATAGTTGTAGAGTAAGATAGCTTAACTGTGTGTCTATTGAAGATGGAATAGTATTTATGCGTTCTAGGGAAACATTTATCTAATGCCTTAAAAATAATTGTGCTAGGGGTGTTTTAATAGCTAACGATGCTGGTGGTGCGTACCAAATAACTGATTTGGTTCTGATTTTTTTCCCCGATTTATTCACGAAATTAGCATTTTTATTTATATTAAAATTATTTTTAGAGTCTGCCTTATTTATGTTATTCCTATTATTACTTAGTTTATAATTAGAATTACTATTATCTAGATATTCAATATTATTTTTATATCCCGCCTTATGCAACGCTCACATTATAATATCCAGCTTAGTTATTAAAAATGGATTTATTAGCAGATAATCTAGTTAGACGTTATTGAACACTACTGACTATTACATTTTTAACAGATTTAGGAGGATTAGAATACAAGCTAACATAATTTAGGTTTTCATTGGGTTTATGGAAGGGTAATATAGTCCTGAATTTAAATTAAGGGTGACATCAAGGAAGTTAACCACTTTACTATTACTATCTACTTCTAATTTCAGGTCATAATTTTTAAAGAATTCTATAATTGTTTTCTTAACCCTATTTAGTTCACTATTGCTATGTTTAACTACAGTAAATAATATATCATCTCTATATAAACCACCGGTAATCTCCGGCAATTTTCTATTTATCGTATTAAGGATAAAAATTCCCAGAAGATCGGTAACCTGCGCAGAATCAGACGATCGCATGGTAATGTCAACATTTTTATGCCTATCAGAACGAGTCCAAAAATCATTATTAAAATTAATCAAAGTTCGTCTAGCCGTTAATATGATCTTAATCTCGTCGCTAGATAGATCAGTATGTTTATAAGCGTAAGATAAAACCTTATTCAAAAGATTAGGTGTTATAGATGTGTAGTAACTCGCTATGTTCATTTGAATAAATTTACGATTATTCTTATTTTCAATGTTCCTAAACCAATCTATTACTTCACTTGTGTCCTTCCATAAGCTCAGATTTGACTTCAATTTCAATGTTGGCAAAATCCTATCTATAATATTTTTACTAATTCCAATGTCTGACTTAGAAGGTGCTATAAGTCTAACCGGCAAGTCCTCTTCGAAATTTCCTTTGTGATCTTTAGAATTTATCCACGGCTGCCTTGGTATGAAAGGTTCGGTCTTTCTTTCAATTCCGAGTTTGGCTGTTATTTCAAACGCATCATTATTGATGTCTACTAGATCCTCGGCCGGGGCCTTTCTGTAATTCTTTCTCAATTCTTTTAAAATTAACTCCTTATATTCTGTTTTATCTATCCCATATAAGTTGTTGGTTTTCTCTGACTTCACCAATATTTTATTTACTTTTTTTATATCAATAATTTTTTCTCTCAGACATCTAAGGTATTCTTGGCCTTTATATGGGTTTTTCTTAAATTTTATCCTCCTTAATATATTAAAAATTTCACTTTCAAAATCCTCCAGGAGTTTGTTGTATGGAGGATTTTTCCTGGATTTTAAGATGTTTTCAAAATTATTGTTGTTGTTTTTCCTGTTTGTTTCCTTCTTCTCGAAATGAAAGAGTTTGTTTTCCCAATGAGCTTTTTCATGTATTCCTCATTAGATGGTATAGGTATATCTTTGAGAGATGTAGAGAACGTAATGAATTCCATAATTTATTAATTAATTGATAATCTATTGTAGAATAAGCGCTCAACCTACGTACCCTCTCTATTATATGTAGTTTGTCATGTTACAAATTATGGTATATATATATATTGAGTTTTGTCATAACTAATCACTGCCAAGGCTGGAATTGAACCATCAGCACAGTTGAGGTATGTCAGACATCAATTTATTTGATTTGATGAGGACGTACAGATGAAATAGCTCAGTACCTCTGAAATATGTATAATAAAATATATTTGATCACAGGAATGTCTATATTTATTAATATTTTGAAGTAATATTAATAACTCCAGAAAACCTCACTGTTGAGTGCTTCTAATCTATTGTAAAACTTTATTCATTGATTAATCAATAAACCTTGTTAAACCTTTGGTCATATATATATATATATATATATATATATGAAAGACGTAAAATAAGAAAATTTTAAAAAGAATTAAAAAAATTAACTTACTTACTAAAATTTTCACTCCAACTAATTAATTTCTGCAATGGGATAAAGACAGTTACGTAATATAACCGTCGAGAATTCATTGCGTCATCAGGGAGTCTATTCTCAGCTAAGTCTCCAGGCAATGCGCGGACACTGGGGACTCATATAAAAATAATAATAATTCGGTAGATGGAACAGCTAGAGGGGACTGGATTCCATGCACTGAAAAGCTCGCTGTCTCTGGTCAAATGGCAGATTCTAAAGAATCAATCACGTGACACTGAGGCTAGTCGGTAAAAGTGAAGTGAAAATTTTAGTAAGTAAGTTAATTTTTTAAATTCTTTTTAAAATTTTCTTATTTTACGTCTTTCATATTATTGTTCTGCATCCTCCTGCATTGAACCACCTAGGTACTATGACATAACTTATGTATTTGCTAGCATTAGCGTACATCTGTACGCATATGTTAGTAGATATACTAAATTCTCTCTCTCTCTCTCTCTCTCTCTCTCTCTCTCTCTCTCTCTCTATATATATATATATATATATATATATATATATATATATATGTGTGTGTGTGGAGGCACGTAGCCTAGTGGTAAGGGTGTTGGACTTACGATCATAATGTCGTGGGCTCGATTCCTGGTTGCGTATTGTGTTCTTGAGCAAAACACTCCATTTCACGTTGCTCCAGTATACTCAGCTGAAAATGAGTACCAGCAATAGCTGGAGGTTTGACCCTGCTTGGACTGGCGTCCTGTCCAGGGGGAGTCTTGTACTCCCAGTCGCTTCACGCCATGAAACTGGGATAAGCACCGGCCAAATGAGCCTTCTGGCTTAAGACAGACTTTTATATATATATATAACGAAGGAAACGTGGTAAGGAACCAGATGGACCATAACGCACCAAAGTACTCAATACTTAGGGTAGTAGAGTGGGTAATAGGAACGAGTAGGACCCCGACGACTGAGCTCAAGCCGTCTCGACGGCTAATTCAGTCCAGAATTAGCCGTCGAAACGGCTTGAGCTCAGCCGTCGGGGTCCTACTCGTTCCTATATATATATATATATATATATATATATATATATATATAACTATTAAAACACAAAAAACGTAAAACAAATTATGCCCAGTGGGGATAATTTGGAATTTCATCTCAACTGAATTCAAAGACACTATTTGAACATTCTTTATGTATATTTTTGTAGTCTTAGGAAATATATAATGAATATCAATTTGTTATTGCACCAGTGGTATACAAAGAAATATTTTTTAAACATCTGTATCGTTACATATGATAAAATGTTTCGAAATACAAGCAGTCTTACTGTGAGTACTTATAAAAACTCACATAGACACATATGCAAATATCTGTATGCGTGTGTGATAGTATATGTATATGTATGGGTGTATGAATATGTTTGTGTGTGTGCAAGAGTATAAGCGTTTACGTGTTTGTGTAGGTGTGTGTATGTATGTGTGTGTGAATTTGTGGCTATTGGTAGAGATGACCTCACGAGTAACCTCCACTTCATTGCTGAACTCTTTGGCTTTATCAATTTAGTAACACTAAGATCCTTTGGTCTTCCTGCTAGATAGATATTTGTTTTATCGAAAGTTAACTCTCATATAGATGCACACACACATACACACACAGATACACAGAGACACACATATACATACACACACACACATATAAATACACACATACACACAAACACACGCACTCATACATTCACACACAAATATATATACGTATGTATATATATATATATAATTATGCACATACACACATACACACATACACACACATCTATATACATCCATATGTGTGCGTATATGCACACACACATATATAAATATGCATATATATATATATATACATTTATATATATATATATACACAGACACATACACACACACATACACACACACACAAACACACATATATATATATGTGTGTGTGTGTGTGTGTGTTAGAACAAGGTCTTAACTTTCCAATACCACCATCTCCCGGGAGTAATTCTCTAGTTTCTGGGAGGGAATTTGGAATAATGGCATATCGAACGTAAAACTCCCCTGCCCTCCCCTCACATGCATACACACACATACACAAATATACACACACATACACACCCACACACACACACATATATATAAATATGTGTATCCGACATCCGACAATATCTCTCACTTTGATCCTTGTATATTGTAATATATTTATTCCTATAATATTATCCGCGAATCTGTTCGTCTATGAAGATAACAAACGTGCATAAATTCACGTCGTAAAATCGTAAAAAAAAAAGAAGTTATTTAAAAGCCTGAAATATAGAAATATGAACATTGAGGTTTCGCAATGATGCTTGATAGGTCACCATCAAAGTAAATCAAATCAAATTAGAAGCAATATTTTTTGATAATTCTATCTAGTTTTACACAGTATTCGATTAAGTTTACTCCTCTCTAGACTTATTTAGAATGACTTAGTATTGATAGTAAACGCTTCGAAACCGCACTCATTCTCTATTGTATCTAACATGACTAAAACTATAGAATATAAACCAAACCATTATATTTTTCTGATATTTTGTTTAGAATATTTCAGAAACTATTTTCTTTCTTTACGACAATGGTGGATGTTTTTTTTTATTCATCCCTATCCAAGGATTTGATTTTTACATTATTTCAGCTATAAATTTTAACGGTTGCGTTGGAGATTAAAAGCACTACGTTTCGTCTAGCACTTACTGTTGTCGCATATGTTCCTAAGTTCGGATCATACCATAGTTGGTATTAATCCCTTCTTTACCATATTTCTAATGAATCACTTTGCCTAAAAGTTTCAAATAATGTTGAAATTAATCACGGCTGTCAAAAATTTCATAACCATCTATACCTTTGGCATAAGGCCACAATTTGAAGGGAAGCAAAGTACCAGTAACTACCCCAGTACGTTACTGGTACTTTATTTAATTGACCCCGTAAGGATGAGAGACAAAGCTAACCTCGGCGGAATTTGAACTCAAAAGGAAGAAGGTCATAACTAATATGCTGCAAAGCATTTTATCCGACAAAATTCTTACATGAAATTTTGCTGGAATAGCTTTAGACTTCATCTATGAATTTAATCTAATTTTGTAAATATTCATGAATTTAGAGTAATTCAATAAAATAACTAACTCGTTCATTAATAAGCTTGTGTTTGGAATATAACTTAACAAATGTTCTTACATAAAGTTATGATGGAAATTTTTTAGATAAAATTATCCTGTAATATGGGGATACCTTTTGATATTGGTAAGTATATATATTGAACAAAACGAAATGGAAGGGAAAGCAGGGGCCCTAGCGGTTGATAGTCTAAAAATACACACACATGTACACCAGGTCCGAACACAGACTAGCCGAAGTCCCACTGTCATCACCTCCGTCTCTCCCGTCACCCCCGCTCTCACTAATATGAGCAAATGACTTCCCACACGGTGGCCGTCCCATAGTCCCGGCGGACAAACTAGATAAATATAGCCTACTTTAAAATTAAATATGGTATCTTAGAACGAAAGGTGGTTTAGTGTCTAAATGGTTAGTAGCATCTATGATGGTAATGTTTCCAGATTTTAGCAGCCATCAACACGCAGGATCTTGGTGATTATGGCCATCGACCAACATGTTCCAAACACCAGCTTAATAATGAGAAAGTTAGTTATATTATTAAATACCTAAAGATTTCTTGATTATTTTAAAATCATAAACAGTATTTTCATTAGAAATATGTTAACGTAATGGGTAAAATCATAAGTTTTCACATTGTCTTTGATGACTGTACCAAAATCGTACTTATATTTTAATGGAGAGCAAATTACTAATATTTTTACTTAACTATATTTTAATCTCAGATGTTCTAAACCATTGAGATAAATAATATAATTGTTTCTACTTTAGGCACAAGGTAAATAATATAATATTTGTTTTCAAGCTTCGTCACTTTGTGTGTGTATTCTTATTCAATTAAGCGATGGTAAGTGTGTGATAACATCTGCATACCGACATATTTTTGTTGACGGTGGCAATAATAATCGACTCAAAATGAAGTAAACAGCTAAATAAAACTTTGTTTCGTACATAATAATATTGTCAAAATATTGTCCTAAAATCCAAGTATTGTCTCTATAAATTGTTCGTTTTGCAATCATGAAAAGACGGGTTCAATTCTACTGTGTGGCATCTTCAACATGTGCGTTTTACCGTAACCTCTGGTCAACACGTACCTTTAGAGTAAAAGTGAGTAGAGGGAAACTGTTTGGAGATCCGTCGCAGTGTATCTCAGACCTACCAATCTCTAAAAACCCAAACGGGAAGAACTATGAAAAAAATGCCCCGAAACGGGGAGAAGTGAGACAAAATGGGGAGATTTTAAATAATGAAAGCTTTACCCATTTTCACAAGAGAAGACAGCTCTCACCCATTCCAAAGGCTATTGCAAATCTCCTCGTCGGACGGGGAGATTTGACAGGTCTTGTTACACATTGTGTGAGGCTAAATCACCTAGAGTATTACGCTAAGGATACACGTGTCTATGAAATGCTCAGTTACACTTTATTCTCAAGAGCAGGCTGTTCCTTTCATAGAACAACTAGCACACTCACCATCGGAACAGGCGAAGGTTGGACAACTGGTGAAGAAGGATTATACAAATAATTCTGTCACAATAGAGTTAACACATGTTGACAAAGAAAATTCGTGATTTCAGAGACGAAAATATGTGTTGTTTCATTAAAGAAAGAGAGAAAACCTGTTAGTTCTTTTATAGAAAACACGGAAATAAGAATTCTACAGAAATATAATTTCTTGATAAATAACCACAGAATTAAAAGAAGAAAAAAACATTGTCATTAAAGGATTAACAAATCACATGTGACAGACGTAGTCCTCCTCATACACTTACCGTTGTTGTTGTTGTTGTTGTTGTTGTTGTTGTTGTTCTTCTTCTTCTTCTTCTTCTTCTCCACCTCCACCTTCTTCTCTCTATCTAGCTACACACACACACCCCCACACACACACGTACACTCACACACTCTTTGATTAAGCAAGGATGGTGTGTATGGAGTATATCATTTTTTTTTTATTTGTTTTACAAAATACTTGCGATACACAAAGACACACACACACACAAACACACACACGCACGCACACGCACACGCACACACACACACACATACACACACACACACACACACACACACACACACACACACACACACACACACACACACACACACACACACACACACACACACGCACACACACATATATATATATATATACATGTCTGCAGAAGAAGCCGCCCAAAGATTTGGCTAAGTAAGTAAAGAAATAGATAACAGTTTCATTTCCCAAGGAGTCCCCCTCCCAATCCTAGTATCTTAGCATTGGAACAACGTGTGATAAGCTTACAGCTTACAATATCTGCCTAGAACCATTTTATACATTACAGCAACTCTAGATTAAATTAGACATGTGCGTGTAGTGATAATGTTTTGAAAAGAACAAAACAAATAAAATGTACACGTATATGGCAGAATGTTTAAAGTATCAGCTCATTCATTACATAGTACTGTAGGTTGTAGTACAAATGTAATATATATAGCTGTCTCTTGCTAATTATTCACTTTATACGTATGTGTAGTTCTCAATCTCACTCTCTCTCTATATATATTTATATATACATCTGTCTATATATAATTGACGTATCTACCTATCTATCTACGAGTTTATCTCTCTCTCCATCTCTGTCTTTATATATATACATATACATATGTGAGTGTTCGTGTGTGTGTGGATGTGTATTTGATTATGTGCATATGTAGTACGTACGCACGCATACTACCACACACGCACTCACATATATACATACATATAGGTATGCATATATATAAATAAAATCTTTATTCTACCTGCAGGTATTGAGTGATTATTCAGTTAACGTTTGAATGTCATAAGTGGTATAGTAATTTCAACACCTCTTCTAATATATTTATATATTCCACCATAATTCAGCTCAAATATGCTTTATACAGGTTAAAATTCGTTTTAAACAGAACCATATCTATTCAAAATATTATTTAAGTATATTACTACTAAGATTAAGAACATAGCAAGGAAAAAATATATTAACGGAAAAAATATAATTTTACCTTCATAACTGTTTCTACTTTAGGCACAAGGCCAGCAATTACCCAGTGCGTTACTGGTACTTTATTTTATCGACCCCGTAAGGATAAAAGGCAAAGTTAACCTCGGCGGGATTTGAACTCAGATCGTAAAGGGACGTAACTATGCTGGAAAGCATGGCGTCCGACCCTCTACCGATACTGCCAATCTTCATAACGTGGTTTCACCATGATTACGAATACTAGCTAATTAATATAAGTAATTAATCAATTTAGACTACATGGATCTTCGGTTGACTCGGCTTAAGATGTACAAATTAATAACTATTTCATGAAAACTCGAATGTATTTTCTTGTGTTGGAAATAACGTCTTAACTGGACGTCTACTAGAACTAAAAGGAACACGTAAGGTTATGAATTCCATGTGTTTTAGCTATAGTTATTCAGTATAAAGTTAAATAGCTATTAATGAGAATACATATGAAACTAAAAACAGCTTACAATGCCCTAGAAAAATTTAAGTTCCATTATTCACCATCTCACCAGATTGTACACGGTGATACAGAGTTGGAGAGCGATCAAACTTTTGACCACGTCACCAGGCATATATGTATGTATGTATTAATGTATTAATGTATATATGTATGTATGTATATACATGTGTGCGCGTGTGTGTGTATGTATGTATGAATGTATGTATATATATCTATGTGCTATATTTATGTGAGGTCGCTCTTCAGTGTTACTGGTTACATGTAGCCCAGTACAATCTGTGCATTGTCGGGTCGTCGGTGACTATACCGACAGCCCCGCCAAGCTTGCATGGTGAAGAGGGTGATTCTGGACAGGCTGTGGGATGTAAAACAAAACCGATCAAAGCGGCAGAAGAACACGTTCATCCAATAAAGTATTTTTTGTGGAGCGAGAGACTCCTAGTATTCATTAAGACATCACGCTGATATAAAACCTGCAACTTCATTTGAATCTAATTATATAGACCAGTTCTACTTTTGGGGGCAAATGCATTCGATGTTCAGAAATTTCGATTGGCCCCATGAAAAACCTTTCCGCAATTAAAAAAGCTGCCAGCACAGGCATCACTTGATATGTGATATTTTCTGCGATGCATGACATTGCTGGCCATAGACAACTCCTCAGCAGGACTAAAAAGCCACGTCCGTGATGCTCATGCTTAAGTATAAGGCGATGGCATTACTCGAAATCGAGTTGCAGCCATCATGTATGTATGTATGTATGTATGTATCTATGTATGTATGTATGTATGTATGTATGTATGTATGTATGTATGTATGTATGTATGTATGTATGTGGTGCTACTGGTAACATTGGTGCTACTGGTAACATGTATCCAAGTACAACCTGTCCCATGGTCGGGTCGTTGGCGAGTAAACTGGCAACCCTACCAAGGTTTCCTGGTGAGGAGGATGACTTTGGGCATCCTGAAGGACTAACAACAAAACCTGTCAAAGGGCAAAGGAGCTCTTAAGAGTCAATGGCCATCCAAAATCACCGGGAGAGATGACCCCTTAGCCTTTGTCAAGGCAGAATTCTAGGAGAAGGAAAACTCTAATATAACACCTGCAACCCTGATGGTATCCAATGATGTTGACTTGTTCTTCTTTTTGGTAAATATCATCTTGGTTAAGAGAGTGGGACTGGCTTTGTGCAGTGCCTTTGCTCACTATAAAAGCTTCACGCCACAGGCATTGCTTTATATCTGGAGATCTCTCTGCACTTGTCGTCACATGGTACCATGGGCCCAGCACTATGTGTCAATAATTGTCACAAGTGTAGTGTTTGTACCAGAGTTTTCAAGTCGCTGGCTGGACTAAAATGTCACACTCATTCAGCGCATCGGTAGGGGTTCTCCTACATGGATATACAGTAGTGGCCGTACTCGAAAACGGTTGGCAGCCACCATGTATGTATGTATGTATTTATTAATGTATGTATGGATGGATGTATGTATGTATGTAGGTAGGTATGTCGTCATGTTTATTATGTTAATGTTATTTGTTATTTGTTAATAGGTAATAATTGTTTCTACGTTTGGCACAAGGCCAGCAATTATCCAGTGCATTACTAATACTTTATTTTATCGACCCCGTAAGGATGAAAGGCAAAGTTAACCTCGGCGGGATTTGAACTCAGAATGGCAAGGGCCGTAACTCTATAATGGGTAATAATTGTTTCTATTTCAGACACAAAGGCCGGCAATTATCCAGTACATTACTGGTACTGTATTTTATCGACCCAGTAAGGATGAAAGGCAAAGTTATCCTCGGCGGGATTTGAACTCAGATCATAAAAGCACGTAACTCTATGCTTCAAAGCATGGTATCTGACTCTCTACCGATACTGCCAATAATCGGTAATAATTGTTTCTACTTTAGGCACAAGGCCAGCAATTATCCAGTACATTACTGGTACTTTATTTTATCGACCCCGTAAGGACGAAATGCAAAGTTAACCTCAGGAAGGATGACTGACAGTAATATAGCGGCGTAATACATTCGCTAATATACTTACACACACACACACACACACACACACACATATAAATATATATATATACGTGTGTGTGTGTATGTACTTGTGTATATATAATATGTATATATATATATACATATACTTATATATGTATATTATATACATGTATATACATTCAGATTCCCTCACATAATCATACACACACAGGAACACACACACACACACACACACACACACACACACACACACACACACACACACACACACACACACACATATATATATATATATATATATATATAATAAAAGATTAGTTTGTTGTTGATCCATGCGATGATTTGTCCGTGTACATGTCATGAACGATAGACACATTTTTGTGTGTTTAAGCAAAAAGAAATATACTCCATATCTTGTTCTGTCACATCTTATAATTCCTATTTATCCTGACAGACTTCGTTTGGCTAGATCCATTGATGTTTGAATACATTATAAAGAAATATATGTCTCAGAATACAATATGAAATCTGAACATTATTGTTTTCTTCTAATAATTGTTTCTACTTTTGGCACAAGGCCAGCAATTACCCAGTACATTACTGGTACTTTATTTTATCGACCCCGTAAGGATGAAAGGCAAAGTCAACCTCGGCAGGATTTGAACTCAGATCGTAAAGGGACGTAACTATGCTGGAAAGCATGGCGTCCGACCCTCCACCGATACTTCCAATCCACCGCCCTCGTTTCCTTCTAATAATATTACATATATACAAGGAAACGTTTTATTTACATAAATATATGTTTCGGTTACCAATGAATCTTTGCGAAAAATGATTATCGTTTTTCCTTGTTCTCTACAATTAATGATTTCTAGTTTTGGCACAAGGTCATCAATTTGCGGGAAGAGAAAGTCGATTATATCGACCACAGTACTTAACTTGTTAAGTATTTTTATCGGCTTCGGAGGGATAAAAGGCAAAGTTAACCGTAACGGAATTTCGACTTAAAACAAACAGTCGAAACAAAAACTGGTATGCAATTGTCCAACTCTCTGACAACTGTCTTTACTCACTGCCCCCTCACTCTATAGAAACAATTGTTGTATTATCGCTGCCCTGCGTTGGTTTGAGATACTTTTCGATTATTTTAAGTAATTACTATAGGAGGTTAGGTTACAAGAAACTGATCTGTGAATATTTCTGCAAAAAAATAACAAACATGAAAAACATAAAACTTCGTAAATTAATTGCACACAGAAAATAGATCATAAATAGCGTCAAAAACTGATCTAATAGGAAACATTGGATAAGGTCAGTGTTTCTTCAACGGAAGACTCTTGGCTAAGGCGATAGAGGTGTCAACATCTCAAGGAAGGAAACCAAAGTGGGAAAGAATAACGTACGTTATATCAGATGAAATACTAACAAACACAACGTACATCGTATATGTGTCAAATGAAATCAATATACCCAGATATAAAGTATATTGTATATAAATCAAATGAAATACCAAAATACCCAATTATAGTGTACATGAAATATCAATATACCCAACTATAATGTACATCCTCTAGGCATCAAATTAAATACCAATATGCCTAACTATAGTGTACATTGCGTATATATCAAAAGAAATATCAGTATATCCATGTATAAATGCAACAAAAAAAGAAAATAAGTTCAGAAAATTCCAAAAATCAAAAAGACTGCTTCTTCATATATATTTCTTTATGGGCTATATTATCATTGATGTTTGAAGAGCTTACTCATATTAATATGGCGCTTGAGTGAAAAAATTACTAGGAGACAGTTCAAAATGTTGAGGAATTGGAGAAACTTAGGCTTTCAAGGGGAGGAATGTTACAGGTTAACTGAGTCACGAAAAGACCTTGAGATACATCATAATAATGGTTAGAAATCGATTTAGGATAATCCTTTTTTTTTCAATTAAAAGGCAGGGAATTGTCGGAGTTGTTAGAATGTCGGATAGAAAAATGTTCTCTCTACATTCATTAAGTTCAAATCATGCCGAGGTAAACTTAGCTTTTCATCCTTTCGAGCTCAATAAAAAAAATACCGGTTCAGTCTATATATTTCACTTTCTCTCTATAACTCTCTGTCTTTCTCTGACTGAAATCGGCTGTGTTCAAACAGGGAGAGAGAAAGGCGTCATCAGGTTTTAAAATATGCCAAAGAAACGCTATATGCCAATATGGCACCTGTTTGAAAAAATCAATTTAGAAGGAAATACGTAAATTAGTCACGTTTACATGTCTACTAAATGTTTATAGTATTATACACATTTGTGCAGTCTTGATTAATTCTGTACAGTATAGGTACAGATGTAAATTTAACACAACTTTGTATGAAATAGCAAAGATGAGATTTAGGCAATATACATTCCTGCTATTCATGTTCATAAATAAATGAAAAATAATTAGTTATATAACTAACATACAATAACGTTACATAACCTCATTTAGTTGTCTCTCCTGTTCCAGGTACTTAATGTTTTATGTCAGAATTCAATGTGCTTCATATTATTTTTTAGCTCAATGGTCACTGCCTTTGTAAAACATCTGTTATCTGTAACCTGATTCTAAGATCAAATATTTAATTTGTTATTTACTTCACATCACGTTTCCATTCTCTCTCCAAAGTTGTTGTAAGTTAGTGCTGTGTACTATCTAGGTTTGTAGCTGTGTACTATCTAGGTTTGTGAGCGCAGTATACCGCTTCCTTCCAGGGTTGCGAGGGCAATGTGCCACATTCCTCCAGGTTTGTGAGGGCAGTGTGCTATATCCCCCCAGAGTTGTGATGTACAGCGTACCACCTTCCTCCGTGCTTTTGAGAGCAGTGTACCACCTACTTCCAGGGTTGTGAGGGCAGTGTAGTATTTGCCTCCAAGTTCATGGTTTCGCTGTAGCGATACACAGTGTATCATTTTCCCACAAGCTTGTTCGGATGCTGTAGTGTGGCACAGTGAACCACTATCCATCATCTGTCCCTTTTGCAAACAAAGATATGGGTTGTTGTGAAGTCTTTACTGGTCAATTCCTTGATGTTAATCGACCATTTTTTCTTTGGAGGTTCTTGCCTTCTTTCCCTCCTGAACTATTTCCTGGTGTGGTATCGTGGCCAGTTTATTAGCTCTTGTCCTTTGACCACACCAACATTCTTTTCTTTACAGTAGTTAACAGATCTTCATAGTTGCCGATATGTTGCCTGGTTGTTCTTTACAGTGGTTAGGTTTGCAAATCTTCATAGTTGCCGACATGTTGCCTGGCTGTTCTTTACAGTGGCTAGGTTAGCAAATCTTCTTAGTTGCCTACATGTTGCCTGAATGTACCAGAGAGTGGTTAATATATTTTCGTAGCTGCCCACATGATGCCAGGTTGTTCTTTACAATGGTCAATATGTCTTCATAGCTGCCCACGTCACCTGCTTATACTATATGTCGTTAGCTGGTCTTAGTTGCCTATATTTTGCCTGATAGCAATGTGAATGCTTTTAATGCTTATTTGTTCCGTGAAGAAGAGATCCATGATATTTCTGTAGCATCTAATTTCAAATGTCAGTATTTTCCTTTGTAATTCCAGTGTGAGCGTTCACCTCTCGCAGACATATAAAAAGATGAAGAGTACTAGAGCATGCTATTTATCTCCAATAAATCGACCAGTAAATGAATACAGACGATATTTGAAAGAATTTATTTCATGCGCTTGGCGAACGCGGCTGTTATCAATAAGTAGGACAGTACAGATAAATGCCAGTAAATTTGACTAAAAGAGCAGTTTTAAAATGCTTAGAGGTCTGGAAAATTCTAAATTTACAGTAAGACTGTATCAATAATGCTTTCCTACACATTCAAAATTCCACCCTGTTTTCAAAACTGCTGCTCCTGCTAGTGCTACTACTACTACTACTACTACTACTACTA
>OZ024742.1:255625818-255643318 GCA_964016885.1 Eledone cirrhosa
ATATATACATATATATCTTGTATGTATACAGACAAATATATATATATGCCTGTATACATACACACACACATATATATATGTATATATATATATATATATATAAATATAAATAAATAAATAAATAAATATATATATATATAAATATAAATATAAATATAAATAAATAAATAAATAAATATATATATATATATATATATGATCATCATCAAGTATTGGAAAGCTAGTACAATGCGGTGGAAATATATAAAGGAAAAATGATGACAATTAAAACAAAACAAAGTAATGTTTTTCTTGCACACTGTATTTCAACAGAAAAACCTCAAATGCATAACAACAACACCAATGAATGATGCTACACAAAAACGAACAATGAGTTCTTCCTTAACTGATACAAGTATCCTCATGAAGCATGCACGGATCAATCACAGAAGCCACTCTGCTCCATGTAGTTCTGTTTTATTGTTTATTTGTGGCTTCTTTTTGTTGGAGATTAGAGTCGCTTTAATTCTTAAATTCCCCACACGCCTTTCCATCACTTCTATGGTGACCTCAATGTTTCGGTAGAAACATTTGTCAAATTGTTTTTTTTTTATAGATGAAGCTCTCATTTTTATGTGTTCCTTGATCCGTATGTGCAGCATCTAAACGGTACTTCCAATGTACGAAGAGCCACATTGTATACACGTGATCCAGTAGACTACATACTCAGTCATGCACATATATACGCTGTTGATAGGAGAGTTAGGAATTGTGCGTAGGTCGTTGTATGCAGGTTGAGGTTTGTATAGTAGTCTTCTTAAGGAAAGTCCCGAATGTACCAGCTATATCATCAGGCCCTTCCTATGAAGGGCTGCGATCCTCTTCTCTATGTAGTCCAGCATCTTTAAGTAGCATATGCTATCTCTAGGGGTGTATGACCTCCTTCTACTTTTCGTAGGTGCCTTGACATTTGGGTATTTGTTGAAAGACGTTAATAGCCGTTCTCTATGAGAACTCCTTTGAATTATTTCGTGTTGGTGTGTGTGTAGCCACCTTTGCTTCATCTGTGGGTTGTTGGGTTGGAATATGGAGAACGAACTAAATCTAGTAGTAGTAGTAGCAGTAGTAGTAGTAGTAGTAGTAGTAGTAGTAGTAGTAGCGACAACTGTGGTGATTGAAACGGCCATATTGGCTGTAGTAGTGGTGAAAATGGCCGTAAGAGCTACAAACCGCTTCAATTGATATGCCTATCTACAGTGGTCGGCCTCTATATTGAGTTCCACTTTCAGGGTGTAACATTGACCTACAAGGAATTTTGACCCACAGCTTAGTAGGTCCAATTCTTTAGTTGTGAGGTAGCCAGATAGATCGAGTACACGTGGTTTGTTTGTAGTATTATTAGTGTCAATAGTTCCATCTTGGTTGTTGTAATTTCCGTTAGAACGCTGGTTCCTGGTGTTGGATGTATTAGCCTTGCTGCCACAGTAAACAGAGCCGTGGTAGTGTTTGTTTAGACTCCATTGGAACTTGCATAGGATGCAGTTTTTTTCACGTGCAAATCGATTTTGATAGCATACCTTAATCTTGTCGTGTAGTTTGAAACGGCAAGGAAGCTTAGCTTGTAGAGCAGATATATCTATCTTGTGTTGTTTGAATTCTTTTTGTAGTTGTCTAAGGAGATTTTTTTTTGATGAAGATGTGTATGAAGTGGCATGAAGACTTGAAACTAGATCAAAGCATTTATATAGATGTATGTTCCTCATAGTGTTATGAATGATATAGAGGCCAACGGCATATAAGTTGAAGTGGATAACTGCTCTTACATTAATTCACACAGCTACCACAGCCGCTGTCACCACTGTTGTAGTCAACACGACCCTCGCCAACACCACTGCTGTCGCATCTACAACTATACTTCTTCCATCTATCCTCACTCTACTTTCAGACTGAATTCATTTAATTAGATTTTTCTTAATACATTTATACACTTTATATATTTGTACACAAATTTCCCTGTCACGAGACGGATATCATCTTCCCTCCCCTCTCTTTCTCTCTCTCTCTTTCTCTCTCTCTCTCTCTCTCTCTCTCTCTCTCTCTCTCTCTCTCTCTCTCTCTCTCTCTCTCTCTCTCTCTCTCTCTCTCTTTCTCTCCCTTTCATATATATATGCGAATAAATTTTAGTAGAAGTAGAAGAACGCGTATGTAAAGGGTTTTTCACAGAGGGTAATATGTTACCTTATTAGCCCCTTATTGCAAAGGAATTTAGAGAAACCAATAACCAAATGGTGTTTATAGACTTTGTTAACCTAGAGCTAAACATATTTTGAAATATATGACGAGTAAGCTTTTATATACACACATATACATATCTGTGTGGGCGTTTGTGTGTGTGTGTGTGTGTGTGTGTGTGTGTGTGTGTGTGTGTGTGTGTGTAAGTATGTGTGTGTGTGTGTGCTTGTGTGTGCATGTGGGCATGCGTGTGTATTTATATATATATATATGTGTGTATGTGTGCGTATGTACGTATGATGTATGTGCATATATATACGTATGCGTATGTATGTGTGTATAATAGTATAGAAAATTGTGTTTCGTTTTGCTTGTGTTTATTTTAAGGAAATCGAATGTATATATTTACAAGAGTAAGTATATTACATACAACAGGAAACAAAGCTAGATTTTGACTAGTCATAGTTTTTTAAAAGTTTATTTTGAAAGTAGAAACAAAAAATGATTACAAAATACAACATCGCCCGAACATAATATTTTGAGAATTTCTATGGAATAAAATAAAATTATATAACATAACACAAGAAAAAATATGTATACTGCAGACAAAATATACACCATAAATCTGTGTGCAATTCCGGCAGAATTTACATAACAAAAATAGCGGAAAACAAAATACGACTATTTTGATTAGCTTTCATTGAGGCATATATTTACGAATGTGTGTATAGATATAGCAAATGATATATAAGTATAGCGAACATATATTGATTTAATTCTATACTTTGTGTCGATGTTTCCGTATATACCAAATGTATAATATCTAACACCATTCCAACATTTTAGCAATCATTACTTAAAATGTCAGTCGACGTGGCTGGTGTTTGTATATATCCTGAAATAATAAAAAAAAAAACAGTATCCAAGTCGATAAATAAAATACCAGCCCAGGAATGATATCGATTCTTTTTATATATCTCTTTCTAACTTCCCTTCACGCTCTTTCTTCCTGTGTTCAGATTTGGAGAGGGATGAGCTCTGACAAGTGCGAAATGCGCAGATGTCATATCACCCCTAAAATTCCATTAGAAGCTGATCGCTAATGGCATAAAAAAAGGTTATAACAATACAACGCCATCCATACATACAATTACATGAAACGTTAAAAACTGGGGGCAGGCGCCTACAAAAGACGTGAGCAAATGAACAAATTATAGAAAATTGAACGGTTTGGGTGAGGGATATTTTACAACGAATACATTTTTAAAAGAGTGTGTGAAAGTAAAGGTATATCTGTTAGAACACGAAAAGTGTGAAACAACAGAATGTTCACTTTTCGTGTTCTAACATATATGCCTAGCTTCTCTAAAAATTTTTCGGGGATAGCCGTGGTGGTGGTGATCGTATGTCATTGGCTAATTTTCAACCAATCAGAGTACCTCTCTCTATATCTCTTCCACTGTTACTTACGCCTGTTTCTCTCTATCTGTTCCGTCTCTTACTCTTTCGCTTTGCACTCCTCCCCTTCAATACCATCTCTCCCCCTCTCTATATATTTGTTACTCTATCGCTGCACGCTCCTCTCCTTCAATATATCAATTACACACGCTTTACACTCCTTTATCCCCAGCGCCCCTATATATACACCCCCCCTCTCCCGCATCTATATTTTAATGTACCGTTGCACCGTGAATATATGTGTCTATATATATATATACATATATATTGTATATACACATTCATGTATGTGTATACACACTCATGTATGTATATACACTGGTTTTATGTGTGTATTGTAAATTTGTACTGTTAAAACACGAAACTAACATTCGATTGACACTTTGATTACCTGTACAGGCAATAGTTATTAGAATGCTGTTGAAGTGTGTATATATTTTTGGGGGACATCCTGTATATACACACATTATATATAATACAATAAACAGATAAATACACACATATATATATGAGCTTATTTAATTATAAATATTGTGAATTTTTAACTCAGTTCAATTATATATATAAATGGCTTCTACAGGACTAGAACTGTTTCATTCGAAAGAAATCATCATAATATTGAGAGGGGGGACTAGATAAAATATTTCAAATCAAATGTGTATAAGTTATAAGTTAAAATGTATAAATAGAGACGATAGTGGAGGTATATCTGTTTAGTGGAACAGTAGACGATAGAATTAAATACAGACGATAATCTCCCTTTAATGAAACAGCAGACGATAGAATTAAGGCAATTTACATTTTAAGCATTTGCATTTTTGCCTTTCATCGTTACGGGGTCGATAACATAAAGTACCAGTAATACACTGTCACTAGACGACTTTCAAATTGAATTGTTGGTTCCATTTCTTTAGTATTTTCAATTGTAGTTATCTACTTAAAAAGCGTTACACGGTTAGAGACATAATTCGTAAGTTATATCTTCCCTATTAAACCATTGCATTATTTCGCCTACAATAGAACAAAAATGAAATGTTCTTTAAAGAAACAGGAATATAACTTTATAAAAAAAAAAGTTGCATCCGCTTCTTTTATCATTGATAATTTTTTCGTTTTAATATTAATTGCTTTTTGTAGTTGTTTATATTAAAAATCTTACTGTAATATTTACTTAAACGAAGGCAAACATCTAAACTTATAGATTAATCTTGAGCGAAGGACTAGATAAATCTCTCTCTCTCTCCCTCTCTCTCTCTCTCTCTCTCTATATATATATATATATATATATATAAACGAAGAATGATAAAATTTCAAGCAAAGAGTTTAATTAGGTATATTTTGTAATATTATTAACTAATTATTATAATTAACGCTTCAGGCTTTGTCTATATACTGAAACAAATTTGTAAGTCATTACCTAATTAAACTCTTTGCTTGAAAATTTTATCACTCTTCGTTTTGAATTTCTCCTAAGTATTCAATGCTCTGTTGAGAAATACATTTTACATAAACAGTCTTTGTACCATTTATACGGTATTAATTACTTATATTTATATATATATATATATATATATATATATATATAGCGTATGAACCGCCAAGTAGCGAGGTATCACTGTATATATGTTTAAATATATAGTGTAGCTGTGATGTATCTCGCGAGTGAATCGAGACCTGTCACTGATTTTGGTGTCCCCACTGCCGATGTGAATGAGCAACGCTGCACTTGTGAATTGGGTCTTGATGTTGCAGGCAGTTCATATACTTACAATGATGCGGTTCCACAAGCTTGTTCACATTCCTGTGCTAATAATCTAGATGGGCATATTAAATTGGATGTGAAAGCAGCTTACCGGATGCGGAATCGGGAGAAGTTGAGACAAAAACAGGCCGATTATAGAGCTGTGAATTTTGCTAAATTAACACAAAAACAGGCCAAGTATAGATGTTCAAAACGGTATGAGTTGGCAAACAAGCAGGCCAAGTATAGATCTGCAAATTCAGCTATTATATCTCAAAAGCAAGCCGAGCGTAGAGCTTCTAAACGTACCGAGTTGGCTAAAGAGCAGACCAAGTACAGATCTGCAAATCAAGACAAAGTATTACAAACAAAGGCTATGTATAAAATTCACCATAAAGATAATATACAGTCTTATGAGAAAACATATTATAAAAAAAAGTTTCTTCATAAGCGGTCTTTGTATCAAATGAAGAAACTAAATAAAATGGTTGACTTCCGGATGCAGCATCAGATCTTGATGTCCCAATTTGTTAAGTCATATAAAAAGACAATAACAGATACCAATCTTCGCAACGACGCATATAGTCACGTGCTGAGTGTGTTCTCCAGATCTGTTGGGATGCGAAATTTTGTGTGTGCTCAATTAAAAATAAATGTTAAAGCTGTGCATACATTGATGGAAAAGGTCAATGCTAACGGTTTGTTGCATTATTGGGGAAATCAACATTATCACAGTTCCACCAATGAGCTTCCTAATTTTGACAAGAGCACTGCAAAGTACATGAAAATGGATGAGTTTAAAAATCAGTCCGTTGAGAAAGTCCGAATAGTCGTTATCAATAATGAGGAGACAGACAACATTGTGAATGACATGGCTAATGCTGACGAGCAGAATGATGATAATGATGTGTCTAAATGTTTGGTTAGACCTTGCGGGTCTTCCATATTAGATACATGTCCAAATGACTCAGCTACTCGTCTAACTTTGTGCCAAAGAATTGATGATAAACTTCCAAAACTCAATCCCGATATGACAGTTGCTGAAATAAGGCAGTTGATCGAGAAATATGAGTTTTGCAATGTTACTCATGATAATGATCAGCACTGCATCGGCCAAACTGGCTGCACCAGTGAATTTGGCTTTTTAAAATCCATAGCAGTTCACTCGCCAAAGTTGCGCACATTGCTGAGGAAAATTTATAAAGTTCGGTCCTTATGTATTTGGCTCAACAAGTACAATGAAGCTGTTTTCAATGGCGATTGGACCAACTTTGAGAATTTGACAGACGTTGCCAACATTGAGCGTGCTATTGCAGTTAAATTCAAAAATATGTGCACTGGTTTCAATGATGTCGAACACACTGATGCAGATGTCATTCATAAATATGGTAATCAAGTTCAAAGATTTCAATCTGAAATTACCAACTATAAAATCCAACATTGTCATATCTGCAAACTGCGCAAATATAGCAAGGAACTAAAAGTTTGGGATAATTGGAACTCTAGATATTTTAAAACGGCCGTTGCAAAGGATGCAATAACTGCCAACTACTCTTTGCCTTGCACAGTCTGCACAACATGCACTACACATTTGCGCAACAGTGGGGTGCCTTCAATGGCCTCAATAAATGGCTTGGGCGTTGCTGCCGTTCCCAAAGAACTTGCTGATCTTAATACATATGAGCGAATACTTGTACAACGGGCCAAATGTTTCGTCAATGTAATAAAACTGGTGCCATACTCATTCAAAGGCAATATTTCAGCATGCATTTCCGCTATTAAAGGAATTGCAATTCACTTGCCTTTGCCTATGGACGGAACTATTAACCGCACCATGGATACGTTACCTGCGCTTCAAGACGACATGCTTAAAATAGTCGTTGATAGCTTGCCTTCGCGGAAACAAATTATCTGGCGTTCAATGGTAGACATGAGTAAAGTATTGAAGGCACTTGATTGGCTTGCAGCAAACAATGTAATGTATGCCGATGTTAAGATCAATCGCTACGCCGATACGGAAAGTGAAAACATTGTCGAGTGCTCGGGAGTTAATAATGCCAAATTCGATAATCTTTTACTTAAATCGAATGCTGGCATTACCTATGAGCATCACACTGTTAAAGACATGAATCCGTGTCTCCCTGCAGACACTGACTTGGCTTTGTACAAAATGAAAAGAGTGGAAGGCGATTTCATTGCAGACAATGATAAAAAACTTGAGTTGTTGTGCTTTCCTTGTCTTTATCCAACTGGTCAGTTTGGCATTTTCGTGGACAATAGACCGTTTGGAGCTGTAAAGCCATACATGTTCATAAGAAACAGACTGAATCATAGCGACTCTAGATTTCGGCGAGATATACAATATCTCATGTTTTGTCTTGATAAAGCCGACAAGAGAGGCATTGATTCTGGTATATATGCCATCATGAAGACCACCAAAAACAGCCGCATGACTATAAGCGAGTTTAGAAGGCGGCTGCATGAAAATGACAGGCACCTAGAGGGCAATTTAAATATGATGATGGCCAATGTCCGTGGTTCCAAGCAGTTTTGGTCTAGAAAATGTTCAGACTTGATGGCTATGGACGAGAAATTTGGCCCGGCCCACTTGTTCTTAACTTTGTCTTGTGCAGAGTACTTTTGGCCTGATCTGAGAGAGTTCCTGGAAACGTTGAATGCTGACATACCAGACATTTCTAGAAAACGCACCAATGAGTTGTGCGCGGATGACGTGGTGGCTGTTAGCGAACATTTTCACCATCGGTTCACCACCTTTATGAAAGAAGTTGTTAAACATACCAATTCTCCGTTTGGTATTGTCGAGCACTTTTTTTGGAGGTTGGAATACCAAATGAGAGGTGCTCCGCATGTTCATATGAAATTATGGATTAAAGATGGCCCTATTATGGACAGAGACGACAAGTATGCTATTCAGACGTTTATACAGTCCATGATCACATGTCGCATGCCGTCCAATGTAGAAAGCCCCGTTTTGTCAGACTTGGTGTTGCGTTTTCAACGACATGTGTGTAGTGGATCCTGCAAAAGGCAAATATTTTCGAGTGGTCGTTTTTACACTCGATGCAGGTTTGGATTTCCTCGTCCTATCGGGAATTTCAATTTGCTTAGCGTCAACGAGTGCATAAAATCTCGACACAAAGATAGAGCTGTCAAAAAGGTGTACACGCTTGACAGACGACAAGGGGAAGAGTGCATCAATGACTACAATCCTGTTGTTCTGTATGTCTGGAAAGCTAATGTCGATATCCAATACATCGGTGAAGATAGCATGATTCTAAACCGATATGTTACTAGTTATCAGACAAAGTCCGAAAAGACTGAAACTGAAGGTATTTGGGCTGAGATTGACAAGTCCAAGTCCATTTACTCCAGATACAAGAGTGTCGGACTTAAGCTGATGGGCAAGCGTGATACAGGTGCCTATGAGGCTGCAGACAAATTGCTTGGCCACCATTTTTATGGATGCTCTGAAAGCCTCATTTGGATTGGAGCCGATTTGCCTAGTTACCGATCCCACAGGTTCAGGCCTCAGTATGAACTGGATAAATTGAAACCGTATTCTACCGATCTTTATTACGAGAATATGGTTGAAAATTGGTATCTAAACAGGCCTAATTCGATGGAGCACATGTGTTTGTATGAACTTGCGAGTAAATACGAACATGTGAATCCAATTGGTAACAGCAATTTTGATGACGACTTCAGGTTGAGAAATAATCTTGGCTATTTCAAATCTGTGAAAGAGCGGATTGTGAAGTCGCCAAACATTAGATTGACTGCAGATACCTGTGAGCGCTATCACCACAACCTGCTTATGCTCTTTAAACCTTGGCGAGACGAGGAAAAAGACTTGCTGGGAGGTTGTGAGACTTATAAAGAGTCTTTTGAACAGTGTGCATACCATTTATCTGAAATGATCAGGTTCCAGAATGTGCGCAAACGTTTGGAGAATGCGCTGGAACAAGCCAAACATATTCAAAACGAACCTCAGTCTCATGATAATGATGACCATTCTTGCGGTGATCACATGGAGGCGTTGGCAGTTGATGATGCTAATGTCGATTTGCCTTGCATGAGAGATGTCAATGAGGATGCACTGAGGCATAAAGAAAATAAACTGAATGAAGTGCAAAGAAAAATTTATGACGATATCGTTGCCGGTATTGACAAACAAGACAAACATTGGGACAACAGCAAACCTTATCCGAGATGTAGTTGCGATGATTGTCCACAAGTCTTGAAATTTGTTTCAGGTGTTGGTGGCACGGGCAAGAGTTTTTTGATAAATGTACTGGCTGATAAAATTCAGTACATGTATCCAAATGACAATGGCCCGAGCGTAGTGATATCGGCACCCACAGGAATGGCTGCTTTCCAACTCAACGGCATGACTCTTCATCGAATGCTAAAGCTCAAAGTGCAGCACGGTAAAACTCCCGTGTACGATGATCTACCAAAGGACTTTTTGAAAATGCTGAGGATGGGGCTTCAATATGTCCGACTGATCATAATCGATGAGATTAGCATGGTCAGTCATTTGCAGTTGGCATTCATTCACTTGAGATTGTGCCAATTGTTTTGTGACTTTGCCCAAGGCATTTCTCCTTTCGGGCGAATGAACATTGTTGTTTTTGGAGATTTGCTTCAATTACCGCCTGTTAGAGAAAAGCCGGTGTTTAACAAAGTTACTCACCAAGATGCACAAAGATCATGCATAGGCGTCAGCAGCCACCATTTGTGGAGGTACTTCAAGTACGACGAGTTGACAGTCAACATGCGTCAGAAAGAAGACTTGGATAATTATGTTGACATGCTCGGCCAAATAAGGCTGGGTTCACCACTTGATTCAGATATTGAAATTCTAAATAAGCATAGAATTGATCTCAACGGCAAAGCTTCCATTGATCAGGTTGCTTACAAAATGTGTGAGCTGATACAGACTTCTAATTTGAGTATCGTCTGTATCATGCCTCTAAACGAGTCAGTAGAAAAGTTTAACGCTGCAATGCTCAATAAACTTGGCATTAATACCGTTGAACTTATGGCTATTGATTCGAATATGAGGCAAACCAAATGTCAAAAGAAAACAAAAAGAAAAAAGCTGACCACTAAAAAGACTTCTGATACTGCTGGCCTTGAAACTGTTCTTAAAGTTGGCGTTAATGCTCGAGTTATGCTTAAACGCAACATCGATCTTGAGAAAGGCTTGTGCAATGGTGCAATGGGAACTGTAAAGCAACTCAATTATGAGTTTGGAAAAATTACTTCCATTGACGTTCTCTTTGAGAGTACAAACCAAATTGTTGCCATCAAACGTGTCAAAGCCGATTACGAATTGTCTCCTAGTGTTTTTATCACTAGAGAACAATATCCCTTGTGCATTGCATATGCAATTTCCATCCACAAATCACAGGGAATAAGTGTCGATGGAGTCGTTGTTGATTTGGGCACTGGCGTTTTTGCAGACGGTATGGCCTATGTAGCCTTATCTAGAGCCCGTAAACTGTGCAATGTTTACTTGATTGATCTTGATCCAACGAGTTTGATCATGTGCGACTCTAGTGCTTGGAGAGAATACAATTATTTGAGAGAGACCATTAATATGGGACCGCTTCCATTGTGTAACGTGAGGCCCAACAGTATTGGACAGGCCAAAAAAGCAACTAAAAAAAGTAAATTTGCTATTAATATTGACAGTGGAATGGTCAACTTGGCGAATCCAAAAAAGGCCAGAACTGAGAAAACGGTTGCAAAGCCGTACATTTCGCTGATCAATGAGAGAAATGCTTGCTTTGTAAACAGCACCATGCAAGTTATACGCCAGCTGGTGTTGTTGGTTGAACACATTCAGTTCACTGATGATGTTGCTATTCGTGAAATTAGCGATATTATATCGTCATCTGGAACTAAATCGGTCGCAAATTTGAGAAATATTCTCGGTGGCAGGTTTAATAATGGTACCCAACAGTGTGCGCACGATTTTTGGAAGCACATTTATCAGTTGTTCTCTAAAAAAATTAAACAACTATTCACCTTTGAGGAAAATACTTGGCTCAGCTGCATTAGAAAACACGAGCACAATTGCCCCAGATTGCACAATGATGAATGTTATTGTGCATCGATCAACGGCTGTGGCACTTGCACACATATAACTGATGTCAAGTCTGATCTGACGTTGCAGCCTGTTAATGGTCGGCAACAATTCAAAAGCTTGCTCAAAACTGATGTTTCGCTCATTAAGAGATGCGATCTGTGTGGCATTGACACCGAGCACTTTGGTACAGTTAACCATGTATTTCCAAACACAATGCGTTACTTGGTTGTTTATTTGAATAGATTCGAATATACAAACAATCAGATGATCAGAATTGATTCTGAGTTGATGAATTTCTCTCCGAACAAGCAGAGCATTTACGGCCAAAAATTCCGACTAATCGGCTCCGTCTTGCATTCACTGGCTAGTGCAGACTCCGGGCACTACACCAGCATCGTCCGCAATCAGGACAGATGGGACATTATTAACGATGCCGTTTTTTCCAAGCAGTATATAGGTTTCCCGTCGAAACTGCTTAACAACTACCTGTTGTTTTTAGAAAAGTTGAATTGAACTTTCACCGCCAATGTACAGCAACAAGCATTTTTTGAAAAATTTGCTTGATCCTAAGAAAAAGTAACAGAGGTTGAGAGATGTCTTGTTATCTCTAACTATTGCTTTGTTTCTATTTCTTTAGGGCATTTCTGAATTTATTAGAATATGAATCCAGTCCCACCATTGAGATATATTATCTTCATGGTGAATGTCTGCTGTTTTTTTTACCCTCGGGAAATTGTGAAATTGGTTTGCAGCTACTATGGCCTTTTGAGATATAATATTGAAAACACATGTCACTCAACCATATTCGTGTGACCATTTTGTCACTGAACTATACTCTCCGTATGATATCAATTTTTATGTATTATAATTTTATCAATATTTTATCTTAAATTAAGCATATTTTTATCTATTATTATCTAATTTTATAAATCTTTTATTTTTTATCCATTATATCAACTACTTTCAATGTTGTATTATATTTTAAATTCCAATGTATTAATTTTTGTACCAGAAACTCTCTAGCGCTTTAGCATTTAAAGAGACCATATCCGACCATAATTCTCTCGCCTCTTTCTATTCAAACTGGCCATAATTAGCCACTCATACTGATAGTAAGGTATTTTTCTCAAAACAAATAACATAAAACTCTCGTAGATTCAATATTATATGAGATAATTATATAAGGTAAAGCCTTTTATGTGAAAATACATACACTATTTTTGTGCCTTTTTTAGCAACACAAAAATCCTCTGATACTTTGGATTAATATGGCTGACTAAAATTATATATCTGCACATTGTGTGGTGTCAACTATATTTTGTTTTGTATTTTATGCTTTCTTTAAAAATTTTTTTTTTAGTCTTATATTTTAAAAATATATTAAAATAAATTATAAACGTTTTTTATTTACATATCTTTATAATGCACCTTCCAATATTGATTGTAACGTTTATTTACTTTTATATGAATGATATAGTTAATAGTTACTTGTCCATTTGCCAATATGCTTTTGTAAAAGTAATTATTAACTATTATATATTAAATTACAAGATTTATTTATATAACATGCTTATAATATTGGTTGTATCATATTTACTTGTATATTTGTCTATATTGTTTGTTTTGTGTTAAATTATTTTATTATTATTATGTTGGATTATTTTTTTTATTATTATGTTAAACTATTTGTATGTAATATTTAATTTTTTTATTAATTCAACTATAATAATCGACATATGAAATTTAAATCAACAATAGGAGAAAAAATAATATCTTATTGCACAAACAATAATTCTGCACAAATGTTGCTCCATTATTAGATCTAATGTTGCAACGATGCAGTTAAATGTTGTCTGTGTATTTTAAAAAAGATTTGCTTATAATCTTTTCAAATTTCATTACGCCAATGATTCAAGCTCAAATTGACATTATCTAAAAAATTGTACAAACAGCGGTGGATTAGCAGTAGTGAACAGATAAATCAGTCAATTTATTAAGATTGACTTGGCATCAATCAGCAAGACCTTCATTAGCTGCTCTCCAGCCATCTATTTAAAGCTGTATACATCTATTGTACGAATACACTTGGAGTTCGCGTCATCAGTCTGGAACCCCTATCTTGCTCAGAACATTGACCTCCTGGAAACTGTTCAGAGACATGCAACCAAGCGCATACCCTCCATCAGACACCTACCATACCCCGAATATTTTGCTTCCCTCTGGCAATGGACTTGGTAAACACCCACAAAGTTATTAACCATCCGACCAACAACAACCCCGAACACCTTTTTGATCTCCATGTGTCTAACACGTGGACATGCCTACAAAGTCAGAAAACAACACAGCTCCCATGACTTTAGGAAATATTTCTTCATGCTCAGAGTTGCTGAAGGATGGAACAAACTTCCTGCATCAGTTGTTAGCTGATGACACACTGCATCCTTTAAAACCATCATACATTCCGAAATACACCAAAACTACACCTGATGTCCCCCTTCCATACACATGCACATATGTGTATATCATGACTCATGCACTGTTCTTTTTTCCTGACGTTTTTATATTACCCTATGTATTATATATGCACTTTTGATGAGTTGTAGTGCACCTCAGCATTGTACACAATATTTTCATTATTATTATCATTATTATTATTACACTCATTGATCCATTTTGCACTAACTCTGCATCAAGCACCCTCACCTAAATATTAACCAATCAAGGATCCAATACAGCTATCTGTTGGATGAGTATTGTATAGTGCCAAAAACGAAACCAATCAGTTTAGCAGAAAGTTTCCAGACAAGAAACACGCATATTTTGCTATCCTCAAACACGTTTACACATGGCATGAAATATAACTAATCCGAGATGGCTAGGTTTCATCTTCTAACTGGATATACGAAATCCATTATGTCTTGACAACAACATGAGGTAACATTATGTTATTCACAGACACACTTTGTACACTGTTCCATATCAGAATGTATTTCCTTCGTCACATTCACAAACAGTATTGAAAATATGTTCTTCGGCAAATAAAAATGTTTTGTTCATAATATTTCAACTAGCGATTGCTCTACTCCACGCACGACCACCATAAATTAATGACCAGCTCAACACAAGTATTGGTAGAGCGTCATACACCATGCTTTGCAGTATTGTTATGGTCCTTTGCATTCTAAGTTCAAATCCTGCCGAGGTTAACTTCGACTTTCATACTTACTAATTCGATAAAATAAAGTACCAGTAATGGACTGCCGTAATGGATTTGTGCCGAAAAATAGAAACACTATTAATGTGCAATAAGAGCAAAATATAACGACATTGCTCAATTATTTTATCTAATGTTGTAATAACACAAGGAAATGTTGTTTGTGTATTTTTTTTTATATTTGCTCATAGGTTTTTACAATTTCGCTCAGCCAACAACTATTAAAAAGTGAGTTGCTTAAGATAACAATTTAATCACAAATTGTTGCTATCTTTTAATACACTCCAACAAGTCATCAAATTATGTACAATAAAAACAAATCTTATTAATTTGCTCAGGGAATATAAAGAAAATGCATATACACTGATAATTGCAATTGTATGTAAATATTTTGTTTTTGTATTGTTTATTTTATGTTTTCTATTATGTATAATATATTGATTTAATATTGATTGTTTTTTGTAGTTGTTTATATTAAAAGTCTGAAAATATTTTTATACATCTTACACTAATATTTATAAGATAATTTAGAATAACAATTACATAATCTAATTACATTACAACGATAATTTATTATTAATATATATCCTGTTTAACTAGAGTTATTACAAGCGTTGCCTTAAAAAAATATTAAACTAGACATGAAAAATGCGCAAGCTCAAAAGTGCCACAGAATGTTATAATAAACCTTCAAAAGTGTGGGACTAGAGTTGTTGCTAAAAAATATTGTAATCATTATATATCGTACATTCTGTGGCATCCTTTATAAAAATAGCTTAAACCAACGAAGCCTTTATTTTTACGCTATTTCACTTAGTTAATTCTTAGAGTGTAACATATAAAAATAAATACATCTATGTTTAATGTAATAACAGCTATAAATAATTACGTAATATTATTATCATATACTCATAGTAACAAAATAATTGTGTTGAAACTTAATATGATGCTTATATGAACGATCAAATCTATAATGATAATTTCTTAAATATACTAATAGTAAAATAATTTAGTTATCTATTGTTACATTTTCATAGAACTATAATATTAACAATCGTATTGCATTATCAAATTTTTATCACTACAAACTTTCATATTGGAATTACCTTAAGCCACTTATTATTACTTCGCTTTCGTACTTTTACAGCTGTAGATATTGCGCTGTATCTTATATCTAATATCAATATCTCATGGTAATTTGCATGAAGTGTAAAATAGGTTTATTAATAACTTTAATATGAAATGTATTATACAGGGCTGCGGAGTCGGCCAAAAATTGACTGGCTCCAACTCAGGATCCGATACTCCATTATTTCCTAAATTTCAGCTCCGCAGCTCTGTTATTATATTAATTAATTTATTTTATAGTTGTAAATCATATTTTTATATGTTACACTCTAAGAATTATCTAAGTGAAATAGCGTAAAAATAAAGGCTTCGTTGGTTTAAGCTATTTTTATAAAGGATGCCACAGAATGTACGATATATAATGATTACAATATTTTTTAGCAACAACTCTAGTCCCACACTTTTGAAGGTTTATTATAACATTCTGTGGCACTTTTGAGCTTGCGCATTTTTCATGTCTATAATAGATAGCTACTATCCCATGGGCTCTTAACTTCTTCCAGAGAAAGAAAAACGACAAGAGAAAATAAGTAAGAAAGAAATATTGATGATTAATCGACCCCACTACTTAACTGTTTTATTAATATTATATTTATCGAGCGGTGTATTGGCTGTATCGGTAAAGAGTCGGACGCTATGCTTTGCAGCATAGAGTTGCGGTCCTTTACGGTCTCAGTTCAAATCCCGCCGAGGTTAACTTTGCCTTTCATCCCTATGGGGTTGATAAAATAAAGCACCAGCACTGGATAGTTACTGGCCTTGTGCCCAAAATAGAAACAATTATATTTATCAAACTCGAAATGATGATAGGTAATGTTGGTCTTGGTAAATTTGAACTCAGAGAGCAGAGAGCCAGAACGAATACTGTAAAGCATTCTGGCCAATGTTCTAACGTCTCTACCAATACAATAAATATATAACCACGGAGAAAACATGATAATTCTGTAAGAAATATCCATACACATTATTTAGGGTTGCACACACACACACACATACACACACACGCACACACACACACACACACACACACATACACAAATGACACTCCACTGCTTAGCTCGGGTTAGAGGACATTGTATCTCTGTCTGCCATCCAGAATGGCGAAACATACCTCTTAAAAAATCTTGTGTAACGTTTTGTCAATTTCGCTAATTCACTGCTCAAGCTGTACTGGTAATTTTATTGATCGACCTCCAAAATGATAAATGACAAATTTGGTCTAGGCAGGATTTAAATGTACATCACAGAAAGTAGACGTAGGTGGCATAAACACCCAACAGCATTTATTCCGAATCTCTCACGATTCTGCCAATTTTTATGCAAATATATTGAAATAAGAATATTTCGTATTGCTAGTAAGTGAATATTTTAAAATCTTCACAACGATGAAATGCATATTACATGTATAAACATAATACTGCTATTTAAATATGCACGTTGAAACCAGGAACCCTGAAGATCTTCCATTAGAAATTTAATTGTCATAGCTGACGTTAAAACAATGGATATAATAATCAGTAATTTCTTGGTTCAAGAAACTGAATCTTAGAACAAAACTGTTATTTGCAAGAACTTGTAATTTATTTAAAAATTACACAATTAAATTTGTATGAATATGTACTGAATCTGGGGA
>OZ024742.1:255648318-255678318 GCA_964016885.1 Eledone cirrhosa
ATCTGAATACTGAGATAAATAATACCTGGAACAGAGATACGGCCACTGAGGAGATGAATGCTGACGGGCTAGGACAAGATTCGGTTGACATCCTAAATTTAGTGGTAGATGAGTTGAACAATGATAGTGGGAGACCTATGAACCTAAGATTTGTAGACAGGAAAAAGTTAAAAGAAACAACAGCTAAGGTAAACAAAGTCATCCCATACCTTGAGGCGAGGAGTCTTCACCAGTGCAACAATATCCTCAAAGCAACAGCAAATACGGTGAGGAAACTACTTGGTATAAAAGCGAGAGGAAACAACAGACAAGAAAGAGCAGAGCCGTGGTGGAAGAAGCGACTGAGTGGGCAATCGGGGAATTGAGAAATGACATAGGAAAGCTTGAGTCACTACTGAATGGGACACTAAAAAACATAGGCACTAAAAATAGACTGGAAATAAAATACAAAACTAGGAGTAAAAAGCTAAATATTATCATAGAGGAATTGAAGCAACGCATTGTAGCAAAGAGTGCCAAAATCAGGCGATACGAGAACAGAGTCAGTCAGTATAAACAGAACCGCATGTTCGACAACAACCAGAAGATGCTGTTTGGACAGCTTGAGGGGAAAGAAAGAGGCAACGACTTGATCCCTGGGGCGGAACAAGCTAAAACATTCTGGAGAGGAATATGGGAGCAGGATGTTAGACACAAAGCCCAGGCAGGGTGGATTGAGACAGTACAGAGGGAGATCGGTGAGCAGGCACAACAACAGACTGATTTGAGTATCACAGTTGAAACTCTTAAGGGGCAAGCCAAAAAACTAACCAACTGGAAATCACCAGGCCCAGATGGTGTGCAGGGGTATTGGATTAAACATTTAACATCCCTCCACCCGAAGCTGACGGCCATGTTCAATGACTGCTTGGTGTCGGGTGAGGTGCCAGAGTGGTTGACAAAAGGTACCACAGTTCTGATAATGAAAGACCGAATCAAGGGTAATGATGTTACCAACTATAGACCTATCACATGTCTGCCCGTAATGTGGAAACTGTTGACGAGCATTGTGTCTGAGGAAATCTACCATCACCTCCACACAAACAACTTGTTACCGGACGAACAGAAAGGATGCCGAAAGAAGTCACGTGGTACAAAGGACCAGTTGCTTATTGATAAGATGGTAATGGGGAATTGCAGGAGGAGACACACTGATCTTGCCATGGGATGGATAGACTACAGAAAGGCATTTGACATGGTGCCTCATTCCTGGATCACCAAAAGCCTGAAGATCTTCAGGGTGGCAGATAACATCAGACAGTTGCTGGGCAGGAGTATGGGGTCCTGGGAGACAGAGTTGACATCAACTGGAGTATCCTTGGGAAGCGTGAAGATCAAGAGAGGTATCTTCCAGGGAGATAGCCTGTCCCCTCTGTTGTTTGTCCTTGCCCTGATGCCCTTGACTATTATGCTGCGAAAAGTGAGAGCAGGATACAAGTTGGGAAGGGGAGAGCTTACCATCAATCACCTCCTCTTCATGGACGATCTTAAGCTCTTCGGGAAAAGTGAGAAGGAGTTGGATGTGCTTGTTGACACTGTCCGTATTTTCAGCAGTGATATATGTATGCAGTTTGGTATTGGTAAATGTGGAGTCATTGTGATGAAGAGGGGTAGGTTGAGCAGAAGTAACGGGATCCAGATACCAACAGGTGAGATGATAAAGGAAATTGACTCTGAGGAAGGATATAAGTATTTGGGCGTTCTGGAGGCTGATGGCATAAAGAACAAAAAAATGAAGGAATTGTTAAGAACTGAATACATTCGGAGAGTAAGGAGCGTATTGAAGTCACATCTGAACAGCAGAAATGCCATAAGCGCAGTAAATTCCAGAGCTGTGTCTATTATTAGGTACAGTGCGGGAATTCTGAGATGGAATGTTGCTGAACAAAAAGAAATGGATAGGAAGACTAGGAAGCTATTGACTATCTACAACATGTTCCACAAGAGGAGTGATGTCGATAGACTCTACCTAAGGAGATCTGAGGGTGGAAGAGGTCTTATCAGCATAGAGGACTGTGTTCAGATGGAGAAAAACAACCTATACAAATACGTGACCTATAGTAAGCAGCCAATGCTCAGAACTGTACTGAAGGAGGGGACAGTAGGCCAGGGGATGTCCAAGGAGGAAATAACATCAAGGAGGAAGAGCAGCCTTAAGAGAAAATCCCTTCATAGTACCTTCTTTGAGAAAACTGAATTTAGAGATCCACAGACATGGAACTGGTTGAGAAGAGGAGACCTCAAAAAGGCTACAGAAGGAATGCTAATGGCTGCGCAGGAGCAGGCCCTCAAAACGAAGTGGTTGAAACACCATATCTACAAGGAGGAGGCTAGACCACTGTGCAGGATCTGTGGAGAGAGAGAGGAGACTGTGGCTCACATTGTGTCCGAGTGTAAACACCTAGCCCAGACCCACTATAAGGGCTGGAGACACGATGTGATGGGCAGGGTGATCCACTGGCACCTGTGCAAAGTAAACAATCTACCACATTCTGAGAAATGGTATGAGCATAGGCCAGAGGCGGTGATGGAGAACGATCAGGTGAAGGTGCTGTGGGATTTTAGGATACAGACGGACAAAAAACTGGAACACAATAGACCTGACCTGGTGGTTGTGGACAAAGAAAAAAGATCGTGCCTGATTGTGGATGTGGCCTGCCCGTTCGACACGAGAGTGCAAGAGAAGGAGAGGGAGAAAATTAACCGATACCAGGACCTAAAGTGGGAGGTGAAAAGGATTTGGAACTGCCATGAAGTCAAAGTGATCCCGATTGTCATAGGCGCACTGGGGACTATCTCCAAAGGTTTCCAGGGATGGTTAAAGAAAATCGGCCCCTTCACGCTTTTTGGAACGCTTCAAAAGGCATGCTTGCTTGGAACAGCAAGAACCCTCCGATACGTCCTGAATATCTGAGGCTGCAGGTAGTGGCTTGATATTCAATCCAACGGACTTTCCAGTTAACCAACATCAATGACTGAGATTCAAGGAATAACAATAACAATAATAATAATAATAATAATAATAAGGGAAGAAGACGCACGAGGTGGTAGAAGGTCATGAAATCGCTCCCGTAAGTTTTGAATTTTTAACATATTTAAATCATTTGTGAAATAACAACTCTTAGTACAAATGCTACGTAAAGCATCCGGCTTGAGCCCCCAAAAAATTCGGACCCAAAATATATTGTTATAAAGCTCAAATATTCAAATATTCAACTTTGTATTGTACATTCAAAAAAGAAAATGGCTATAAATGGAAGAAGAAACCCCCCCTCCTCTGTCTACACTATATAGAACAGCCAAACAACACCAGAAACTAGATACACCACCTACCCCATCACCTCTCTGTGTACACTAAACACAACAGCCAGATAACGGCAATTTCACCACCACCACAACCAATCTCAACATAATAATGATAATAATAAATACTATTATTATTGTCCCAAGTTTTAACAAAATGGTTAATCCCAACATTAAGGGAATTTAGGTCATATACGCGACTAACCCCATAGATTCACCGAACGGACATCAGTCCTTCATTTTTACCACCGCTACAACACCATCACTACAGTAATACGACCACATCATCACCACCACTGCCATCAGTATTACCACTACCCCATCACCGCCGCCACCACTCCTTCATTGCTACCACCGCTACAACACCATCACTAGAGTAATACGACCACATCACCACCACCACTGCCTCGGTATCGACATCACCACCACCACTGTCTCAGTATCGCTACCGCCGCTATTCTCTCTCCCATTGCTTCCTGCTAGTTGCTGCCACCACATTATAGAATTCCTACTAAAAAAGAGGAAGGCATCAAAATATATAGATAGACTCAAAAGAAAAAAGAAAAAACAAACATCAAAACCAAAGCAGCACAGCAACAACAGCAAAAAAAGAGAAAAACAAACAGAGAAAAACAAAAACAACAAAAGACAAAAACAAAACAAAAAAAACGTAAAGAAAATAAGAATGAAGAGAGAAACAAGCGGACGGACAGAGAAGAGAAGGGAAAAACTAAGTCAGACATTCGAACACTACATTACAATGAAACTTATGCTTATTCATTTTTGGGGTTTTTTCTGCCTGTGTGTTTGTTTGTTTATTTGTGTTCGTCTACAGCGTGGTGATAATGCCACACAAGAGCCAAGTGGAGCGGCGCAACCACCGGAGACGGTGAATCCACAGATGGCTATGTAACCATACATTCGCCAATCCTCGATAAGAGTGTTTAAATATCGAACCTAAACAGTTCGAATAACGGTGAAAGGGAGACTAGAACGTCATGTGACAGACTCTCACCCAACAGGTGCTCCCTGGCTCAGCAGCAGCAACCTGACTGTCAACCAAATACTGCTGGTGTCGGAGGAAGAAGAAGAAGGGAAGGGACCAGAACCAACTGGACGAAAGAATTGAATAGAACTGTTATGCAATGTTACCTGAAAAGTAACCCCAAGGAGAGGGGCTATAGGAGACGGATGCATAACATCTGGAACGAGATTGGTCTATTTAGATTAAATGAACAAAAATTGGCCGGGCAGGCTCGGGTAATAAGAACTAATGGGTGGATAAGCGAGCTGGAACTGGAGGAACTGAGCAGAGAGATTAGCTTGGAGATGGAGGGTGGAGTATGCCAGGCAAACGAGCCAGTGAGAAATGAAGGTGAAGAGGTCGAGAGAACGGAGGAAAACCCGAAGCAGACAATGATCTGAATACTGAGATAAATAATACCTGGAACAGAGATACGGCCACTGAGGAGATGAATGCTGACGGGCTAGGACAAGATTCGGTTGACATCCTAAATCTAGTGGTAGCTGAATTGAACAATGATAGTGGGAGACCTATGAACCTAAGATTTGTAGACAGGAACAAGTTAAAAGAAACAATAGCTAGGGTAAACAAAGTCATCCCATACCTTAAGGCGAGGAGCCTTCATCAGTGCAAAAATATCCTCAAAGCAACAGCAAATACGGTGAGGAAACTACTTGGTATAAAAGCGAGAGGAAACAACAGACAAGAAAGAGCAGAGCCTTGGTGGAAGAAACGACTGAGTGGTCAAATCAGGGAAATGAGAAATGACATTGGAAAGCTTGAGTCACTACTGAATGGGACACTAAAAAACATAGACACTAAAAATAGACTGGAAATAAAGTACAAAACTAGGAGGAAAAAGCTAAATATTATCATAGAGGAACTGAAGCAACGCATTGTAGCAAAGAGTGCAAAAATCAGGCGATACGAGAACAGAGTCAGTCAGTATAAACAGAACCGCATGTTCGACAACAACCAGAAGATGCTGTTTGGACAGCTTGTGGGGAAAGAAAGAGGCAACGACTTGATCCCTGAGGCGGAACAAACTAAAACGTTCTGGAGAGGAATATGGGAGCAGGATGTTAGGCATAATGACCAGGCAGGGTGGATTGAGACAGTACAGAGGGAGATCGGTGAGCAGGCACACCAACAAACTGATTTGAGTATCACAGTTGAAACTCTTAAGGGGCAGGCCAAAAACTAACCAACTGGAAATCACCAGGCCCAGATGGTGTGCAGGGGTATTGGATTAAAAATTTAACATCCCTCCACCCGAAACTGACAGACATGTTCAATGACTGCTTGATGTCAGGTGAGGTACCAGAAGGGTTGACAAAAGGTACCACAGTTCTGATAATGAAAGACCGAATCACTTGTCTGTCCGTAATGTGGAAACTGTTGACGAGCATTGTGTCTGAGGAAATCTACCATCACCTCCATACAAACAACTTGTTACTGGACGAACAGAAAGGATGCCGAAAGAAGTCACGTGGTACAAAGGACCAGCTACTTATTGATAAGATGGTAATGGGAAACTGCAGGAGGAGACACACTGATCTTGTAATGGGATGGATAGACTACAGAATGGCATTTGACATGGTGCCTCATTCTTGGATCACCAAAAGCCTGGAGATCTTCAAGGTGACAGATAACATCAGACAGTTGCTGGGCAGGAGTATGAGGTCCTGGGAGACAGAGTTGACATCAACTGGAGAATCCTTGGGAAGCGTGAAGATCAAGAGAGGTATCTTCCAGGGAGATAGCCTGTCCCCTCTGTTGTTTGTCCTTGCCCTGATCATTATGCTGTGAAAAGTGAGAGCAGGATACAAGTTGGGAAAAGGAGGGCTTACCATCAATCACCTCCTCTTCATGGACGATCTTAAGATCTTCGGGAAGAGTGAGAAGGAGTTGGATGTGCTTGTTGACACTGTCCGTATTTTCAGCAGTGATATATGTATGCAGTTTGGTATTAGTAAGTGTGGAGTCATTGTGATGAGGAGGGGTAGGTTGAGCAGAAGTAACGGAATCCAGATACCAACAGGTGAGATGATAAAGGAAATTGACTCTGAGGAAGGATACAAGTATTTGGGCGTTCTGGAGGCTGATGGCATAAAGAACAAAAAAATGAAGGAATTGTTAAGAACTGAATACATTCGGAGAATAAGGAGCGTATTGAAGTCACATCTGAACAGCAGAAATGCCATAAGCGCAGTAAATTCCCGAGCTGTGTCTATTATTAGGTACAGTGCGGGAATTCTGAGATGGAATGTTGCTGAACAAAAAGAAATGGATAGGAAGACTAGGAAGTTATTGACTATCTACAACATGTTCCACAAGAGGAGTGATGTCGATAGACTCTACCTAAGGAGATCTGAGGGTGGAAGAGGTCTTATCAGCATAGAGGACTGTGTTCAGATGGAGAAAAACAACCTACACAAATACGTGACTGATAGTAAGGAGCCAATGCTCAGAACTGTACTGAAGGAGGGGACAATAGGCCAGGGGATGTCCAAGGAGGAAATAACATCAAGGAGAAAGAGCAGCCTTCAGGGAAAATCCCTTCATAGTACCTTCTTTGAGAAAACTGAATTTAGAGATCCACAGACATGGAACTGGTTGAGAAGAGGAGACCTCAAAAAGGCTACAGAAGGAATGTTAATGGCTGCGCAGGAGAAGGCCCTCAAAACGAAGTGGTTGAAACACCATATTTACAAGGAGGAGGCTAGCCCACTGTGCAGGATCTGTGGAGAGAGAGATGTGACTGTGGCTCACATTGTATCCGAGTGTAAACACCTAGCCCAGACCCACTATAAGAGCTGGAGACATGATGTGATGGGCAGGGTGATCCACTGGCACCTGTGCAAAGTAAACAGTTTACCACATTCTGAGAAATGGTATGAGCATAAGCCAGAGGCGGTGATGGAGAACGATCAGGTGAAGGTGCTGTGGGATTTTAGGATACAGACGGACAAGAAACTGTAACACAATAGACCTGACCTGGTGGTTGTGGATAAAGAAAAAAGATCGTGTCTGATTGTGGATGTGGCCTGCCCATTCGACACAAGAGTGCAAGAGAAGGAGAGGGAGAAAATTAACCGATACCAGGACTTAAAGTGGGAGGTAAAAAGGATTTGGAACTGCCATGAAGTCAAAGTGATCCCGATTGTCATAGGCGCACTGGGAACTATCTCCAAAAGTTTCCAGGGATGGTTAAAGAAAATCGGCCCCTTCACGCTTTTTGGAACGCTTCAAAAGGCATGCTTGCTGGGAACAGCAAGAACCCTCCGATACGTCCTGAATATCTGAGGCTGCAGGTAGTGGCTTGATATTCAATCCAACGGACTTTCCAGTTAACCAACATCAATGACTGTGATTCAAGGAATAATAATAATAATAATAAGGGAATCACATGATTGGATGATCAAAGTCGTTTTGAAACACGAAAGCATCAAAAGATCATATTCCATTACAAAAGATGCACAAAGATACAGTAATGGACTACAAATTTCAGAAGTCCCATTTACTGCTGAAATGGAAAACACAGAAAAAGCAAAGCAGGTAAAAGTAACAGCAAAGAAAGAACTGCTACAGAAACTGGCTAAGAAATGGCAAGAAAAGCCTCTGTATGGAAAATACCCAGAGCGAGCTAACAATCCTGATGTTGACAAAACTTTAACCCATCAGTAGTTGGCATCCTCTGGACTGAAATCGGAGACTGAAGGACTGATTATATCGGCACAAGATCAGTGTCTGCCAACAAAAAATTACCAAGCCAACATAATAAAAAATGGATGCAGCCCATTATGCCGTGTATGCAAAAAACAACCAGAGACCATTGACCATATAATTTCAATGTGCAGTCCTATAGCTCCAACCGAATACCTAAACAGGCATGACAGAGCTGCACAATACATACATTGGATAATGTGTAAGCATTTTGACCTGCCCCATCAAAAGAATTGGTGGGAGCATCAACCACCTCCCATAATTGAAAAAGATCACATCTCAATCTTGTGGAACTTTAGCATCCAAACAGACCGAAAAATAGATGCAAATAGACCTGATATAATATTGAAGGACTTTAAAAAGAGGGTATGCCTGCTAATTGATATGTCTGTTCCAATAGACAAGAATGTATCTATAAAAACATTTGAAAAATTGAGCAAGTATAAGGACCTGGAGATAGAAATTGGAAAAATGTGGAAATTGAGAACTAAAACAATACCAGTGGTTGTAGGCGCTCTGGGAATGATACCTAAGGGGTCTAATGACTACTTATCGCAAATCCCAGGAAACCCGCGTATAGGAGAAATACAAAAGTTAGTACTAATGGGAACTGCCCATATACTAAGGAAGATTCTGTCAATATAAGTACATCACAAGTCTAAACACTAAAGATGCATGTGTGAGTATGTATGTTCTTTCTTGAACATGGCGGACCTTGTTGTCTGTTGAGGTCACTGGTTGTGACTTGGTGATAACTCGTATGAACATAAAGCAAGATAAATACAACTGTAATGATAATAATAATAATAATGTTTTCTTTATTAACCACAATGGTTTACATAAAGTAGACATTAAGGACAGTACAGGACAATACAGGACGGTACAAGTGGACATTTCTGCGTGTAAAAAAAACAGAGGATGTAATAAAATAACAAAGAAAAATTCCCCAATAGGGGGGAGACTTCCGAGGGACATTTGTGGAGAAATCCCATTAAAAGACCACAGTGAACCTGACCACCAGGGCAAGTGCCCTCTCCCAGTTTTCCACCTTTAATTTACAGACACATACTCTGGCCATACTTGCTTCTCTCACCCATCTTTCAACAAAATGCTGGGTAGAGAGCACTTCCCTCTCTACCCTGATTTTCCTTTTCAAATGAAATTTGAAAAAAGTTAATCTGGGCATCACCGAAGAGGTAAGTGCTAGTCTTCAGCCCTTTCAAACGTGTCCACCATACTATCTCTTTCGCCATGGCCACTTGACAGATAAAAACTGCCTGCCCTTCCCGGCTAAAGGAAGAGGGCGGGGAAATCCTCACGATGGACTCAGCTGATAGCTGGATCCGTCCTACACGTGACAGCAGGTGTTCGACATAAACCCACAAGTCAGCAAGGCTCGGACACTGGACGAGTGCGTGCAGGACGGTTTCGTCGCCCTGCTCGCATCTCGGACATGCCCGGCTGATGGCACCTCCATGCCTGTAGAGTTTATCCCGAACTGGCAAAGCTCCCTGGTAGCACTGCCAGGCCAGGGATTTCTGGAAGTTGTCCATAGGCCCCGGCCCGAAATTCCTTCCGAAGAGATTGGCTAGTTGATTTTCGTCGACGCTTAGAGTTTCTCCAAGTACGTCGTCGCTCTTCCCCTCCACTAATCCTCTATAGAACGTCAAGGTGGAGTTTCCACCGATCACATTGCCCGATTGGTCGAGGGCTGTGAGCGCCTGAAGACATTCCAGTCTCCAAGCGCTCCCGCTCGGTCTTCGCTTGACCCAGGACTGCAGCTCCGTCAAGGAGACGAGCTGGGGAAAGACGTGTCTAGGAAACGGCGACCACACCTGATCACCGTCGAGGAAGAGGTGGAGATGTCGTAGCCTGAGCGCGTGTCTGCGCATCATCAGCCACGGCATACCCAGCCCTCCACGTAGCGGGTGTTGACAGCAGATGGACCGCCTGACCATCGGAGCGCGTCCCTTCCACAAAAAGCGAAAGAGCAAACGCTCCAGCGCAGTCAGGTGGGGCTTAGGACAAGGTACGACGGTCAGGCGGTAGTAGATGACGGACGCGATGTACGCGTTAGCCACCTCCGCTCGACCTTTCAGGGATAGCTTCCTGTCGGCCCATTTCTGGGTAAGAGAAGCCACCCTGCTCGTCACCTCGTCCCAGTTTTTGTCCGTCTGGAGGTCTGGACCGAACCAGACCCCTAGCAATTTAACCGGTCCGTCCGTCCAGCGCCCGACGACGCTGTTGGACGGCATGGACCTGCCTCTCCAGGTGCCGAGCTGCAGGCCCACTGACTTTTCCTGGTTGATCATTGCTCCTGTCACCGCTTCGTATTCTCTTAGTGTAGTGCCGATCGCCTCGATGTGTTTGGCGTTCGACACCACTACGGTGACATCGTCGGCATATGCTGACACGGATCTTCCGCATCCTAGTTCGCGCGGGACCCCCCCTCAACGTCTCCAGTTTGTGCAGTAATGGCTCGAGAGTCAATACGTACAATAGGGACGGGAGGGGACATCCTTGGCGGACCGAGCGCATGATGTTGAACGGTTCCGAAAGGTGACCGTTCACTCTCACTACAGAGCAGATGTCGCTGTGCATGGCAGCGATCCAGCCTCTGAAGAGTGGCCCAAAGCCAGCCGCCCTCAGGACTGCCGCTAGGTAACGATGGTCGATCCTATCGAAGGCTTTCGACTGATCTAAATTGATCAAAGACCCACCCGTGCCAGGTTCCCTAGCTACCCTCTCTACGAGGTGGAGGTTGTCGTGGATGGATCTGTCGGGAATGGCGCATGTCTGCGCCTCTCCCACAAGACCACCAACGACAAGCGCCAACCTCTTTGCTAGCACCTTGGCCAAAATCTTGAACTCTGTGTTTAGCAGAGTTATGGGCCTAACATTATCTATGTTATCCCCTTGTTCGGATCCTACTTTTTTTTGATTGCTACTGTTTATATTTTTTTGAGTGTTGGCAAACGTAGTAACATTTACAATGGTGGTGTCGGTGTGAGGTGTTAATTTGTGAGGAAGGCTTTTAGCTGCTTGGTGCAGAGGTGAATTAGCCATTCTTTTTTTCAAAGAAATTTTTTGATAATCATAAAAGTCTAAATTTTGGGCTCAAGGCCCCAATCTTTTTGGGTGTCCTTTTCGGAAAACAATGTATGTGCGCTTATATATAGTTAACAATAAAAATTTTCCATAAATGGCAATTTTTAACAAACGGAAATAACAAACCTTTGCGGAGCTCACGATGATACGATTTACTACATAGGTCGCCAATAATAATAATAATAATAATAATAATAATAATAATAATAATAATAATAATAATAATAATAATGTTTTCTTTATTAACCACAAGGGTTTACATAAAGTAGACATTAAGGACAGTACATGACAATACAGGACGGTACAAATGGGCATTTCTGCGTGTAAAAAACAGAGGATGTAATAAAATAACAAAGAAAAATTCCCCAATAGGGGGGAAACTTCCGAGGGACATTTGTGGAGAAAGCCCATTAAAAGACCACAGTGACCCTGACCACCAGGGCAAGTGCCCTCTCCCAGTTTTCCACCTTTAATTTACAGACACATACTCAGAGAAGGCCCATTCATTCGGGCCATACTTGCTTCTCTCACCCATCTTTCAACAAAATGCTGGGTAGAGAGCACTTCCCCCTCTACGCTGATTTTTCTTTTCAAATGAAATTTGAAAAAAGTTAATCAGGGCATCACCGAAGAGGTAAGTGCTCGTCTTCAGCCCTTTCAAACGTGTCCACCATACTATCTCTTTCGCCATGGCCACCAGACAGATAAAAACTGCCTGCCCTTCCCGGCTAAAGGAAGAGGGCGGGGAAATCCTCACGATGGACTCAGCTGATAGCTGGATCCGTCCTACACGTGACAGCAGGTGTTCGACATAAACCCACAAGTCAGCAATGCTCGGACACTGGACGAGTGCGTGCAGGACGGTTTCGTCGCTCTGTGCGTATCTCGGACATGCCCGGCTGACGGCATCTCCATGCCTGTAGAGTTTATCCCGAACAGGCAAAGCACCCCGGTAGCACTGCCAGGCCAGGGATTTCTGGAAGTTGTCCATAGGCCCCGGCCCGAAAGTCCTTCCGAAGAGATTGGCTAGTAGATTTTCGTCGACGCTTAGAGTTTCTCCAAGTACGTCGTCGCTCTTACCCCCCACTAATCCCCTATAGAACGCCAAGGTGGAGTTTCCACCGATCACATTGGAAACTCTCACGAGCGACGAGCTGAAACTCCTACACCTCGGACCTAAGTTCATCGTCACACAACGTCTCGACGACAGACTCAAACTCAACATCGAGGCCAACTTTTGTCGAGCCGCTTACCAACTTAAATGGGTGACCGCCATCAACAGCGCCACAGAAAATAACAGCGCCGACGCAACCCACCCCAAGTTCCCCACTTACCACCCCGACAACCCACTCCACCCCCACCCACCAACCACGAACTCGACACTAAACTCATCAGGCTAAAACACTCCATTTCGGATATACTTCACAAACACACACACACACGCACAACACATAACCTCACCAAATCTCAACTCACCACTCTCTCCAACCTAAAATCGAAGAACCTCATCTATCTCCCCTCCGACAAGGGAAAAGAATTCTGCGTCATCAGCAGAGAGGCCTACAACACTCTCGCCCTCCAACACCTTGACGATGACAACCTCTACTCCAAGGTCACGGGAATCACTCCCGCGCAGATAGAAGAACACATCAACTCCGCCTGGACCAACATCTGCGACCGGCGGAAGCTCCCGAAGAAGCTGAGATACAACCTCCTCACGAGGAACAGCAGACTACCCGGTTTCTACCACCTCGTGAAAACACACAAACAGGGACCCGACCTGAAAATCAGGCCCATCGTATCGAGCGTGGAGGGACCACTCTACAAAATTTCATGGCTCCTAGCCAGAATACTCAAACCCATCTTAGACACCGTGCCGGGACACGTTAACAGCTCCGAGGAGGTGTTGAAGCGCCTGCATCAAATGGATCCCGACACCAGAAGGAATAACAGATATGCCTTCAGCCTTGATGTAGTCGCTCTCTACACCTCGGTTCCAGCACTCCCGGCCGTCAATATACTAATGGAACGCGTCCAATCCACCGACCTACACTGCTTCGGGCTCACCACCACTGACATCCACCAACTCCTATCCATCGTCGTCGACAACACCTACTTCGGATTCCTTGACCAAATATACCAACAAACCTCGGGATTGCCCATGGGATCAAGCCTATCAGGTGTGCTAGCGATCTCTTACATGGACAACCTCGAACGCAAGGCACTCAACGCCTGCCACCCCAACGCTGTAGCCTTTTTCTCAAGGTACGTGGACGATATCCTCATCCTCACATCTTCCAAAAGATACGGCGAACAGAATCTATGAGACGTTCAACAACACGGACCAGAACATTGACTTCAGTGTTGAACACCCCAACGAAGACGGGTCACTTGCCCTCCTCGACTTCCGAATCAACATCACGGAACAGGGAAGGATCCACTGCAACTTCTACCGAAAGGCAGCCTGCAGGGACCTATTCGTTCACTACAAGTCCGCCCTCCCTAACAGTGGCAAAAGAGGATACATCACGAACGAGATCGCGCGAATCAAAAACAGATGCAGCGATCCCGCGAGTGGTGTCATTCATACCAAGCGATTCCTCGAGGTGCTGGAGACGAACGGGTATCCTACCTCGATCACAGACAGAATAGGAGACACCAGACGCAAGAGACAGAGAAGCACCCAAGGTAAGTGCTTCCTTAAAATGCCACACCTGGGCGAGAAAACCAGCAACGCTATCCGCAAGGCTATACGGAGGGAGGGCCTCGACATCCACCTGGCCCACTCGGGCCCCTCCCTGCGAAGATGCCTCTCCAGGAAACCCGAAAAATCTACTGACGCATGCTCCCTCAGAGACTGCCCGATACGCCATGCGAACTGTTGCCTACGCACATACGTCGTGTATGAGATAGATTGTGACAGGTGCAACCAATACTACATAGATAGCACAATTCGACCTTTGCACATCCGGATCAAGGAACACACTAAAACCAGGGCCTCGTCTTTCCGGGAACACATAGACACATGCGGAAACAAAGACGGAAGGCCCATTGTTACAATTCTAGCAACTGAAAGAAACGTCGGCACGTTACGTATCAAGGAAGCGCTTTTTATCAAACGACTGCAACCGCAAATAAACAACCGATCAGAGAGAAGCGAAATGAGATGGCTGGTTTAAGTTAACAAGCGATGCAACAACACACAACACACGCACACACACACACACGCCAACGAGACACTACACACACACACGCACACACACACAGTAGCATTCCACCATACGAACATACTACACTGCCAATACAGAGGAACAAGGCAACAACACACGCACACACACACACATACTCAAGCGTGACAACGACACACGCACACACACACACAGTAACATTTAACAAACAGGCAGAGAATGGACTGACAGCTAGCGCCATCCCACTCCCTCATTCGGCCGCTGACCTCTGTACGACCGACCCCATTTCACGCGAACGCGCGTTCTGCCGAATACCCCAGATATTCAAAACAACAAACAGCGAAGGACGCGATCCGGACTTGTCCGACAGACAATCTTTTCCCACACGCCGGAAAAAATCCCCAGTTGATGGATGTGAATCCGAAATATATAGGGACTAATAAATCTCTCCCAAGGTAACTCTCTCTTGTGTTGTTATTTTTATTTTATCCTTTATACTCTTCCCTTCATTCTACACATTTCACACATCTTATACACACCACGTATCTCAACGTACACCCACTTACATCTCTCTCCACCACCGGACCTTGTTACCCGGAGATTTACCCATTTGCATTGTCGAGGCTTCCAAACGACTTAAAGATATTTAATGATTTCTTTATTGGCCACAAGGGCTGGCATCAAGAAAAACATTACAGACGGCACAGGACGGTACATGACGGTACGATGTGGGTTTTGTGCGTGTAAAGATTTTTATTAATTATATAAGAAAAGAAAAACAAAAATAGAAACATATATATATATAAACAATAAAAATGAAAATTGAAACAATGAAAGATTCCCCAATAGGGGCGAAACCTCCGAGGGTTACGCGTGGCGAAAACCTCACAAAAGATTACGGCCACCCTGACCACCAGGGCAAGTGCCCTCTCTCAATTTGTCCCTCTCTCAAACTACAGACGTATATTCAGAGTGGTGCCGGACCATTCTCGCTACATTCACCCACCTTTCAACAAACTTGCTAGAAGGCAGCACTTGCCTCTCAACCTTGATTTTCCTCTTCAAGTGAAACTTGAAAAAGGTTAATTAGGGATTCGCCGAAGAGGAAAGTGTCTGTCTTTAACCCTTTTAACCTTGTCCACCACAGAATCTCTTTCGCCATGGCCACCAGGCAGATGAAAACCGCCTGCCCTTCCTCCTCGAAGGAAGACGGCGAGACCATCTGCACAATGGACTCAGTCAACAACCGGATCAGTCCCACACGCGACAGCAACTGTTCGACATAGCTCCACAAGTCAGCAATGCTCGGGCACTGAACGAGTGCGTGCACGACGGTTTCGTCGCTCTGCGCGCAGCTCGGACAGGCTCGACTGACGGCACTTCCGTGCCTGTAGAGCTTATCTCGAACCGGCAACGCTCCCCGGTAGCACTGCCAGGCCAGGGATTTTTGGAAGTTATCCATAGGCCCTGGGCTGAAAGTTCTCCGGAAGAGAGCAAACAGCTGATCTTCTTCGACGCCCAGGATCTCTCCGAGAATGTCGTCGCTCTTCCCCTCCAATAGCCCTCTATAGAACACCGAGGTGGATGTTCCACCAATACTGGTGCCCAGCTGGGAGAGGGCAGTGAGTGCCTGGAGACATTCGAGTTTCCAAGCGCTACTCCCGAACAGTTCAGCAAAGTGCTGCTGAAAAGCTTCACACATCCGCTCGGGTTCGAGCATCACGCACCAGTTTTGGTCAGACAAAGACCGAATTGTGGCTTTGTTGCCATGTCGCGCCTTCTCCACCCGGGCCCATTGGACGGCTTTTGTCCCCTCGTATTTCAGAGCACGCGCTTAGCTCTGACAACGCAGCCTTCGTGTTTTGCGTTGAAGAATTGGTCGAGTGCCAATCTCGCCGCAAGCACGTCGGTTGCGATGCCTGTCCTAAACGCCTCTTCTAGCTTTCTGACTAGCTCTCCCTCTACTCTATTTTCCTCTATCACTACTCTTTTGCTAAACCTAATCGACTTTACTTTAATTGCCCTTTTCAGGGCGAACCACCACCTGTTGTTGACGATCGCTCCCTTCAACGCCCGCTTAACTAATACGCTAATCCTGTCTCTGTAGGCTTTGCGCGCCGGGAAAGACGCGTTTAGCTTCCAGTAACCAGGCCCTTGTCTATGAAGTCTGTCTATGTCGATCTCACAGATCACAAATTTGCGGTCTGTGTAGTCGACTATTTTAAATTGTGGACAACTTATACTAGCCTTTACTAGTTCTCTGCAGAATACCATATCGAGATACGATCTGGATGACCCGATGCGGTTTGTCCATCTCCACATCGGCACATTCGGGTGATCCAGTCGATATCTGTCAGACAATTCAAAACGTCTGAGCAGGTTGGTGAGGCTCTTGCACCCTCCTCCCCTATCCACTAGCCCCACACGATCCCAGCGTGCATCCAAGATACCGTCCCAGTCACCCACTAACACTAAAGAGCGGGACGTTCCAAGAAAGGTCTCTAGACGTCTGAAGAAATCTGGCCGTCCTGCCCCGGTTGGGGCGTAGACGGCTACTAGCCTGAAAGCATTGCTTTCGCTGCCGGTCAAGTCCAGGACCACCTACTTACCTTCTGGGTCTAGGAAGATGGCCCGTATCGCGAGATCCAGGCCTCTCCAAAAAAAGGACGGCAACCCCTCCCCCCGATCCTGGACGGCTGGGAGATGCGTATACATCGTAGCCGCCGAAGATCAGTGCGAAGGCTTGTTCTTCGGAGATTCTGGTTTCACTTATGGCCACCACAACTATGTTTAGTGACCTGAAGTCGTTGAGCAGGTGACCATGCTTCCATGATGCTGGTGGTGGTGCGGTTGTTGTTGTCAGTGGTGTTTGTGGTGGTGATGGTGGTGGTGTTGCTGCAAGTTTCCTTGCTGCCTTTACCCCTCTTTGTATGTCTTCGCTTTTGGAGGGTGAATCTAAGGTGTTTCTTTTTTTCGTTTTTTTGTGGCAGACCGTTTGCCACTTCACTCCCGCCTCAAACTCAATGTCGGATTCTCTGGCGTCTGGGAGGGGTATGTGCTCCACGGCTGTTGGTGGTGGTAGTGGAGCCCTCTTCGGCAATTTTACTTCAAATGTAGCTATTGATGTTGCCGCCACAGATGATGCTGCTTTAGTTATCCGTGGCCTTGGTACGGGTGCCACGGACGTTGCCCTGCTACTCACAGTGGAAGGGGCTTCTGCGTTTGTTGCCTGCCCTGCTCTTGGTAGCAGCGGACCAGGTATTGGAAGGAGAGGGACCTTCTTCGCTGTCTTCTGCGAGCAAAAGGCCCTGATATGACCTTTCGACCCACAGAGATAACATTTTGGCCGTTTTTCTTCTACACTTATAGGGAGCTTGAGTCCTTCCTCGATGTCTATAATATCGGGGATAGCGTCGATACATTCCTGGTCAGTTTGTATAAGCATTTGCATGCCTATACCTGACCAGTTCTCTCTCTATATTTTTTCTACTTGCAGCATGGTCGTCCTGTTCTCGATTCCAGCAAGGACAGACGTGTCCAGCCAAGGTATGGGCACGTCGGGTGGGACCTGGGTCACTTTGACCCTCACAATTTTCTACCCGTAGTAGGAGGGCACCAAGACTATCTCCTCACTATTTAGCGTTTCCAAAGAGTGAGACTTTGCTTCCTGGGGTGTGGCGAAAAGTACGTCTACTGTGGCGTACTTTCTGCCTCGGGTTATGTGGGTTTTGCGTGCCCAGACGCACCCCAAGGCCTTTTGGATTCGAGCCTCCGTGGCTCTCTCCACTCGATGTGAGATTTTGCTTACGGTGCGGTAAGTCACCGTCCGTAGCTGCTGGTCCTTGAAATAATCGGGCGACACCTGCAAAAGAAGTGGTCTCTTTTTCAGCAGCACCGCTATTGCCCGCCGCTACTGGTCTTACTGGTGATGCTGACATCGCCATTACAGGTATCGGTGTCATTGTTGTTGTTTTCGTTGGTACAGTTGTTGGTGTTGTTGTTGTTTTCGTTGATACTGTTGCTGTTGTTACTGTTATTGTGGCTGTTGTTATTATTGTTGTTTTTGTTGATACTGTTCCTACTATTATTGCTGTTGTGGCTGTTGTTATTGTCATTGTTATTGTCTTTCTCGACCTTACCGCTGTTATTTTTGTTATTGTCGTTCTCGACTTTACCGCTGTTATTTTTGTTGTTGCTGTTGTTATTGATGGTGTTGTTGTTGGTGTTGTTTTTGGTGTTGTTTGGGTTAAAAATATTTGTTAATTTTAAATCTGTAACAATCTTCTTTTCCTTTGTAATATTTTCGTTTATATTTACCTCCGCTGGTATGCTGTCTTGTTGACATGCTATAATATCAGCATAGAGGATTGTGTTCAGATGGAGAAAAACAATCTACACAAATACGTGACTGATAGTAAGGAGCCAATGCTCAGAATTGTACTGAAGTAGAGGACAATAGACGAGGGTATGTCCAAGTAGGAATAACAAGGAGAAAGAGCAACCTTCATGAAAAATCCTTTCATAGTGCCTTCTTTGAAAAACTGAATTTAGAGATCCACAGAGACATGGAACTGGTTGAAAAGAGGAGACCTTAAAATGGCTACAGAAGGAATGCTAATGGCTGGGCAAGAGCAGGCCCTCAAAACGAAGTGGCTGAAACACCATATTTACAAGGAGGAGGCTAGCCCACTGTAGGATCTGTGGAGAGAGAGAGGAGACTGTGGCTCACATTGTATTCGAGTGTAAACACCTAGCCCAGACTCACTATAAAGGCTGGAGACATGATGTGATGGGCAGGGCGATCCACTGGCACCTATGCAAAGTAAACAATTTACCACATTCTGAGAAGTGGTAAGAGCATAAGCCAGAGTCGGTGATAGAAAACGATCAGGTGAAGGTGCTGTTGGATTTTAGGATACAGGCGGATAAGAAACTGGAACACAAAAGACCTGACCTGGTGGTTTTGGACAAGGGAAAAAGATCGTGCCTGATTGTGAATGTAGCCTGCCCATTCAACACAAGAGTGCAAGAGAAGGAGATGAAGAAATTTAACCGATAGCAGGACTTAAAGTGGGAGTTAAAAAGGATTTGGAACTGCCATGAAGTCAAAGTGGTCCCGATTGTCATAGGCGCACTGGGTACTATCTCCAAGAGTTTCCAAGGATGGATAAAGAAAACTGGTCCCGCCCCGCTTTTTGGAACACTTCAAAAGGCATGCTTGCTGGGAACAGCAAGAACTCTCAAATACGTCCTGAATATTTGAGGCTGCCGGTAGTGGCTTGATATTCATTTCCACAAACTTTCCAGTCAAATAACATCAATAACTGAGACTCAAAAGACAATAATAATAATAATAAAAATTATTATTATTATTATTCCTACTTTTGGCACAAGGCCAGCAATTATCCCAATACATTACTGGTACTTTATTTTATCGACCCCGTAAGGATGAAAGGCAAAGTTAACCGCGACGGGATTTGAACTCAGACCATAAAGGGCCGTAACTCTTTGCTGCAAAGCATGGCGTCCGACTCTCTACCGATACTGCCATAATAATAATGTTTTCTATATTGGCCACAAGGGCTAACATGAATAAAAACATTACAGATGGCACAGAACGGTACAGGACGATTCAAAGTGGGTTTTGGCAGCGTAAAAAAGGTTATAACAAGGTAGAAATATAAAAAAAATTTCAAACAACAACAAATTCCCCAACAGGGGGCAACTTCCGAGGGTCACTCGTGGCGAAAACCACACGAAAGACCACGGCCACGCTGACCACCAGGGCAAGCGACCTCTCTCAGTTTTCCCATTCCTCAGTCTACAGGCGCATATTCAGAGCGGCCCCGTTCACTCGGACCAGACTCGCTACATTCACCCACCTTTTAACAAACTTGCTTGAATACAGCACTTGCCTCTTCATCCTGATTTTCCTCTTCAAGTGAAACTTGAAAAAGTTAATCAGGCATTCGCCGAAGAGGATAATGCCTATCTTTAACCCTTTCATCCTTGTCTACCACACAATTTCTTTCACCATGGCCACCGCCTGCCCTTCCTCCTCGAAGGACGCGACCATCTGCACAATGGACTCATATATATATATATATATATATATATATATATATATATATATATATAGAAGTGGTTACACAACAGTTAGTTCACCATACTGAGAACAATTGTTTCACCTTACCGGATCCTCAGCTTGTAATGGGCATGGTTATACGGAACACGAAGTACAACCGTACGAACGCGCATGCGCAGAAACCCGTCACTTCACACAGGCAATACTAAAATACGCGTGAGAGGTGTAAGGGAGATAACTGCGAAAGTCCGAAAAGTTTTTAGTTGATAAGAAAAAATATTGATGTTGTTACAATGATTCATTCAATCCGGAGACTTGTAGTTATGCAATAGGTGTTTCGAAACGTGTGGACAACGTGTGAAAAATTCATTTCTCGTATTTAGGCAATCACTATTGCATACACTCTTTTGAATATTTATTCTTTCGTCAATACACAGTCCACACGACGGATTTCCCTTTCGTATGGCTTGGACGTAGTGATGGCTTTCCATTGAATGTATTAGTCTATACTTGAGTCCTTGAGGGACCATACGTGGCTCGCGAGTTTCGTGGATGTACGTCTGTCCGGGTACCTAAAGGTCGACTGATGGTTCAGGAAACGTTCCTTAAATCGGCCCTCCAACATGCCCTCATAGGATTTGACCTCTTGTGGTTGGTTTGGTCGGTTGGAAGTGACCACAGCTTCATAAATTACAGCTGGTGTGTTGCTTTGCTGTTGAAGGGGGCAAGCTTCGGGCTTACGGCAAGAGCACCCTGGTGGGGTGTTGCTCCTAGGGCTGCTGGTGATGTGGGCCTTCATGTTCTTAGCGCAGGAGAATCCTAGTTTTGCTTTGTGTCGGTTAAAAATGGAGCGGTATTTATTACCTATGGGAAAGTTTCTATCTAAGAGGGCTAGAAATGTTTTGTCTACATTGGTTTTAATGTTGAGTGAGAAGGGAGGAGAGAACCAGATAGTTTGTCTATTGTTGCGCTTTCTTTTCTTATTGTTGTTGTTGATAGTGGGAGAGTAAGTGATAGGTTGTGAGAAGCCGCTATTAGCTAACGCCGTGTTATACTAGGGTGCCGCCCTGTCAAAGATAGCCTTATTAGAGGAGAGGTTTGAGATTCTAGTACTGATATTATTTACGAAGTTTCTAAAAACAGTGGGAGGGTGGGATGAGTCCTTGTGAATGTAATTGAGTTTTTCGTTTAGCTTATGGAAGGATCTGTGGGTGGGTGTGCGAAGGTCTAAATTAATGTCTAAGAAATTTACGCTGGAGAGGTTGGTAACTACTGTTATCCTAAGTCCAAACTCATTGAAGTTAAGCCTTGTTTAAACCGGTCGATGTCGTGACCACTTTAATGGCTCGATAAAGTCAGTCCATCGTCGCGGTATATTCCCGTGTGGAAGTCCGGGAATCTAACACGTAATATGTCTAAAATAAATAGGCCAACCAAGTCACATACGTCAGCACTGTCAAACGATCCCATGGAGACGTCGAATAGGTCTGAAGTTGTAGACTTCTTTGCCCAGGCTACTCCGTCGTTGAAGAGGAGGGCTTTCCGGCAGGGAGCGATGATTTCTCTGCCTAAACCATCGACGGTAGTGTAAATGGTAGCTAAGTCCAACGCTTTGTTTAACAGGGTCTCTGAGATCGACGGGTAAAAATCGACAATATCAAACTGTGTGAACTTCGCTTTTTTGGATTTTAAGGAGTTAAACCACTTAATTACGGAGTCGCTGTTCTCCCACTGGGGCAGGTTGGACTTGGTCCTAATGGTCTTAACTATGTTTCTAAGTACACACACACACACACACACACACACACACACACACACACACACACACACACACACACACACACACACACACACACACACACACACACAAACATATTTATATATATATATATATATATATATATTGTCATATTTGGAGAGGGTCATATTATTATAATATTGCAAGAAATAATAACAGAACACACTCACTGTTTGGTTTGGGTTGGTTTTCGCTTGTGTATATTTTATATCTCCATAGTTTATTTATCTGGCAATCAATGTTTATCATTGATTGACCAACGGTTACAGAAGCGAAAACCAACCCAACCCAAATAGTGAGTGTGTTCTGGTATTATTTCTGGCAATATTATAATAATATGACCCTCCCCTAATATAACAATATTTGTTTCAACACACGATTTCATATCACAAACCTTACAAAATTTATTTATATGTATATATATATTCCTCGAAAATGTATGAAACTGAGATGCAGAAAATATCGGCACATACAGTTGGTTGCAACAAATAGCTTACAAAATCTGGTAAGAACCCCTTATAGACGGGAAAAGGGTGAATTGCGCTAGCTACGAAGAATCGAAACTATCAACTCATAATATTCTAATATTATAAAATTAAATCAAATTATTAGAACTACAAGTGAAGTTATTCGTTTCCCTTTTTAGTAAGTTCTCTGTTTACTTCGGTGGGAAGAATTTTAAAGATTCCTGGTTAACCTTCTTGGAGAACTTTCTCGCATTCGTCGGTGGCGATTGTGAAACTCAGATCATGTTGTGTTGTAATGTGTGACTCTATATATAAGAAAGATTTGGATGTGTCTGAGCGTGGGGTGAGGTGTTAATAAGTGTGGGAGTCAAGGAGTGTTGATGAAGATTTAAAGGAATTAAAGCTTACATACACACACGCAGACACACACTCACATACATATACATACAGACAATGGTGAAGGTTGACAGCAAGATAATAGGATGGGAGTGCTGTTGGGACACTTTAAAGAGTGTTTACGAGATGGCTGTAAAAGTCTTATCCTGCTGGTTCCATTTCAATAAATGACTTTTGAGGAATATAATGACAGGATGTTATGGGGTACATGCTAGCTCACGTATTCACAACTCATCCCTCAGACTGAATGCTCTGTCAACCTTTGAATATATTTTTTTACAAAATTCACAGCACTATATAAATATATGTATATATATATATATATATATATATATATATATATATATATATATATATATATATATATATATATATATATATATATATATATATATATATATATATATATACAGTATTTACGTATCGAGAGAGAGAAAAACGTACGTAAATAAATTTGTTTTAACGGTCTATTCTCCGACTTCTTACTTTCCAACGTATATATAAATATATATATATATATGTATATATATATATATATATATATATATATATATATATATATATATATATATATATATATATATATATATATATATATATATAATAATAATACTATTTATGGTTATGTATATAGTATAAACAACTATAAACAGGAAGGTCAGTCATTTCTTAATTACCTTATTACCAGTAAGAGAAATAGCTCAATGTATGAACATCGGTCGTTTTACAGAGCAGTTAAATAATTATTTATTTATTTATTTATTTATTTATATATATATATATATATATATATATAAATGGAATAGAATGAAACGAAATTTCATTTCTCTCTCTTAGTACGGCAGTTACTTAAATGTAAGCGTGCATGTATGGTACCTACATACATATATGTATACAGACGTACAGTAGTATGTATATATATACATACATGCACACATATATATAAGCACGTTTCGGTTTACCGAACATTTACTACAATGGTGGAGTTATCTGAAATTGCGATAACTCCACCATAAAACCTGCGGCTCAGTAGTTACCGATGATGTTGATCTTTTCTTCTTTTCGGATTATAGCTACTGTCGCTCAGATAGTGGGATTGGTTGAGTGCACAGTCTTTACGCACAGGCATTGCACAATAGCATTAATTGATAATTAACGATATCGAGGGACAACCATCATGCATGTATGTGTGTATGTATGTGTATATGAGTGTGTGTGTGTGTGTGTTAAGCTAAGTCATCATTAATACATTTACAACTGCATGGAAATTATGTATACATTCAACAAAAGTATATTCACCATAAAACATAAAACCATCAAAATATATCAAATAATTATATATTACTATATTGAATTATGTAATATTTTAATAATACTCTTTGACCTCGTGAGAATTACATAGTTTAATTAGAAACAACTATGAAATATTAATGATCAACATGATATCTATGTTTTATTTATAAGTTGCACACACACACATACACACACGAGACACAACAAAGAAAATATATCAAATAAATTTGACAAATGACTCCCTAGACTCCCCCCTCTCTCTCTTTCTATCTCTCTCTCTCTCTCTCTCTCTCTCTCTCTCTCTCTCTCTCTCTCTCTCACACACACACACACACACACACACACTCATACATATGCACTTGCTCTCCTTTTGCATAAAGACTTTTTACAGCTTGCGATTAAATATAAATTTGGTGTAGTTGCTACCATCACCACCTCTATCACAACTACCACCACTTTCCTTCATTCTCTATCAAACACGCACATATATCAACTCTTTTTCACAACGTGTTTATATACTAAACATTAATATTTATTTAGGAAATGTATGTTCTTCTACAATGATTTTTATTTTATGTAATAATAAAAGTTGTTATAATCCAATTATAAGCAAGGTGTTACCAAATGAATGTAAAACTAATGTAGATGGAAAATTTAGAATATTTGAAAGTTCTTTGTTATTTATAGATCTTTTTTAATGTCAAAGATGCACATTTATAAATGACAGTGCTTTGCTAGATTTAGATATGATTGTAAGTTTAATAATTATCAATTCTCACTCATTTCATTCGGGAGTTATTGTGGGAATTATTGTAATATAAATGTAATTACGTAATATATGTTTAGCTGAGATCCTGAACATGCACGTAAACATATATATATATATATATATGCCCAATGAAAATAAAATTATTTATCAAAGCGTCAATTCTATAAATAGATTTGGAACGCAATTCTCAGAAGAATAGATGTAACCATTGAAATTGAATCAGTTTTATTCACATATCGACCATCTTTCGATATTTATATACCTCTCCACACATTTTCCTACATTAAGAAGTTCACTTTCAAATCACAAGTTCATGGAATCTAACCCTGTATTTTATAAGTTTCTCATACATCTGTTCTTGTATATCATTTGTTCAAATATATATAATCCTTGTGTAATTATATGAGAGAAGACAAGTATTAAAACATGTTTATCTTTAATCACTTCTACGTGTCTCTAAACTACATAATCAATAGGGTTTCTTTTATGCAAGCTATTAGAATACACATTGTCCAATTTGTATGATTTTCCTAACCCTTTGAACGTGGCTATCAGGTTTTTCCTAAATCGGTGAAGGTTTTGACCACTTTTATGGCTCAATAGGATCACACCATCATCGTAGTATAAACCTGTGTGGGAGTCCGGAAATTTGCTTCGCAACGTATCTAATGTATATAACCCAAGGAAATCGCATACATAAGCACTATTGTATGATCCCACATATTGACATCGAATAGTCCTGAGGTATTTGATCTTCTGACGAGGCTCTACCATTACTGAAGAAGAGGGTTTCTCTGCACTGGGTAATGATCTGTCTGTCCAAATCAAAGACAGGGTTGTATGTAATGGCAAACTCCAACTGGGTCCGAGCTGATCTATCACACGCCCTCGTTCTTCAAACGTTATGCCCCTACAATTGTCTACTCGAGTTGTCTCCTTGTTTTCAGTCTATTAATAGTGGCTACTATATAATTAAATGATTTATTACTTGTTGAAACTTCACATTTATACACTAGATTACTTCTAAGGGGACATGTGTCAGGGATCATACACTTACAATTAATTAGCGCAGTTTTAACTCTATTCTGACGTTCCTTATTAACTACACTATAGTTACTAGTATTACTGTTCTCGTTATCCATTACTTCAGACTGGGTTTGTATGGGATGTTTTGTTCTATTTCATACAAGTTCATTATTATTATTATTATTATTCGTAACTAAATATTCCGCAAAATTAAGTGTGGGGGAGAAATTTAATTTAATATTATTTTGGTTTATTATAATACAGTATTGATGTCGTAGGGGAAAATTATTTTCTAAAATACTAAACAATATTTTCGGTATACGCGATGTTATATGAACTCGTATGGAGGATAAACCAGATACATTTATCTTTCTATTCCTTTTTGTATTATTGAATTGATTTCTTGAATATTTAATTGTCGAGTGATGTTCTAGGCGGGATGCATCACTAATATTCTTATGAAAATTATATTTTCGATTAATATTCCCATTTCAGCTATTTTTTATAATTTTTTTAATTTTTATTGGTATTAATTTCATTCTTTTTGTTCATATTATCATAGGTTTAGATATATAATTATGTGTACGAAACTTCTTATTATCTTATGTAGATGTCGAGTTGAACCATATTTTATCGCTATAGCCTGATCAAGCAGGAGCTTCATTATAATATATAACATTCTCAGTGAAAATATCTTTATTGGCCGAAAGTCTCGAGATTCTTTCTACCTAGTATATTATTAATGAGAGCTTTACTAATAGATTTAGGGTAATTTGATATAAATCGTCGTAACCTCAAGGAATTGTATCTTCTTTCAGACTTACATATTATAGTCAATAGAAACTTAAAATAGTTTTTTATAAAATACTATATACTTAAAATCAAATTTGATTGTAACTTTAGGGAATAAATGGTATTAAATTGATAAGCCCTAATTTGACTAGGAGAATATTTAATACGAATATTAAATATTCTCCAAGATAATTTATACATACTAGATAATTTATGCAAAAACAAATATTCTTACATATCTAGCCTTCCTTAATTTGTAACGTTTTCCTAAAATATAAAACTTGTTTACGTTTTTGCAATCTTCGTGTCTGGATACATCAGAACAGGTGGTTTGTAAATAAATATCATTTTTCTATTATCTAGTGATTCTGACGATTTCTATACGGTGGAATTAAATGCTACCCCCTTTTGTATTTGAATGAAACATAGGCAAATCAATTAAATTATGTATTAATGTCTTGCACTTTGGTAATTATTAAATTATTATTTTTTTCTTATATATATATATACACACACACATATATATATATATATATATACACACACACACATATATATATACATACATACATATATATGCATACATATACATACATATATAAGTACAATTAATTCGACCATGTGTTGATTAATTACCGACAATCCAGTATGTAGGATACAGACCTCAACGAAGTGTGCAGGTGGGTCTGTTTACTCCGGAATAATTTAAAAACAAGAAGCAGCTGGTTAAAATTAACTTCGTTTATTCCTATTCCCTCTTATATATATTTTGGTGATAACCATTATGCAACAGCTATGACCTCATCAGACAGCTAGAATTTGAATAGATAAACAGAAAAAATGCTGGAATAAAGTCTACTTCTGTTATTTCCATTTTTTCCCATGCTCCGTGCTGAAGTATGATGCTGTTTTCTCAAAGCATTGGTCGCATACATATATATATATATATATATATATATGTATATATATATATATATATATATATATATATATATATATATATATATATATATATATATATATATATATATATATATATATATGTATATATATATATATATATATATATATATATGTATATATATATTTATAGGTATATATATATAGGAACATTAGTCCGGGTAACTCAAATACCCACACGAACGCGTTTTCCTCGTTGATTAACGTATAAGTGTACACTGTAACCGGTTGTTGTCGAGTTTTGATAATACATACTTAATTAAATTATTGAGAATTAGTAAGAAAGGAAACGACCGAAGCTGTGTCCATTCTTTTCGATAAGCTTCGTTCAATAATTATTTCTAACTCCCAGGGGACTAATTAACCTGCATTTAAATCGTAATATGAAATTTGTTTATTCTTGTGTGATTCATTAATTGTTTGCAACGCTCTCATTGTTTTCTCTACGAAAGCACTATAGCAGAATACTTCTGGAATGGTCATGTCTTCAATTTAAATCAATGCCAACGTATGTTCCTCGTAAATGGTTACGCCCGACTCACCTTCTTTTTCATGTGACTTCACACGTCAATTAAAGTTGAGGATTACTTGTGCATCACTTGTGTCCATCACATCGTGTACTAGCTCGCCATACGGAACATTCCATCACAGGAAGGCGAACTCCCGTTGAGGGTGCGTATCCTGCCCATTTACGTAATTGATACTAACATTACCTAATTTTTGCACATGGACCAACATCGGCGGATCGTTATCGTAGAAACTAGTGCATCAGTTCGGGTAACTCAAATTTCCTACCTACGTTTCCTATCATCTTTCTCACTGATTAACGTATAAGTTTGGTTCGAAATTTAATAATAGGGGCTTAATTAAATCATTGAGTGAGTGATGAACCGATTGAAGCTGTACATATTATATTCGATAACCTTCGTTCCACAATGATATATATATATATATATATACATGTGTGTGTGTGTGTGTGTGTGTGTGTGTGTGTGTGTGTTCAGTGTTGCTGCTATAAGAGCCACCACCGTTACTACATTCTCCTCCTCTATCTCTCCATCTCCCTCTTAAACACATACACTTAACACCTGCTATATACTTGGCTGTCGAAAGGAGCACCAATAACATCAGCTTGTTACGGGAAACTCTGAGTACCTAGGAAGGTGTATGCGAATTGCCATGTACCGTATCTCCCGGTGCTGAAGACACTTCGGCCACGAAGACGCACTCTAATTTTGAGAAAGAAAAAATTTGAAAATAAAAAAATTAAAAAACAACCTTCGGCCTCTAGGCAGGATGCATGGTAGATATTTGAAACATATTTTAGGAAATAGGTAGCGTCTTCGACGCCGGGAAATACGGTATTTCATAAAATATAATGTTTACTTCTATGTTTACAAATTGAGGGCTCTTTTTTTTAGGATTTACAATCCAACATTCAGGTGACGATATATATATATATATATATATATATATATATAGTAATAATAATAATACTTGTTTCTGCATTTGGCACAAGGCCAGCAATTACCCAGTGTATTACTGGTACTTTATTTTATCGACCCCGTTAGGATGAAAGGCAAAGTTAACCTCGGCGGGATTTGAACTCAGAATGGCAAGGGCCGTAACTCTACGCGGCAAAGCAAGGAGTCCGACCCTCTACCGATACTGCCAATCCATCGCCCTAATAATTATTTCTACTTTTGGCACAAGGCCAGCAATTACCCAGTGCATTACTGTTACTTTATTTTATCGACCCCGTAAGGATGAAAGGCAAAGTTAAATGTGAAGACTAAAATTCAAAGAGGGTACGATAAGGATAAATATATATAAAATATATAAGAACCCTAGAGCAAATATATATATATATATATATATATATATATGAAGTATTTCCGTAAGAAGGGTAAAGGAAAGGAGAGTGCTCATTGTATGCTACATAGTTATTTAATTATGTAATAAAAATCATAAGACAATTATTCCATTTACCAACGGTTTCAGGAAGACAGATGAGTTCAACAGAGAC
>OZ024742.1:255683318-255768318 GCA_964016885.1 Eledone cirrhosa
ATGCGCAACCGCTAAAAACTAAATCTGAATACTAACTAATTATTACTAATTTATACTTATTCCTAATTAATCTATTTTTCACTGGAAAAAATTTGTCAGCTTTTCCTATTCCATTTTACTAATATATATATATATATATATACACACACACACATATATATATATATATATATATATATATATATATATATATATATATATATATATATATACATGCATACACACATATGTGTATATATAAAAAAAGAGATTCAGAAGTTGTCCACACATGAAATCACATCTTTCCAGCTGGTATAATATACCTTTGGACACTCAACCACCCTGAACTTCCTCATTTTATAAATTAACTCTTCCACTCACTACCCTGTTCTCTTAATGAACACATACATTTAACTACAACTATTACGCACAATAAACACCAACTTATTTATTTTAATTATACCCCCTCCCCCCCTTTTTTTATTCATACCTTTAACACACCCACACACCGACCACTTTCATTCATTCCAACCATCATAACCTTTGAACACTTCTTCCCGTTTAATCTTTAACCATACCTTTATCTACAACCAAATACTCTCACATATTCACTTTAATCACATATCCTTTGTCATACCCTTAACACACACACTCTGAGTACCGTCATTACTCTATCATAGCCCCTTTCTTTCTACCTAATAGTTATCCTCTTTCTGCATACACCTTTAGTGTCGGTAGAGGGTCCGACGCCATGCTTTGCAACAAAGAGTTACGGCCCTTTGTGTTCTGAGTTCACATCCCGCCTAGGTTCACTTTCCCTTTCATCCTTAAACTAGTACAGCGTTCCTTTGTCAGTGTTGAACAAACGAGCAACGATTGTTGCTAGACACTACGGCTTAATACGGGATGTTTGTTTACAAACACACCGAGCATTATAATAAATGTTCGGTGAATCCATACGTACATATATATATATGTGTGCATGTATGTATATATATATACATACTACTGTGCGTCTGTATACATATATGTATGTGCGTGTACATACTTATATTTAAGTAACAGCCGTACTAAGAGTGGGAAAGGAAATTTCGTTTCATTCTTTCCGCTTATCGTTTTCGGTGCACCCGGCCGATTAACCCACTCGATATCCAAATTGGGCTACTCAGCCGTTAATATGCATAAGGTAAGTATATACGTTCAACAATCTGGCAGGAAAGTGTGCGTTGCTGACGATGGATAATAAGCTTGAAACTAGTATAGCGTTCCTTTGTCAGTGTTGAACAAACGAGCAACGATGGTTGCTAGACACTAAGGCTTAATACGGGATGTTTGTTTACAAACACACCGAGCATTATAATAAATGTTCGGTGAATCCATACGTACATATATATATGTGTACATGTATGTATATATACATACTACTGTGCGTCTGTATACATATATGTATGTGCGTGTACATACTTATATATGTAAGGATATATGCCTGTTTATGTATGTATGTATTTTTGTATGTGTTTATGTATAATTGTGTGTGTATTCTTGTATTTATATGTGTATATGTATAATTATATATGTGTATATCTATGTACATGTCTATGTATGTGTATGGATATGTTCTGCATGTACGCATGTGTGTATGAGCGTATAAATATGTATATATATATATGTGTATATCCACATTTGTATATGTGTGTGTATGCGTGTATATATTTATGTACTTATGTATACGTGCAGTGTATCTTATAGTGTCTAATTTATAATTGTTTCTATTTTAAGCACAAGGCCAGCAATTTACCCAGTTCATTACTGGTACTTATTTTATCGACCCCTTAACGATGAAAGGAAAGTTAACCTCGGCGGGATAATGTTATCTATTTTTTTGTTTTTAGCTGTGTGTGTGTATATATATATATATATATATATATATATATATATATATATATATATATATATGCAAAAGTTTTATATAAAATTGTTGGGTTACAACAAGTAAATATTTTATAACTGATATAAAGCACTCGACAAGTTTTGGAGTAGATATACGATATTAAACAAATGGAAACTATATTTATAAAACCATATTTATTTCATTATACATATTTCGGGGATACCATATTAAAAATATGGCATGCCTTCTTCAGATAAAATACAATATATAAACAGTTTTATAAATAATTTTGACGTACCATAAATATTGAACAACCGTTATGTAAAACCAGCTTTTTACATAACGGTTGGTCAATATTTATGGTACGTCAAAATTATTTATAAAACTGTTTATATATTGTATTTTATCTGAAGAAGGCATGCCATATTTTTAATATGGTATCCCCGAAATATGTATAATGAAATAAATATGGTTTTATAAATATAGTTTCCATTTGTTTAATATCGTATATATATATATATATATATATATATATATATATATATACACACAGCTAAAAAAATAAATAGATAAATATATATATATATATATATATATATATATATATATATATACACGGTTTTCCTATTATATAGATTTCCATACTTCTATGTCTGCGTACATCCGTACATGCATATGTCTATTTATGTATTTTTATATTTTTCTTATTTCTTCCTTTTCTTATTTCATATATGTAAATGTATATGTGTATATTTATTTATGCATCTTTGTGCGTATGTATGTACGAATATATGTGTATTTTTTATATATGCACTAATGTGTGTATGCATGTATATATGTGTGTATATATATATATTAGAACAATTAGAAGACCCCTTAACCCTGATAATGTACTCCCGCTACGTAGATGATATAAACATCGTAGTTAAGACACCCCCACGAGAGAACAGTCAGGAACTAGAGAAAAACACAATGGAAAGCATCCAGCAAATAGCAAACTCCATCCACCAGAGCATTAGAGTTACTATAGACTACCCAAGTAAACACCCCAACCATCGATTACCTGTCTAGACACAGAGCTCTGGTTAGATACCATTAACAACAAGAAACAAATCCTCCATTCCCATTATGCCAAACCCATGACTTCCAAACATCTGATCCACCGAAACTCGGCCGTTTCGGACCATACCAAAATCAACATACTGATTGCGGATTTGGTATGGGTGATGAGAAATGTGTCCCGCATGTGCAACCCCGAAGAACTAGAGAGACACATACAACACTTCATCCACGTCTGCAGTTCTCTGGCTACAATCAGAGAGATAAAATCAGAGTGTATAGAGGAGCCAGAACCAAATGGGAAAAAATGGTAAATAATGACATAAATGGGACCTGCCCCTTGTATAGGAGCAACTTTTGGAATAGAATAGAAAGAACTAGGAACAAGGTTAATAGAATAAACTCATGGTATGATAGCAATAAATACCAGAGTGTAATGTTCATCGATACAACCCCTAGAGGTGAATTACCTTACAAATTTAGAAGGGCCCTAAATAAACATAAACTCAATATTAAGATAGTAGAAAGCTTAGAAATAGATTTCTAAGCTAACTCCAACAATAACAACACTTAGAATGAGGAATGTTCTAATAACTGACCAATGATAGGAGAAGGGGACCTTTGACACTGAAAATCGTTTGTTTGAATTCATATGACTACAGTTCCTCAGTGAATTAACAACCCAACAAGGAACTGGGCATATCAGAGTATTGACAATATTATACACCTAAACAACATATGTACTTGTCTATACCATACTAATTCAAACTGCCTGAAGTGGTCACAACCAAAGATGGCTGTCACTGAAATATATATAGCAGTAATAAACGAAGCTAAATTTTAATCATTTGACTTTTATTTAACTTTATTTTATGTATATATATATATATGAATGTTTATATGTATTTATGTACATATATATATATATATATATACATATACATATATATATATATCCGTGTCTGTATGTATGTATATGTGTGTGTATGTGTGTATATTAATATATATATATATATATGTGTGTGTGTGTGTATATATATATATATAGTGGTGGAACACTGGAAGGTAATATCCGTAGTGGTAGAGCACTCCGTCGCGTTTCCTGAACCTCCAGTCTACCTCCAGATACCCGGACGGACGTTCATCCACGAAACTCGCGAGCCACGTATGGTCCATCAAGGACTCAAGTATAGGCTACTCCATTCAATGGAAAGCCATCACTAAGTTCAAGCCATACGCAAGGGGAAATCCGACGTGTGGCTTATGTATTGACGAACGAATAACTATTCTAAAGAGATTATGCAATAATTGTTTCTACTTTTGGCACAAGGCCATCAATTACCCAGTGCATTACTGGTACTTTATTTTATCGACCCCGTAAGGATGAAAGGCAAAGTGAACCTCGGCGGGATTTGAACTCAGACCGTAAATGGACGTAACTATGCTGGAAAGCATAGCGTCCGACTCTCTACCGATACTGCCAAATGCAATAATGATTGCCTAAACACGAGAAGTGAACTTTTCACACGTTATCCACACGTCACCAAACATCTATTGCATAACTACAAGTCTCCGGACCTATTCTTTGTAATTTTAGTTTTAATTTTATTTTTATTTTATTTTCAACCTAAAACTTTCCGAACTTTTGCAGTTATCTCCCTTACACCTCTCGCACGCAGTCTAGTATTGCCTGTGTGAAGGGACCGAGTTTCTGCGCATGCGCGTTCGTACCGTTGTCCTTCCTGTTCCTATAACCATGCACATCCCGAGCTGAAGATCCGCTAAGGTGAAACAATTGTTCTCGGTATGGTGAACTAACTGTTGTGTAATCCCTTCTATATATATATATATATATATATATATATATATATATATATATATATATATATATGTATATGTATATGTATATATGTGTTTGTATATATATATATTTTTTTTTCCATTTACATACTCTTATTCAATTATATGTATTTTTGTACACCAACGTGTAGAGTTGCGCGTGTGTGCGTGCACGTGTTTGTATTTAAACTTTACTATTTTGTTTGTTATTTTCTCGGCTGTCTGGTCAGTTGGATACATATATTAACTCATTATCCCGAAATGTGCTTATGTTTGCATCTATGTATACTCCACACATGTATATATGTGTATATGTATGTGTATGTGTATATATATATATATATATATATATATATATATATATAGAAAGATTTGAATGGATACAGTTTAGTTGAAAGGAATTTATTGACACGTGTTTCTATAACAGTTACATAACCTAAAACAGCTATCTACAAACTTTTAGTTATGCAGACATTCAATATTTCAATGTTATTGTTTACTGTCATTTCATCAGAATAATATTACTGAGGACCTATTTAGTTTTTATAGAGAATATTAGGAGGAAGGGGTGAAGTTGTTAGAAGAATAGTTGAAGGAGTGGTTTTTCGATAGCAGTGAGAATTCTTGGTGGCAGTGATTAATTAGATTCCCATCTGTTGTTTTGACATTTTTTATAGAATATATTATTGGTTATTTTTCTAAATCTATAGAAGGATTAGAGATAGTAAAGATATGCGTGGTTGGTTTTGTGTTTGCACTTAACATTCAGACTTAAATTTTTCTTTCAAGTGTACGTATTCTTTCACCCACGCATTCACACACAAATATATTTGCACACCTCTACAAAATACATATACTCACAATTCACATATTCATACTTACATATATATACACATGCATACACATATATATACACACTTGTATTCATGTACATACATACGCGCTCATGTGTATACATTTTTATACTCAACTTATCTTTATATATACACACGTATAGACACACACATATATACATACATACTCTAGTCCATGTGTACACACATACACATACATACACATCCATATACACATACATACATACACACATATATATACATACATACATATACATATATATACATATATATATATATATATATATATATATACACATACATATATACACACATATACACACACACACATATATATATATATATATATAAGCACTTTAATACATGAATACACTTACATCTAACTATACACATCAAACATATATATATATTTACTTATTTATATACATTTTCACATATATATACATACTTATGGACGTTTTTAGACACATTCATTATCGCATATTTGTACCTATTCTCATCAGCATATCTTTTCATTATTAGTATGGTAATTTAAGGTTATTAATATATGTTGAAAAGAGATTGTTTTTATATTTTTCTAACTAGATTAAGGTTTATATAGTTGGGGGATGTCCCTCTTTTATGTAATATTCGGCTTGTAGTGGGAAAAAAGGGTTTTAGTTCTGTGACGGCAGAATAATGTTCGTTCAATTCTGTTATTCAGCAGTTTCTTCTTGTGTGTGATTATGTAATAAATCTCAAGATTACACAATTTGCAGAAATTTTGGCTCCTGGAAAAGCTTTGGGTTTTAGCTAATTTTTCCCATTTTAGGGTAAACTTTTGATTGCTATCCCTGAGCGTCCAAGCTTTCTCTGCTAAAGTTGTTACATTTCTTTGGCTCTGGTGTTTTATTGAGTAAGAATGCCTATACAATCGAGATTTAAACGATGTTGCCGTTGATCCCACGTAATACCACTCGTTGCCTCCGGATTTAATGGTACACTTATAAATAATATTTTTTTCTAGGCAGTTATTGCCGAGGGGGCAGTTGTCAGGATAGGTGCAGTTACAGTTGTGTACGTTGGGTTTTCTCTGGAGTAGTATTGCGGACGAACTTAGGTGTGGTTTATTTATGTTCTGTAGTGTATTGTCTACTGTTTTTTTGGGGTTCTTTGTACTTAAGTTCTTAGTGTTTTCGTTTAACCTTCTAGTATTGATCTTTTTTATGTGTTGTTCAAGGTTTAACGCTGTAGAGTATGACAGTCTTATAGTGGTAGGGTTTAGGATTTTGTGGTATTTGTGTGATGTGGGAAAATGTCTTTTAATTATTTTAAAGAAGAGTACTGGTAAATTTGTACTAATGGAGCTATTGTATTCGGGGTTATACCATAAGTACTCTTTGCATCGCTTTCTATTAGTTTTGTTTGTTGGTTTACTGGTGTGCATACTATGGTAGTAAGTGTGGTTTGGTGTTGTGTTATTATATCTACCTATGTGGGATTTATTTTGGGTGTTTTGATTGTTCCCATCTATGTACTCTATTTTGTTGAGGTAGCCTGCTTTACTAAGGGCGTTATCGTAGTACTCGGCGTGTTCCTTAAATACTTGTATGTTAGAAGATAGACCCGAGATTCTAAGGGAAATATTTTTAGGGATAGATTTAATTATAGAGATGGGGTGGTTAGACCCAACATTTACGTATTTGAGATTTTCATTCAATTTATGAAACGGTTTAATCAAACCAGAGTTTAAATTGAGTGTGACATCCAGGAAGTTAACTACTTTAAGGTTGTATTCATATGTTATAGTTAGTCCTATTTCGAGTAGTAGTTTTCTTATATCTTTGCGTAGTTTTTCTAGTTTTTGGTTATTAAGGTTTTTAGCTAGGAGGAGAACATCGTCGCGGTATATTCCGCCGTGGAGATTGCTGAATTTTTCCTGGAGTCTAAAGGCGATAAATAACCCCACAATATCAGTTATTTCCGCCGAATCGTTAGAGCCCATTGTTATGTCAAAGTTAGAGGGTCTATCTTTACGTACCCAATAACTGTTCTCAAATTTGACTATAGTTTTCCTAGCTTCTAATATAATCTTAATTTCATCGTTTGTAAGGTCGGAGTTATCCTTAGCAAACTTAATGGCTCTATTCAAAGTTTCAGGTGATATCGATGAGTAATATTCATCGATATCAAACTGGATAAACTTAGATTTATTCTTATTGCTAATGCTATTAAACCATCTTATTGCTTCTTGGGTCTTCCCCCAGAGTTTAATGTTAACCTTAGCCTTAATTTGGGGGATGATTCTATCTAAGATATATTTGCTTATTTTACCTATATCTGATTTAGAGGGGCAGATTAATCTAATTTTAGGGTCATTATCAAAGTTTACCTTGTGGTCCTTAAGATTGAAAGTGGGTACCGCCGGTAAGAGTGGTCCTGTCCTATCTTCGATTCCGAGATTTTTCACTATTTCGCATGCCTCATCATTGATGTGCTTAAGGGTTACTTCACTCGTTTTTCTATATTTTTTATGTAATTCTTTTCGAATGAAGTTGTTGTATGTAGTGCAATCCATAGTGTACAGGTTTGATGTTTTGTCCGCTTTTACTACAATTCCTTTGGTGTTTTTAAGGTCGTCCAGTAGTTTTTTTATATCTTTCTGTAATTTGCTGTTGGTGTTGCGTCCTTTGAATTTAATTTTAAGGATTAAGTTCATAAGGTCCTGCTCAAATGCATCTAATAGTGGGTTGGTGGGTGGGTTTTTACAAGTCCTAAAACCGAATTTTTTGTTTACACCACTTTCTAATGTTGAGTTCATACGGCTTCTATCATAGTGGAGCGTTTTCCACCTGACACGTCGAATGAATTCATTAGTTTTTTGAATCATGCTCAATAAATATTCCTTTCTACCTTGGGTTGGTATGTTTTTGAGTGACATATCCAGGTAGTGTTTTTCCATTGTTGTGGTTGCGTTTGCTGTGTGGGTTGCTCGACTTTACAGGAGGTAAATATACAGTTTTTTCCGTTGTGTTGTAATATAAATATTACACACAGTAGATTATCAGCTCACGTAGAGTTTGCTCGACGGTTCCAGTTGTAGTTCCAAAAGTAATCCGGAGAAAAATAGAAAGATTTGAATGGATACAGTTTAGTTGAAAGGAATTTATTGACACGTGTTTCTATAACAGTTACATAACCTAAAACAGCTATCTACAAACGTGGGATCAACGGCAACATCGTTTAAATCTCGATTGTATAGGCATTCTTACTCAATAAAACACCAGAGCCAAAGAAATGTAACAACTTTAGCAGAGAAAGCTTGGACGCTCAGGGATAGCAATCAAAAGTTTACCCTAAAATGGGAAAAATTAGCTAAAACCCAAAGCTTTTCCAGGAGCCAAAATTTCTGCAAATTGTGTAATCTTGAGATTTATTACATAATCACACACAAGAAGAAACTGCTGAATAACAGAATTGAACGAACATTATTCTGCCGTCACAGAACTAAAACCCTTTTTTCCCACTACAAGCCGAATATTACATAAAAGAGGGACATCCCCCAACTATATAAACCTTAATCTAGTTAGAAAAATATAAAAACAATCTCTTTTCAACATATATTAATAACCTTAAATTACCATACTAATAATGAAAAGATATGCTGATGAGAATAGGTACAAATATGCGATAATGAATGTGTCTAAAAACGTCCATAAGTATGTATATATATGTGAAAATGTATATAAATAAGTAAATATATATATATGTTTGATGTGTATAGTTAGATGTAAGTGTATTCATGTATTAAAGTGCTTATATATATATATATATATATGTGTGTGTGTGTATATGTGTGTATATATGTATGTGTATATATATATATATATATATATATATATATGTATATATATGTATATGTATGTATGTATATATATGTGTGTATGTATGTATGTGTATATGGATGTGTATGTATGTGTATGTGTGTACACATGGACTAGAGTATGTATGTATATATGTGTGTGTCTATACGTGTGTATATATAAAGATAAGTTGAGTATAAAAATGTATACACATGAGCGCGTATGTATGTACATGAATACAAGTGTGTATATATATGTGTATGCATGTGTATATATATGTAAGTATGAATATGTGAATTGTGAGTATATGTATTTTGTAGAGGTGTGCAAATATATTTGTGTGTGAATGCGTGGGTGAAAGAATACGTACACTTGAAAGAAAAATTTAAGTCTGAATGTTAAGTGCAAACACAAAACCAACCACGCATATCTTTACTATCTCTAATCCTTCTATAGATTTAGAAAAATAACCAATAATATATTCTATAAAAAATGTCAAAACAACAGATGGGAATCTAATTAATCACTGCCACCAAGAATTCTCACTGCTATCGAAAAACCACTCCTTCAACTATTCTTCTAACAACTTCACCCCTTCCTCCTAATATTCTCTATAAAAACTAAATAGGTCCTCAGTAATATTATTCTGATGAAATGACAGTAAACAATAACATTGAAATATTGAATGTCTGCATAACTAAAAGTTTGTAGATAGCTGTTTTAGGTTATGTAACTGTTATAGAAACACGTGTCAATAAATTCCTTTCAACTAAACTGTATCCATTCAAATCTTTCTATTTTTCTCCGGATTACTTTTGGAACTACAACTGGAACCGTCGAGCAAACTCTACGTGAGCTGATAATCTACTGTGTGTAATATTTATATTACAACACAACGGAAAAAACTGTATATTTACCTCCTGTAAAGTCGAGCAACCCACACAGCAAACGCAACCACAACAATGGAAAAACACTACCTGGATATGTCACTCAAAAACATACCAACCCAAGGTAGAAAGGAATATTTATTGAGCATGATTCAAAAAACTAATGAATTCATTCGACGTGTCAGGTGGAAAACGCTCCACTATGATAGAAGCCGTATGAACTCAACATTAGAAAGTGGTGTAAACAAAAAATTCGGTTTTAGGACTTGTAAAAACCCACCCACCAACCCACTATTAGATGCATTTGAGCAGGACCTTATGAACTTAATCCTTAAAATTAAATTCAAAGGACGCAACACCAACAGCAAATTACAGAAAGATATAAAAAAACTACTGGACGACCTTAAAAACACCAAAGGAATTGTAGTAAAAGCGGACAAAACATCAAACCTGTACACTATGGATTGCACTACATACAACAACTTCATTCGAAAAGAATTACATAAAAAATATAGAAAAACGAGTGAAGTAACCCTTAAGCACATCAATGATGAGGCATGCGAAATAGTGAAAAATCTCGGAATCGAAGATAGGACAGGACCACTCTTACCGGCGGTACCCACTTTCAATCTTAAGGACCACAAGGTAAACTTTGATAATGACCCTAAAATTAGATTAATCTGCCCCTCTAAATCAGATATAGGTAAAATAAGCAAATATATCTTAGATAGAATCATCCCCCAAATTAAGGCTAAGGTTAACATTAAACTCTGGGGGAAGACCCAAGAAGCAATAAGATGGTTTAATAGCATTAGCAATAAGAATAAATCTAAGTTTATCCAGTTTGATATCGATGAATATTACTCATCGATATCACCTGAAACTTTGAATAGAGCCATTAAGTTTGCTAAGGATAACTCCGACCTTACAAACGATGAAATTAAGATTATATTAGAAGCTAGGAAAACTATAGTCAAATTTGAGAACAGTTATTGGGTACGTAAAGATAGACCCTCTAACTTTGACATAACAATGGGCTCTAACGATTCGGCGGAAATAACTGATATTGTGGGGTTATTTATCGCCTTTAGACTCCAGGAAAAATTCAGCAATCTCCACGGCGGAATATACCGCGACGATGTTCTCCTCCTAGCTAAAAACCTTAATAACCAAAAACTAGAAAAACTACGCAAAGATATAAGAAAACTACTACTCGAAATAGGACTAACTATAACATATGAATACAACCTTAAAGTAGTTAACTTCCTGGATGTCACACTCAATTTAAACTCTGGTTTGATTAAACCGTTTCATAAATTGAATGAAAATCTCAAATACGTAAATGTTGGGTCTAACCACCCCATCTCTATAATTAAATCTATCCCTAAAAATATTTCCCTTAGAATCTCGGGTCTATCTTCTAACATACAAGTATTTAAGGAACACGCCGAGTACTACGATAACGCCCTTAGTAAAGCAGGCTACCTCAACAAAATAGAGTACATAGATGGGAACAATCAAAACACCCAAAATAAATCCCACATAGGTAGATATAATAACACAACACCAAACCACACTTACTACCATAGTATGCACACCAGTAAACCAACAAACAAAACTAATAGAAAGCGATGCAAAGAGTACTTATGGTATAACCCCGAATACAATAGCTCCATTAGTACAAATTTACCAGTACTCTTCTTTAAAATAATTAAAAGACATTTTCCCACATCACACAAATACCACAAAATCCTAAACCCTACCACTATAAGACTGTCATACTCTACAGCGTTAAACCTTGAACAACACATAAAAAAGATCAATACTAGAAGGTTAAACGAAAACACTAAGAACTTAAGTACAAAGAACCCCAAAAAAACAGTAGACAATACACTACAGAACATAAATAAACCACACCTAAGTTCGTCCGCAATACTACTCCAGAGAAAACCCAACGTACACAACTGTAACTGCACCTATCCTGACAACTGCCCCCTCGGCAATAACTGCCTAGAAAAAAATATTATTTATAAGTGTACCATTAAATCCGGAGGCAACGAGTGGTATTACGTGGGATCAACGGCAACATCGTTTAAATCTCGATTGTATAGGCATTCTTACTCAATAAAACACCAGAGCCAAAGAAATGTAACAACTTTAGCAGAGAAAGCTTGGACGCTCAGGGATAGCAATCAAAAGTTTACCCTAAAATGGGAAAAATTAGCTAAAACCCAAAGCTTTTCCAGGAGCCAAAATTTCTGCAAATTGTGTAATCTTGAGATTTATTACATAATCACACACAAGAAGAAACTGCTGAATAACAGAATTGAACGAACATTATTCTGCCGTCACAGAACTAAAACCCTTTTTTCCCACTACAAGCCGAATATTACATAAAAGAGGGACATCCCCCAACTATATAAACCTTAATCTAGTTAGAAAAATATAAAAACAATCTCTTTTCAACATATATTAATAACCTTAAATTACCATACTAATAATGAAAAGATATGCTGATGAGAATAGGTACAAATATGCGATAATGAATGTGTCTAAAAACGTCCATAAGTATGTATATATATGTGAAAATGTATATAAATAAGTAAATATATATATATGTTTGATGTGTATAGTTAGATGTAAGTGTATTCATGTATTAAAGTGCTTATATATATATATATATATATGTGTGTGTGTGTATATGTGTGTATATATGTATGTGTATATATATATATATATATATATATATATGTATATATATGTATATGTATGTATGTATATATATGTGTGTATGTATGTATGTGTATATGGATGTGTATGTATGTGTATGTGTGTACACATGGACTAGAGTATGTATGTATATATGTGTGTGTCTATACGTGTGTATATATAAAGATAAGTTGAGTATAAAAATGTATACACATGAGCGCGTATGTATGTACATGAATACAAGTGTGTATATATATGTGTATGCATGTGTATATATATGTAAGTATGAATATGTGAATTGTGAGTATATGTATTTTGTAGAGGTGTGCAAATATATTTGTGTGTGAATGCGTGGGTGAAAGAATACGTACACTTGAAAGAAAAATTTAAGTCTGAATGTTAAGTGCAAACACAAAACCAACCACGCATATCTTTACTATCTCTAATCCTTCTATAGATTTAGAAAAATAACCAATAATATATTCTATAAAAAATGTCAAAACAACAGATGGGAATCTAATTAATCACTGCCACCAAGAATTCTCACTGCTATCGAAAAACCACTCCTTCAACTATTCTTCTAACAACTTCACCCCTTCCTCCTAATATTCTCTATAAAAACTAAATAGGTCCTCAGTAATATTATTCTGATGAAATGACAGTAAACAATAACATTGAAATATTGAATGTCTGCATAACTAAAAGTTTGTAGATAGCTGTTTTAGGTTATGTAACTGTTATAGAAACACGTGTCAATAAATTCCTTTCAACTAAACTGTATCCATTCAAATCTTTCTATTTTTCTCCGGATTACTTTTGGAACTACAACTGGAACCGTCGAGCAAACTCTACGTGAGCTGATAATCTACTGTGTGTAATATTTATATTACAACACAACGGAAAAAACTGTATATATATATATATATATATATATATATATATATATATATATATATATATATATATATATATATATATATATATATATATATATATATATATATATATATAGCATATATATATATATATATATATATATATATTAAAGAGTTAAACAAGATTCAATGAGTACATCAAAGAATAAGTTTTCCAGTAGATTGGAAGCACTCTACCGCAAAAATATTTTCCAGAGTTATTAATATTAAAATATAAATATTAATAAAATAGATGCTCTTTTGATTAATTAAATTTTATTATACATATTTTAGAGGTACAACAGTACGTCCTCATCAGAAAAAATATATTGATACATTATAAAATATAATGTATCATTATATTTTGTCTGAAGGGGACGTACTGTTGTACCTCTGAAATATGTATAATACAATTTAATTAATCATAAGAACATCTATTTTATTAATATTTATATTTTAATATATATATATATATATATATATATATATATATATATATATATATATATATATATATATATATATATATATGTGTGTGTGTGTGTGTATGTATATGTCTATGTGTATATATATATAAATATATATATATACATGTTTATGTGTATTTACATATATATATATACATGTGTATGTGTATGTACATATATACACACATATATACATACATACACACATATGTGTATATATAAAAAGAGAGATTCAGAAGTTGTCCACACACGAAATCACATCTTATGTATGTATGTATGTATGTATGTATGTATGTATGTATGTATGTATGTATGTATGTATGTATGTATGTATGCATGTATGTATGTATGTGTATGTACGTATGTGTATGTATGTGTGTGAGTATATATATGTGTGTGAGGGTAGGTATATATAAGTATGTATGTATATATATATATATAAATATAATTCAGCGAGAATCGTATTTCGGCTGGTAGAAAAAGCGAAACGAAACGCAAAATCTTAGAAATGGTGGCAAGCGCTCAATAGTTAAAAAACCAGAGCTAAACAATATGTTAAAACGCCATAGAAACTGAAAATGTGGTTAAGAAGGCATTAACCACCTAAGCCAAAAAACAGATCAAGCTAAACAGGCCAAACAAAATAAATGATAAAAACCTGGACCGAAATGGAACTGGTGGTAAAATCCAAATGCAGGGTTTCTATGACACCTAAATCAATAATACTGTCTACTTAAAACTATAAGCTTTCAGCATAAAAATCGTACAAGGAATATCACGTTATCAACAAGTAATTCTGCTCTGTAACCAACTTTGCGAGTGACGCAGAGCCTAGTAAACGCACATGCGTAAGTGACAAGGGGAAATTATATATATATATTTAATTTTACCCCATAATCTTACGTTCTACTTGAGTGTGTATATTTTCCGCGTTATTTTATTTTGTTTCTTATCTTCATGTTATATATAAGCCTCACTTTCAATTGTAATAGCCTTTGTTTTTAAATTCATATCTTACGTACATATTAAATTTTCATTCTGATGAGCGATTTCAGACGTCTCTGTTGAGCTCTTCTGTCCTCGTGAAACCTTTGGTAAATGGAATAATTGTCTTATGTTGTTTATAATTTAAAAAAAAAAAAAAAAAAAAAAAAAATATATATATATATATATATATATATATAACGAAGTAAATGTGGTAAGGAACCAGATGGACCATAACGCACCAAAGTACTCAATACTTAGGGTAGTAGCGGCGTGGGTGATAGGAACCCGATGGCTGAGCTCAAGCCGTTTCGAAGGCTAATTCTGGACTAAATGAACGTTTTTATCCTGGTACATGAATAGCCGAGCTTCTCAGGGGGTAATTCCATATATGGTAAAAGTCATTGTCACAAGGATTGGTCAAAAGTTTGTTGTTGAGACACATAATTCTATCATGGCATTTTGTAGAAGGAAGGGGTAGCTGAACTTGCCAGTAGAAGAAAGAGAGAGAGGGAGTGGAGGAAACTCAGTCATGCGTTGATAGTGCCAACTACAGAAGGATCCTAAGGATAAGAGGTTGAGAAAGTATACTAGGGAATGGGAGGGGGAGGAAGTCGCAACAATAAGTAAATCAATATGGAGTAAATATATAAAAGAATAATAAGAATGTTGAAAATATAAAAAAACAATTTCTGGTTACTATTCCCTTACCACAATCATCAAGTCTCTCACTGGTACTGCTAAACTATAGAAAAGTTTAATAGGTGGGACGGAATATTAAATACGAGATTGTAGTGAAAGAATTTTATGAGTTAGTAGTAATCATCCGAATCTATCTTACAGTGACAGGTCAACAAGTAGGGGGCCAAAATACTAAAGAAACTATTACGAAATAATAATTCGGAGACCCGAAACTAATACGAAATAATAATTCAGAATCCCGAAAATGAATACTAATACAATATATAAGAGTGCCGCTCCGATACGAACATTCTAATACAAACTACATAAATGCTCGTACGACATATATGAAACATTTGATACGAAAAATATGATACGAAAAATATTAATTCAGACCCCCCCCCCCCCCCAACAAAAAATACTGATATACGAGAAACTGAAGCAGAGATACCACTAAGACATATAGAAAGCAGAGAATGGGGCAGCCATCGGATAAGAAAGCAAGAATCTGGGTCTATCACATCTGCTAAAAAAGCGGAGTCGGCCAATTCTATCATAGAATAGGGGATGGGGGTGGGGGTACTGAGGCTATAAGGGACCGAAGGGCTGCCTCGGGGTGGGCGAGAAAGTGAAAAGGACGACGACAACGAAGGAGAACTGGGGTGGAAGGACTAGGAAGGGATGGGGGAAGAAGGAAATATAGAGGAAACGATAAAAAGATATATAAGAAAATCTTACGTCTACCTTTGCAAGCAGGGGTTACCTATTACATAGTCGGCAAGTGGGGTGTTACAGCCCTTGTCTACCCCCTACCCTCGGGTCATTATGGGGTTTGAAGGCGAGGTAAGTCCAACGCAATATGTGTTTGCATGCAGTTACCAGTTCGTCTTTCTTGTTTAGGAGTTGGTCCGTTGAAAATAGCATTTGTAATGTTTCCTCCGAGCATAAATTGCACGGAAGGCGTCCTCCCGTGTAAGAGTTGGCTCTGGACAGTAAGCTCCAAGTGAGATCATAGGTTATATTGTTATCTTTCAGGTCCCAGATATGGCCCGAAAGTGTGGTGGCGTGACGCCGGGCCGGGTTTCGGAAAGTATGTCTGTGTTGGTATAGCCGGGTCTTGAAGTCACATGCGGTTAATCCTATATAAGCTTTGATGGAGGTGTCCGTCCTCACGTTACACTGGTAGATCACATTACGATCTCTGCATCTGTTGTCGAGGGGGCAAATGGATCCATCAGGACAGTTGCATCTCCTGGTCGGCTCTCCACTGCTATTTAGGTTATTTCTTCCATAGTGGTTGAGTTTTTTGTTGTTAGAGGAGACGATGATTTGTGCAAGGTTAGGTGTGGTGCTGTATGAGAGTTTGATGGTATTTTTGTTGATTATGTTGTGGTAGCGGTGTTGTAGTGGGAAGTGTTTTTCGATGAGCCTAAAGAAGATTTTCCCGATAGGTGTTGTCACTTCGGCGTTGTGGGGAGGATTGAACCATGTTAAGTTGCGTGAGCGGCGGTGTCGCCTGCTGGTTCCGCTAATGGGAGCTGGACAGTAGGATATTACCTCCCGGAAGCCACTCCTCTTGAGGGCCTGGTTGTAACAAGGCGCATGTTCCTCGAATATCTGCTCATTAGCGGACAAACGAGATATGTGGAGGGAGATGTTTTTAACCAGGTTATTGGTGATGTTTCTAGGATGGTTTGACCGGCGGTGGATGTAGTGCAGGTTGTCATTGGGTTTCCTGTATGGGTAGTACAAGTCATTATCGAGGTCAAGGGTAACGTCCAGGAAGTTAACTCGGGCTAGGGACGTTTGTAAGTTTATTTTAAATCCCCAGTCGCGGAAGAAGCTGATTAATTGTTTACCGACCCGGTCTGTACTACTGGGGTTGTACCCTTTAATGGTAAGGAGCCCATCATCACGGTACAATCTACCACCGAATGCAGGAAACATACTGGTGAGTTTAACTAGTAGGAATAATCCTATAAGATCTGTGACCTCAGCCGAATCCGTCGCGCCCATACTGACGTCGAAGGGTGAGTCGGGAGCTCTCTTTATCCATTTGGAGTTGTCGAAAAGTTCACTGTCTTCCTGGCGTGGAGAATGATATTTCTTTCCTGGTCGGTGATGGGCGCAAGTGTCTCGGCAAAGTCCAAGGCGCGGTAAGGAGCGGTAAGGTAATTGAAGCATAGTAACTCTCTATGTCAAACTGGATGAATTTTGTGTCTCGTTTGTCCTCCATATTGCTGAACCATGAGATTACTTCCTGGGTGTTGACCTATAGGCTAAGTTTGGCATTTTGCTTAACTTTTGGTATAACGGGGTCTAGGATTTTTTTTACTGATATATATATATATATATATATATATTAGGATTGGTGCTCTGAAATAGCGATGTATACATGAATATATGTATAGTAAATTTGGCAATATACCGTATGATTAATTAAAACCATTTAGAAGACCATGCGCATTCGATTTTAAAGTAGTGACTATGTCACTTACTTCTTTTCGGCGGAAGAAGGGACAGAAACTAACAGTCTGTTTCACGGTGGTTGGCGATCATCAGAGCCACGCACTCCCTGCCTAGGCCGAACATTATAGAAGCTGGATTCTTATAGAAATCCGGTAATATTCAGGACCTGTTTATACAGAGTGATTGCCGGTCCAGCAAAAAATAGGTATTAGGATTGGTGCTCTGAAATAGCGATGTACACATGAATGTATGTATAGTATATTTGGCAATATACCTTATGTTTAATTAAGAACATTTAGAAGACCATACGCCATCGGTTTTAAAGTAGTGACTATGTCACTTACTTCTTTTCGGTGGAAGACGGGAGAGAAGCTAACGGTCTGTTTCACGCTGGTTGGCGATCATCAGAGCTACGCATCCCCTGCCTCGGCCGAAAATTATAGAAGATGGATTCTTATAGAATTCCAGTAATAATCAGGAACTGATTATACAGAGCGATTGCTGGTCCAGCAAAAAATTAGTTTATACATATATTATTCAGATGATGAAAGTTGGTTGATCAAGTAATCTACCAACCTTTTCGTAAACAGACATAAAATATTCAACGATTTGTATTCCTTAGGATTTTCTCTGTAAGGTGTCAACCGGAGTTTTAATATAATACATACAAGATACAGTTTTATTCGTACATCTATATTTTATTGCATAATTCCATTATACGTATTGCGAGGACGTCAGAGTGTTTATATAATAAGCCACTGGCATGTTGTTTGTATCAGATTGTGTAAGATGTATTCTTTTATACATTGATACGTTACTGGTCTCTCGTGGTGTTTACACTGCTGACAAGTAAGATATCAATGGATAGAAAAATACATCTTACACTATTTTATGAAAACATGCAACTGGCTTATTATATAACCACACTGACATCTTTGAAATACCTATAATGCAATTATGTAATAAAATGAAGTTGTACGATCATCCATGAAGCTCGCACGCCACACATGGTCAAGCAACGACGGATGCGTGGATTACTCCCTTCAATGGAATGTTCTGGTCAAATCTAGGCCATACGATACGGGCTGTGCATCAAAGGAAGAATAAATATTCCGTGGAGATTACGTAACAGTAGATGTCTTAATACGAGATCTGATTTCTTTACTCATTGTCCCCACGAAGCCAAACACTTATTACGTAACTATAAAGACCCACACTAATTTTCCGCTGTAACAGACCTGGCCTGTTTGTATCCAGAATAATCTCAATTGTATCCAGAACAATCTCAGTTGTATACCCCTCTCAGTGTAACTTGAGTTGCTTCCCCTTGTCAATATTCTTGCGCATGACGACCGCTTTTTGGATGTAAACCTTTCAGCTGAGCCCAAGACCTGTAAGGTGAAACAAATTGTCCTTGGTAATGGTTGATTAACAATTGGGGAACTAACTTATATATACATATAATTGTTTCTACTTTTGGTACAAGGCCAGCAATTACCCAGTACATTACTGGTACTTTATTTTATCGACCCCGTAAGGATGAAAGGCAAAGTTAATCTCGGCGGGATTTGAACTCAGAATGGCAAGGGCCGTAACTCTATGCGTCAAAGCATGGCGTCCGACCCTCTACCGATACTGCCAATCCACCGTCGGATATATACATATAATATTTACTGGTTTCAAACATTGTAAGGTTGTCATGCTGGGGCACACTCTAATGGTTTCAGTCGATCATATCAACACCTCAGTATTTTTGTTTCTGTATGGTACCTATTTCAACGAAATCCGTAGTTATGTGGTTGGTGCACATAGGGAAAATATAACTTAACAGAGGCACGGCCCTATGAATAGATGTGTTCGCAACTACATAACAACTACATACTATATACACACCTAAAAAATTTCCTTTAATTTCAATTCATCATTCCATTATTTTCCCATTTCCTCTCTATTTACCGAAGAAGGAAATAGTCCAAAATGTTAAAACGAAATCTTCATGGCCATCAAAATAATCACTTTAATTTCTATTACTCCCTATTTTGATTATTACTTTTAGTACACACGTATATATATATATAATCGTGTGTGTTTGAGCGCATAAACACACTCACACGCACACACATATATATATAACCGAAAATTAGGATTATACAAAATGGCAACTGCATATTAACATTCTAAAAGAAAACTAAGTGTGATATTACAACAATTATTTCTTACGTTTATAATTTTAACCAGATTGGATTCTGACAAATATAGTCCCCATTGAGGCCACAGAATCATTAGATCGTGTTGTTTGCTTGTGACATAAACAAAACCTGTTCATGACTATCTGTATAATTGCATGTATTGATTTACATTAAACTTTCCAATCATAACTCCTGCACAGTTCATGTCACGCCAGATTGATTCAACTTCATTTCGTTTCCAATTTTTTATCTTGAAATTTCTTTAATATTCTCATACGTTAATTCCTCTATAATGTTGACACTATGGAATCTATATGAACCCATTTAACGTAGTTGGTGGTGGGCCTATAGCATGTTCACGACCCAGAAGTTGGCAGTGGCAATTAAGAAAATATATATAAAAATTTGTGTAAATACTTAATCGTTATAAATGAAACTACAAAGTATCTATGAATTCGACATTTCAATTAAATTTATAATTAGCTATCGTTTGATTGAAAGCTGAATATATTTCAAATTAAGTGAAACGTGCTGATACAAAAATACAGAAGAGAGACGAAATGTTACAAAATCCTGCAGAGACAACAGTATACGTCTACTTGTCGAGGCTGGAAGATATTTCGTGATGTTGACGCTGTAAAACACAGTCAATACACGAATTGCTCACGTGTTAAGAAGGAACGCAATATAAACCTTCAACAGATACTGTTATAAAAATGAAAATATTGGTAATGTTTACCTACCCCAGATACAAAGCGTAATGGGTTCGAGTAACAAAACATTTTATTTTACTGCATGTAAAATTCCGTTTCTGCTTATTCAAGGAGAGAGTGTCAATGGCAATAGCCTTTTTCAGGACTTCCGAGACAAATGAGAGAAAGGGAAGGGAGATAGTGAGGTATTCCAACACCTGCCACATGGCCAAAATATTTGCCACAGCGTGAAATTTGTTAAAAGTTCTCAAAGGTCAAGAGGTGGTGGTAACTGGCCAAAAGAGTGTACTTTATTAAGAGTAAGGTGGTATTATTAAATCGTGTGATAGTTTAAGTCTATCATCCAATATTGCAGTTTTATGTGATAATATAATGAACAAGAAAGGGAAAGAAAGGACTGAGTGATTGGTCAGTTTGGTGAAAAGAATCATAATCATTTTACAGCACTTTATAATTTCAAACATTGGTTATATTATTTCTTACAGAGATAAGTGTCCTTTTACTGCCTAAAATTCTACTTGCATTTCAACAACCTCGTATAAATGGACACAGACGTGCAGAGACACTAGCACATACTCACACACTTACAATCATGTCACAGGCACACATCGACACAGATACATACGGACACATGCATATACACAGACACAGACTCTGGGAGTCGAGAAAAAAATGCATCTGATAAGAGGTAGATTTGCGTCAATTGAAAACACAGTTCTTCCAAAATATGTGGTCTTTATATATCAAAGTTTTAAAAGACGTTAACTCTACTCCGCTTGTGTTTGAATGGGTGAGCGTGTGTGAAGTAATTTATAACTATGCTACATTCATTTATAACTTTGTAGTATTTTACGGAGCATTCTGATGTTATTGTTTTTAGTCACGGATCATCGATCTCAGGGGACCTGGGAAAGACCTGGGAATAACTTCCCCAAGAACAAATCAATAAAAATGTCAAACTCCGTCTATTAAATCTATGATCAAAAGCGTTCCAGTATTATCTACATAGATAGAAATAAATACAGAAAAACAGGGAGAAAAATAGAGAAATTGAAAAATAGATTGGAAGAGAAAGAATGAAAGAGAGAAAACGATAAAGGGAGAAAGAGAGAAATATTGTGCGAGGGAATTCTCATAGAATTTCTGACAAGAATTAGATTAGATTCTAATCTAAATTAATTTTATTGAACTTCAGTTCTTGGTTTATTTAATGTTTATTAAGAAAATACGTGTTCTTTAGCGAATGCTTTGTGCGGTAAATTAGCCAAAAGGAACGTGAAACAATGCTTATTTTCAATCCGAATTTCAAGTATATATATATATAAAGAAACAGAGTAAATGTTGGAGTCTCAGTAATGTGATCCCCAAGCAGGAATTTCTCTCTCTCCCACTCTCACTTCCATTTTCTCTCTCTCTCTCTCTCTCTCTCTCTCTCTCTCTCTCTCTCTCTCTCTCTCTCTCTCTCTCTCTCTCTCTCTGTATATATATATATGTTTGTGTGTGTATATATATATATATATATATATATATATATAGAAAGAGAGAGAGAGATATGTTCATTTATATTAAATATACAAGAGTCTCGCTATGAATATTGTAAGTTGTGATCATGTCGTAGCTATCTCAGTACGGCGTAAACATGTCAGACACGCGATTAGGGATTTTTATCTATCATCTGTGACATTTACAAATATAAGCTGTAGCTTATATCCTTTTCTTTGCTGCATCATCAATTTAACACTTCACATATCACTAATGTCTCAGTGGTAAATGAAGATGCATGGCTTAGTGGTTCAGTTGTTCGCCCAAAGATCGTTAGTTCGTGAGCTTGTTTGACTGCGTCCTATTTGAAAATATCCCAGTCGGACGCTTCTTCTTCTTCTTCTTCTTCTTCTTCTTCTAACTTATTCATAGGTGGGTCGTGGAGTAGAATCCTCAGATAGGCTTACTAGAGTGTCTTACGAAATCATCTCCCAACCTTTTTTTATTTTAATACCTTCTATATTCCAGCGAGTCCTGTCAGAAGGAAGCCAGACTAGCCATGCTCATGGGTGTTATCCGTGATCTACCCCTGGGTCTCCTGCCGGTTGGTTTTTGTTCAGTCGAACCCAGCTAGCATATTGTGTTGTATCTGTAATTCAAAGGACCAGCTATGTCACACGCACTATATCGCGTGGTATCTGCCTAGCGATTTTATTCTGTGTACACCTGCTTGTGGATTACTGAGCCACTTGCAAGTTAATTTCACGTGCAGATTTTTCCGCTGATCGAATCAACTGGAACACTCGCCTTCGAAACCAACAGAGATGCAACAGCTAGTGTTAAATATAAATATAACATTTTCAATCACGTTGGCACGGACATCTGACTTCTTACATGGTGACACACACCTATTAAATATATTAACTGCATGAATTATACATGTGGAGTTGAAGAGGAAAGAGCTTTGAACGTAATATATTAGAGTCACACATAAAACTATGTTCTGAGTATATTGCCTTCCAAAACCCGAAAGGCGTAAAAAAAAATCAAACAAACTAATCAGCCAACAAAGAACAAAAAACAACAAAAAAAAAAACAATACCATAAAACGATTATAAACCTCTCCCATCGTAAGTTGTTGAATTAATAGTGTGGCCAGAACATCAGATAATTGCTTTGAGTTTCTCACTCTCTGCTTTGAGTTCGAATCTGGTCGAGGTCACCTTTGAATATCATGTTCTCGGGGTCGATAAATAATTCATTAATCCAGTACTGAGGTTTAGTCATCATTTATATCTCGTTTTCACCGTCTCTCTCTCTCTCTCTCTCTCTCTCTCTCTTAAATTTCCTTTCTTTGGAATATTTTAAAGAATAGGGATGAAAGTAAATAGGTGACATTTATAATGTCTCTATTGTAGTAGTGAGCCATGGTCACAGAGTCAGTTATATACCCCATAGCTATTTATATATTTTCAAGATGCAACGTGGATTGAGTTCGGATTGAACCCAGCATGTAGAGTGATAAAACTAGGTATGTAAAGTAATTACAACGGATGTATAGATACTTTTTTGTTTTAATGATTTTAAAACACACTACTGAATTCCTTGAAAAGAATTGTTATACTTCCTAATTATTTTGATGAGAATTCTAAATGAACTGCTAAATTCAAATTAAAACAGGCAATTAAATTCATAAAGCTCCTGAAGCAATTCCCAATGAGTACAATAACGCTTATTCTGATTTAGTCTTAATGCAAAACTGCAGAGCAATGCTAGATATAGCATGTAGGAAAGAGACAATATAATTAAAATAACTATCTTCGGTATTCACACGTTAAAAAGATAAAAATAAATACATACATATTGTTAATCTGAATAAATGTAAGTATATAAAAGAAAAAGTCAGATTGTTTGTGTATAAGGCGAGAAATATAGAAACACATTATGCCTTATTTTGCTTTTACGAAAGCTGTCATCACGAGAAATAAATATTTCTAGATAACGAACGCAGTGAAAGCCCAACACCTCCATTTCCCTCATCACTGGCCATAGTTTTACACATCTATACCTAAGAGATTATGGGTTTGTCTTTCCAAGGCTCAAGTCTGGGCAGGGTTCTGTGTGGAAAACCGAGCAGACCTTCATGCATTCCAGTCTCTACGCTACACCATACGTCTGTTCTTCGAGGGAGAGGCAAAGGATGATACAGCTTGGTATTCGTGTCGTCACAACTCATATACACTATATATATATGGTCTGAATCGACAAGATCCCAGACCTCATTCGCTTACCGAGAGGCATGGAACTCATCAGACCGTTACCAATATTATCAACTGGTAAGAACTCCAGGCAGAATGAGTGACGTGAAATAAAGTGTCTTGCTCAAAGACATAGCACATTGCCCCACGGGGGTACGAGCTCACTACCCCACGTTTGTGAACCCAACTCTCTAACCACTTGGTCACATACCTTCACAACTTCAAACACTACACTGCATATAGAATATGTGTATATACAACATATATACACAATATCTAAAGAATGCTCAGCTACTTCCACGTTAATTTAATGTGTAGTTTGTTACGTCAATGAAATAACCCAACATGCATTGTCAGTGCCGAGGGATGTAAAACAACAACAATAACAGACATATGTTTCGGTGTGTGGTAGGGGTTACTTTATGGTTTGGTTTAGTAGTTGCAGTTGTAGTTGTTGTTTTAGTTGTTGTTGTAAATGTTGTAGTTGCAGTTGTTATTGCTGTAGTTGTTGCAGTAGTTGTAGTTGTTGAAGTTGTAGTTGCAGAAATTGTAGTTTGAGTTGTTGTAGTTGTAATTGTGGTAGTTGTAGATGTAGCCTTTGTTGTAGCTGAAGCCGTTGTTGTAGTTATAGTAGTTGTAGTAGCTTTAGTTTTTGTTGTGGTTGTAGCTGTAGTAGTTGTTGTAGTTGTAGTTTAAGTTATTCTAGTTATAATTGTAGCTTCAGCTTTTCCTTAATTTGCAATTGCTTTTGTTTCTCCTGCTGGGGCTGTAGTTGAGGTGGTGGAAACTAAGGCGGAAATTCCTTCACCCGTGTGGGGTAGAAATTTTAGGAAACTCTAATGTGACAGGTTATTCGGCAGATTGTGGTCCTTGAGCTCCTCCCACTCAACCACAGCCCATGCTTGTTCGCATTCCTAGATTTTCAGATATAGTTAAAACCCAAAATGAGTATAAGATTTTGTTGAAGTCTGGAGCTGGATTTCCATTCCATCACACTCCACCACACCACACGCCACCTTTCTTCAACCATGCAAATTAGGTTGATGATGATGATAATGATGATGACGACGATGACGATGATGATTATGATGATGATGATGATGATGCCAATGATGATGATTATGATGATATTCATGACAATGATAAAGATAATTGTTTCTACTTTTGGCACAAGGCCAGCAATTACCCCAGTACATTACTGGTACTTTACTTTATCGACCCCCGTAAGGATGAAAAGCAAAGCTAACCTCGGCGGGATTAGAACTCAGAAGCTAAAGGGGCATAACTCAATGCTGCAAAGTATGGTGTCTGACACACTACCGATACTGCCAATCCACCGCCTTGTTGACGATAAAGATAATGAAGATGATGATGGTACCATATGGTTATGCTCATGTGATATTTTATTTAGTCTGCTGCTGTGTATAATAGAAAACTAGCAAGACTTATACGACAGAGATATCAATACGAAGATTACATAAATAATACAAAACATATTTACATGTAGTTGTTTTTAACAATATTTCTATTTTAATGAATTTAAACTTAATAATGCCTTCCAATATATAGAAATGGAATATCAGCTCTGTTTGAAATATATATATGCAATTCTATTTTAGAAATATTCAATATAAAAATGAATGATATTTCAATGTATATTATATTTAAGGTGATAAAAAAATATTACTTTGGATATGTTAAAATTTTATATCTTTTTAAAAAGATATATTTCAACTAGCCCACCCCAACACCATATATATATAATTATATATATGTAATTATATATATGAGTATATATATATATATATATATATATATATATATATATATATATATATGTGTGTGGGGGGGGGGGGGGCAATTATTTCAGATTCAGTTATTTAGATGTTATACATTTGTAATTTTCTGTGAAAGTAATATATAAGGAAGAATTTCAACTGGTAAATATTCATACGTGAAAAAAAATAACATTTGAATTAATTCATTATATTTATTCGTATTGATTTCAGACATTGGCAAACGATCATAAATACACACACACATATATTATTTCATTTTCTTCCAATTTTTTTCGACAACTATATCATCTATCGCAGAAATCTAACTACTACTACTACTACTACAACTACTACTACTACTACTACTACTACTACTACTACTACTACTACTACTACTACTACTACTACTACGTTTGTTATTATTATAATTAATTCTCTCGGAAACAGATGTTACAAAATATTTTCAATATAACAAGATATACAAACACACTCACCCATTAATACACAGTGACACCATAGTTACACATAGTTACAGTTACTGATACTAAAAGTCTAAAGTCTGTCTTAAGCCAGAAGGCTCATTTGGCCGCTGCTTATCCCGGTTTCATGGCGTGAAAAAACTGAGAGTACAAGACTCCCCCTGGACATGACGCCAGTCCAACGCAGGGCTAAACCTCCAGTTATTGCTGATACTCATTTTCAGCTGAGTATACTGGTGCAACGTGAAATGAAGTGTTTTGCTCAAGAACACAACACGCAACCTAGGAATCGAGCCCACGAGATTATGATCGTAAGTCCAACACTCTTATCACTAGGCCAGGTGCCTCCACACGCATATATGATATTGATAAATCGTCGAAAATATGACATTTGATACCAGCTGCATTTGAATTTAAATCACAGGGAATTGGAACAAATACCACAAAGACTTCTAGACGACGCCCAAGCTACTGGCCTATTGATGTGTAGATATATGGAATTAAGAAATAGGTTTTAAGTCATCACAAATCTACATTCTATTCTACATCTTCATTCTAATCCGGAGAGGAACACAACTGCTGACTTCGGGAGAAAGTAACTGACAATAACACAATTGGGAGGAGCGCATTTCACTTAAGAAGGAGACCCGTAAGCGGGATGGCTAATGCATCGGATGTCATTGACTGTTCTTCGTGTCTAGTTTCACCATTTTGACCGTGGGGTGCAGCTGAGATATACTAGCTTCTCCTTTTCATTTCTTATTTATTTTTCTCTTTTTCTCTTCTTGGTTATTATTTTGATTTTTACTTTTGATTCTTTCATCATTGGATATTTCTGTTGAACTGCTTTTCATTATTTTGCATTTCGGATATCTGTCATCACTAGAAATATCCTCTTCATCATCATCATCATCATCATCATCATCATCCTCATCATCATCATCCTCTTCATCATCATCCCTGTTTAACATCTACTCTCCTTGCTAGGAAGATAGGAGAAAGTAACCCGGTGTCCATGGTAGTTTGTCAAATGTGAATGTCAGGTCGAAAAAGAAAATTGGGCAAAGTGTGCGGATTAACTAGAAATTTGCAGTTTAGCATGTGATCTAAATCAGACATTTAAAACATGCGGCCCTCGGCAGCATGCGGCCCTTAACAAGCTTACCTGCGATCCGCACAAAGGTTTTTACAGCACGAACATGCTTTATCTTCGTAATATATAATACAAAAATTACTTGTAATGTGCGCAATTAGTTGTCGTGTGTGGCCCTCAGACAACACATATGTGACCCATGGGCCCCTCGGGGGACCCTCAGTTTGACATGCCTGATCTAAATGATCATTTATTTTTAAGCATGTGGTCAACCTGTCCATTTACATTTGAGTGTGTGTTCCACAGGGTCATTTATAGTACAGTCTGTCGTCTATCGTGTCATTTGCAGTTCTGTGTTTGGTCTACCTGGTCATTTACCAATGAATGTTTGGTCTATCCCGTAATTTGCAGTTCAGTTTTTGGTGTACCTGTTCATTTACAGTACAGTGTAAGATTTACCTGGTCATTTACAGGTCAGTGTTTGGTCTACCTAGCCATTTACAGTTCAGAGTGTGGTATAGATAGATATTTACAGTTCAACGTACAGCCTATATAAACCACAAACACTAACCTTAATCTTAGCTAAAACATGATATACAAAACAGGCCATTATATGACGTTGATTGGCAGTATTGGTAGAGGGTCGGACGCCATGCTTTGCAGCAAAGAATTACGTCCCTTTATGGTCTGAGTTCAAATCCCGCCGAGGTTAACTTTGCCTTTCATCCTTACAGGGTCGATAAAATAAAGCACCAGTAATACACTGGGATAATTGCTGGCCTTGTGCCAAATGTAGAAACAATTATATGACGTTGATTACATATATTGCAGTTGGCGGTGCCTTAAGGTAGCAGTAAAAAATGTTTATTTCCAAAAGTTCTAATACTTCGATATCTACAGATTAATGTGTCCACGTTGGCTATTTATTAATTTCTCTGATTAATTAAAATAATCTATAACTCTTAGATTTTAAACTTGCATTATTGGTGGCAGAGTATCTCAGTGTATCTTAAAACAATGACAAGTTTAATGATGAGAAAATTAAAACTTCGCATTGCCGAACAAATCATTTATAAATTGATTGCCTCTATCTATATATTTAATAATTTTAGAATAATCATTAATGATGAATGTTAATCGTAAAAGCAAAGAAATGACGAAACGACTTACAAGAGGAAATTAAACGATCTCCTCTGAAAATCAGAATTAATATTCATTCCATTAGGTTGTTTTTGTTTTAAAGATATAAAATTAAATCTTTATAGCTGAAGGCAATAACCAGAGAAATATGATAATTAACTGTTCATATCACATGGAACTTTTAGAAATAGTGTGGCTTCTTGAAAATATATATCCATAATAGAATTCCGCTATGTATAATCATTTTCCGGTATTATACAAATGGGTTACTACATTTGTTTCCCCTGGATTCGTGCCTAATGAATGCCATATTGAATGAATTATTTATTAAAGAGACACTGATAGCATATCCCACCCCCACCAACCTACCCAAGTAGACGTTTTCATAAGGATAATTAAAGTATAAGATTTTTTTTATAAGGAAAGGAACGAAGAATAATGATTGCTAATTTTTCACATGCCTAGAACCGTTCTACTGTAATAACATATTTCAATGTAGTCAACGTTATACGGTGATTGTGAAGCTTCCAAAACCTCGAGTAGATCACTCAGTGTCAATGTCAAACTGAAACAAACATGGTTTGTTTAATCCATTTGATACTAAACTGGCTGGAATCACCCCTAAATCTACAATATATAATTGTTTAATTTTTATATGTATATAAAAACAAAAAAAAAACACTTCCATTATAATTTCATAAAAAAAGCATTTATTTGGCTTCAAACGACGTCTTACCGAGAAAATCAGTTATATTACTAAATGATAGATTATTTCCAAAACGTTAGAAAATCATAGGTAGTGTTTTTCGTTAGAAATATGTCAATGAAAGGGCTAAAGAGTTAATATTTAAAGGGGAATTTTAAAGAACAGCACATTATGACGCAAAAAAGACAAAATTATTTTATGCCTGATAAATATTATTTTGATTTAGTGTTCAGTGCAATAACACCACTATACAGTAAATAAATAAATAAATAAATAAATACATTAATATATATAATTTAGATATGCATATAATGTGAAATATCCGTTCAATTTTGACGGTTGCGCGAATGAATATTCAATAATTTTGAGATCAGTAGTTTTATTAGTCGAATATGTATCATGCTATTCAATAATTTGTAAGAATATAAGACTCTGGAATACACACACACACACACACACATATACACACACACACACGCCCACCCGCCCACACGCACGCACCCACACGCACACACAAACACACATGTACACACACACATTTATATATATATATTATCATTATTATTGTTTTATTTAAAATTAGAAACAATTATTATTTTATTTGCCTTCAAATGTCCAGTATTTTAAGTAATAATGCAACATATTGTTTGTACTTTAAATTTGCCCTTTAAAAATTAGCTGCTTAAAAGAAACACTATAATTTCAGTGTAACATTAAAACTGAGGGGTATACTTGTTCTTTTTCCTGCTTTCAAGTGGGAAGAATGTTAACTTTAGTCAGACTCATAGATAATTCATTGTTCTTCCTCACAACTCAGACAGACTCTTCATATGGTTAATGCTAATATAAGGTAAAAGACGGAGAACAATCTCTATTATTCTCCACACGTCTGGATTAGCGAACACACCTATTCATGAAATTTACATGTAAGTAGCTGATCATTCCATAGACACATTTTCACTTAACACGATTCTCAGAAGTTCAGAATGATTTAATGATTGACAAGTCTGGTCCTTCGAATTATAGGTACAGTTCATTAGATGGGCTTCATTCAACTCCATTTCACTCACAAGACATTGGTCAATTCGAGGCTATGTTAAATTCCACATGCCAAAGTTGCTACGCAGTGAAGTCGAAACCGAGACCTAATGATTGCAAAACGAACTCCGTAAGAATTAGCCATGCTAGTCCTAACATGCCTCAAACTGTACCCTTTTAATAACACATTAGGGATGTGTGTCGTACGGAGAATGTGATATTTGTTAAACCTAGTTTAAGTCACTCAGTTTTAATGTTACACCGTCACAAAACCTCTATTTTAACACTTTTGATACTAAACAGCCTTGGATCTACAATACAAAACCGTTGTCTTTTTAAAGTATTTATATTTATGTAAAACAAAGACTCTGTTCTGATCATATTTAACTAGATTCTTTAATTTATGTTCTAAATACCAGATAGGCAATGCGAATGATAGCAGTTTCGCTAAATCCATAACAATCCAAATTATTTGGAAATAATAGGTAGTGTTTTCCATTAGAAATATAGCAATGAAAGGGTTTAAGTTGCTAACGTGATCTTTTGGCATGTACCTTAAAGTGCAGGGCACTTGAGAGCAAACAAATCAATGGCTACAAATGGAAAAAAATTAATAATATATTCGATATACATATTTTTCAGTACAATCTAGAACAGTTGTTGCACTGACTATTTCGATAAAAACAATATTTCTATCACGCATAAAGGGATTTTCCGTTTCACAGAAATAGGTCTTTTGGCTGGAGGCATCCACAGTTTTCTCGAACTTCTTATCACCAATAACAGCTGTCTGGTTTCCTCTACTCCTCTCCCTCATATATATATACACACACACATACTCACAAACATCTCACACACACTCACACACACACACACATATATATATAGATATGTGTGTTTGTGTGTGTATGTGCGTGCGTGTGTGTGTGTGTGTGTGCGTGTTTGTATGTACTTACATATGTATATACTAGCAGCAGTACCCAGCGTTGCCTGGGTAGGTAAAATAATATCTGCGACTGCTTCTCGATAACTCATCTATGATCTATCTCGATAACTCATCTATAACTCATCTATGGCCACACACAGGCCATGCGGGGGAGGGTGGTGATGACCTCTATAACTGAGAAACGCGGGTTACTGACGAAGGGGCACGCTGAGGGAGGGAGGTAATGACCTCTAACAGTAAGCCAAATTTCCTCACGCTACTTGATTGGAAACCGATGAATTCTCAAATACACAACTAAAAGCTCGGACCACGTCAGTGGCCATCGTTTTGCCTTTGACCATCTATAAGATGTGCAATGATAGGTTCTATCGTAGTATAAAAGTTGAACCAAATACATTTATTTATGTGTGAGGTGGAGCCGAAGTTTTGAATTTTAACGAAATCGGTTGAAAAATGTGGGAGTTAGAGCCGAAAAGACGGAAATTTGGGCGAAAAGGTGGTATTTTCGAATATTTAAGCGGCTGCCACGCCGTTTCTGAACAGAATATCCAAAATGTAAAATCCCTTTAAGACGTGAAATAATCAGATCTAGCGTAGCGTAACATTTGAACAAAGTAGGTTGATTAATGTGGGAGCTAGAGCCGAACAAGTGGAAATTTGAGTCTAAAAGTGGTATTTTTGAATATTTAAGCGGCTTTCACGCCGTCCCTGAACAATAAAGCCATTACAGGATGTGTAATGATAAATTCTATTTTGCTTTAAAATTTGAACGAAATCGGTGGCAAAATGTGGGAGCTAGAGCCAAAAATGTTATTTTTCGATACCTAAAAAAAGGTGACGCCACCTATCGATTTTTATCTGCAGAATGACCCTGGAATGAAAAAAAACGATACGCTGATATATAGAAAACACTCCCCGATGACTAATCTATGAGCCTGTAAAGTGTCATGAAAATCGATCGTAAGGTGTAGGCCCCTATAGGTAATACACAGACACACAGACACACACACACACATACTTAATTTTATATATATATACAGATATACGTATGTAGTTGACGGCCAAAATAAAAGAGTACTCAATATTGGAGTATCCACCTCCTCAATTAATCTGATGAACCTGTGAGAAGAAGGTGAAATTCCAGAGTGACAAGACTCACTATTTAGCCTTTACAAACATACACACAGACACACAGATATATATATATATATATATATATATATATATATATATATATATATATACATATCAACTAGAAATTGATTGACATATATATATCTATCTAAAATAAACACATGAAACAATCACAGGAGATAATTTGTAAAGTGTGTAAGCACACACAGCTAGGTAGGTAACTAATTAAAGTTTAACTAGAACTTCAAATATAGATACCTTTTAAAGTGATTACTATATTTGAAGTTCTAGTTAAACTTTAATTAGTTAACTACCTAGCTGTGTGTGCTTTCACACTTTACAAATTATCCCCTGTGATTGTTTCATGTGTTTATTTTAGATATATATATATGTCAATCAATTTCTAGTTGATATAAAATACTCGGATCTATTCATTGGAATCTTTGAGCTTATTCTACAGTGGATATGGTGCATGTCTCTCGGACATGACACACTTAATTTAATTTTGGATATATATATATATACATATACATATACAACACAGAACACACAAAAACACGATGGTTTAGGACAGAACATAGAAGAGACGCAAAATGAAAACAATCTCTGAGGAGGTCACAGAATGTGTGACAAATGATTCTTCACAAGACATAAACAGCCTTCCGGTTATCGAACAAACCAACAAACTAGAGATTTATAATAAATTGAAGTGAAAAAAACATGTGCGTGTGTTTTAATTGGCAACATGACCCTCCCAAAGTATAACAATACTTGTTTCAACAAACGTTTTTAGATAAGAAATCTTGCAAAACAAATTCAAAAACGAAGTATATATATATATATATATATATATATATATATATATATATATAAACGGAAAAAATGAAACGAAATTTCATTTCTCACACATATATATATATATGTGCATGTATGTATATATATATATACATACTACTGTACGTCTGTATACATATATGTATGTACGTATACATACTTATATATATATATATATATATATATATATATATATATATATATATATATATATATATATATATATATGTATGTATGTATGTATATATATATATGTATATATATATGTATGTATGTATATATGTATATGTGTGTGTGTGTGTATGTGTGTGTATATATATATATATAAATATAAATTCATCGAGAATCGCATTTCGGCAGATAGAAAAAGCGAAACGTAACGCAAATTCCGAGGTATATATATATACACACACGCACACATATACATATATACATATATATATATATATATATACACACAATACACTCTATTCCCTAATCCCAACTCCTCCGGATCCGCCGCCTCTGCAACCGAGATGCTAACTTTGAGCCACAGGCCCTTTCCCTAGTCAGCCATTTGATCCGGAGAGGTTAGCCCCCTCCCTCGTCCACACCACCCTCCCTTGCGCCCATGCTGTCCACCGCTCCACCGCCCTCACTCCACGCCACCGCACACCCACCCACAGTCTCCCCTTCCCCATCACCTACCACCCTCCAACCTACTCCTCCACCGCACCGCCCTCCGCCCCTTCCGACGCCTCCGGTCCGACCCCTCCACCTCCCCCATCTTTCCATCCTCACCGCTCCCCTCCTTCAAACGCGCGTGCAATCTCCGCAGCCGCCTCGTCCGCAGCTCCCTAAGCCCCAACCCACGCTCTTCTACCCCGGTTCCCTTCGCTGCTCCAGGCCTCGCTTCCACACCTGCCCCCTCATCACCAACACCACCACCTTCGAGGATCCCAACGGCCACTCTCTCTCTGTCCGGCACGCCTTCCGCTGCACCTCCTCCAACCTAGTGTATGGACTCCTACGTCGGACAGACTGGACGTCGCCTGCCGGACCGTTTCACTGAACACCTCCGGGATATTCATCTCGGCGGGAGTTTCCCCATCGCCCGCCACTTTGGCTCCCCTGGACATTTCGCCCACCACCTCACAGTCTGTGGCCTACTCCAATGCCATGGAACACCCGCCACCCGCCTCACGGACGAACAATACAACATGTTCACCCTACAGACCCACACACCCCGGCCTGAACTCCCCAACCCTATTCATTTAGCCTTCGACCGTCCACCTTTCCCCCTCACACATCCCCCACTAACACCATTAATACATTCATCCATTTCACCACCCCACCCCTTGGCCCACCCCACAACTAATAATACTAACATGTGTTACGTAATAATACTAACATGTGTTACATCCGGGTGTCTGTGTGTGTTTTAATTAATTAATTTATTTGTTTATTTACATGTAACTAGTTGGTTGTTTGTTCTATGTGTGTGTGCTTTCATTTTGTACTTAATTGTAAGTTATGATGTTGCTATTCCATTCATGTTTTCTATTTACTTTAATTTCTATGTAAATAAACAAATAAATAAACAAATAAAAACACAAATAAAAACACACACAGACACTCGTATGTAACACATGCGCAAACTAAGCACACAACAAACACAAAAACAAGATGACGTAGGACAGAACTAAGGAGAGGCACAAAACAAAGAAAAGAATCCCCGGTCACTGATGAGCTCACAGAATGTGTGACGAAAGATCTTTGAAAATATATGAACAACGTCCGGTTGTGGAACCAACCAACCGGAAATTTATAAAATATTTTTTAAATTTATAATAATTTATAATAAATTCGAGTGAAAGCAACTGGTCCGTATTGGCAGCATGAGCCTCCCAAAGTAAAACAATATCGGTTTCAACACACGTTTTCAGATAAAGAATCTTGCTAAACAAATTGAGAAACGAAATATATATACATGTATATATATATGTATATATATATATGTATATATATATATATATATATATATATATATATATATATATATATATATATATATATATATATATATATATATATATATATATATATATACACATATACATATATACATATATACACACATATATATATATAACTATTTCACTAATGCACCCCACCAACTCCTTCACAATGTCTTCTATTAAAAAAGGAATATATATATATATATATATATATATATATATATATATATATATATAAGTATGTATACGTACATACATATATGTATACAGACGTACAGTAGTATGTATATATACATACATGCACACACATATATATATGTACGTATGGATTCATCGAACATTTATTATAATGCTCGATGTGTTTGTAAACAAACAACCCGAATTAAGCCGTACAGTGTCTAGCAACCAACGTTGGTCGTTTGTTCAACCCTGACAAAGGAACGCTGTACTTGTTTCAAGCTTATTAGCTATCGTCAGCATCGTATACCTTTCTGTCAGATGGTTGAACGTCTGAAAGTATATACTTTCCTTATGCATATTAACGGCTGAGCAGCCTAATTTGCATATCCAGTGAGTTAGTCGGCCGGGCGCACCGAAAACGATAAACAGAAAAAATTAAACGAAATTTCATTTCTCACTCTTAGTACGGTTGTTACTTAAATATAAGTATGTATACGTACATACATATATGTATACAGACGTACAGTAGTATGTATATATATATATATACATACATGCACACATATATATATGTACGTATGGATTCACCGAACATTTATTATAATGCTCGGTGTATATATTTGTGTAGATATGCTTGTAATGTATATATATATGTGTATATATGCTTGTAACTCTTTCCTAATTTGTTGTGTCCTACAATCCCTTCTTTTACTCGATAGAACACATTGCATTCTCAGCTAATCTTTCTCTTGCACTCAACTTTAACTTACGGTTTAAGCTGCCATTAACAGTTTTCTCATTCTATTCAAGGCGAACTTTAATACAAGCAAAATCAGCTACTATGTTACTCATTTTACTGCGCTCGTCTATCGTGCATGTCAGCTGCAATTAAATTATGCCTGTTCAGGGATAAACAATTAAAATGAATAAATAAACGATATTACGTCACGTGGGAGTGATTGTGCGTGGCTAGGTAGACAGCGTGTTTGTATCGGGATAACAATGTCTTAAGTTTTATTCCCGGTTGTGCATTCTGTTCTTCAACAAAACATTTATTTCATATTGCACAAGTCCATATTGCTGGCAAAAATGAGTTGCAATTGTAATCTATAGAGCTAGCTTTGTAATACTCTATGTCACGCTGAATATGCCTGGGAACTACGTTAATGGTATAAGTTCCTGTAGAAAACTCAGCCAATTGCACGTTTATTTTAGGAACAAGTTGTTCCATTGTTCGCATCAACTGGAACAGTCATAGTCATAACCGAACCACGGAACAGGCTGTAAATCTACAGAATATAGAATAACGTATTTAAATACAAGTGAAATATTGCTCTTAACTAAATTAATGTTTAAATTCTAACATTAAATTCAATAAAAAAAAGTAGAATGTTTATATATTAATAGAAATGTAGTTATTGGTAAAGCTAAAATATCCAATATGTTTAACGAAGAAGAATAAAAGTATTATTGCCAGATCATTAGCTATGTACATTAATCTCTTCTTTACCGTGTTTCTATTCAAAAGACACTGTGATTGGTTTATACATAATCAGGAATCTGAAGGGAATTAGTAAGATAACTAACTTTCTCGTTATTAATCTGGTATTTTGAGTATAACCTAACAAAGGCTAACTTGATGGAAGAATCGTAGGTAAATAGAAATACTAACTTGCTATACTTCTAATGTATACACTACTTATTCAATAATTGTTTCTAATTTTGGCACAAGGCCAGCAATTACTCAGTACATTACTGGTACTTTTTTATCGACCCCGTAAGGATGAAAGGCAAAGTTGACCTCGGCGGGATTTGAACTCAGAATGGAAAGGTCCGTAACTCTATGCGTCAAAGCATGACGTCCGACCCTCTACCGATACTGCCAATCCACCGTATTCAATAATGATTTGGAATAGTTTTGATACTATAACTAACTTTATCTTTATTTAGTTTGTGTTTGAAATATATAACCTAACAAAAGATTTTACATAAAATTACGATGGAATGTATTTACTTAACATCACGTCAGAGAGATTCTCGATAAATATAAACACTTTGGAATCAACAGTTTTGTATTATAGATAGCACTGCAAAAGAATATTATCGGCTTATCTGAAAACCGATACAGCTCTGTAGGAACACCGTATTGATGTATTCTATGTTAAAACTGTATTGTAATTCCTATGGAAATGGAATGGACCTTCATCGGTTTCGCCGATGAATTTTCCAGTTGTTTGTTCAATCGAACACCCTGCTCAGGAAATTAAAGAGAATTAAACAGACACATACACCTTAACGTAATTCTCTAGGTGATTCAGAGTGATTTAGTATTTAACATAACTGTCCCCTTAAATTCAGGTAAATCCCTTCGGATGAGCTTCCAAACAATTTCCATCTATCCACTTTCTTTCAACCAGTGACTATGATAAATGACTGTTGCTGAAGAAGTGGGATCGAACCCAGATCTTAGTGACAGCGATATGTAATTCTTATCCATCCGGCCAAGCTGCATCCACATTCTAACATTAAAATCTGAGTGAACTATTTTGTAATCCACATAGAATATTTACAAATAACTTGATAGTAACAATATTCCATCCATCATATACGGCATATCTTGGGTAATGAAATATGGTAGAACCCTCTACGTCTGAACACAACCGATTTCTTCCAGAATAAAGTAAGGGTAAAAGAAAGGGAGAACAAATAAATATCGGCCTCAGTCCTGGACTGGTACTTTATTTATCACCATCGAAAGGATTAAAACTACAGGGGGCATCGAGGAGTTGTGAACTCAGAGTGTAGAAAGCGAGAAAGAATACCGCCCAGTATTCTGACATCTTAACGATTCTCCCAATTTGTCACCTAGGTAACTAACTCATATCAACATTGAGTGTAAATACATGTATGTGATGCATTTGTGTTACTAGAAAATATTAAAAATATTAGAAGTAAAATAAATATCTGAATAAAGTATTTAATAACGACATTGTACCCGTGAAACGGTTTATCCGGAAAGTAATGAACTATAGGAACGACTGTCAAGATGTTTAATAAAATTGTCTTGGTGAAATAGAAAGGCATTTTATTAATTTTTCATATAAAGCCATGGATGGTTCATTGGCGATTAAATTTAAGCTTTCATAATCCTCACTCTAAATTTTAACTTAACGTTCGCTGGTTATTTAATTAAAAAATACATTCATTTCATACACTACTTTTTAAAATAAAACGGCGAATTTGTAGTCCTTAGAATACCAGAGGGATCATTTGCAATGTGGCATCCATTCTGAGTTCAAATCCCACCGAGGTCAGCATTGACTTTCATCTTTTCAAATCAATAAATGTAATACCAGTTTATTACTCTGTCTCTTTCTCTGGAAGGAACCGTCTGTATTTAGACATGTAAAATGATGGGCTAATGCAAGTTTAAATAAATGATCTAGAGACGGCGTATGTCACGATGTCTGTCCTACGTCTCTAATAGGATTTAATGTCCCATGCATGAAACTTTCTGAATGAAGTAAAAGAGAGACGTGAAAAAAATGACAGCGTGACTAACAAGAATCATTACTCAATGTCGTGCATTAAATAACACAAGTTATATTTTTTATTCTTTTTACCTTTTTCAATCAGTAGACAGGTGTCATGCTAGGATGTGTTGACCCCGGTTTATATAGTTTCAATTCGGGTACTTATTTATTGGTCTCTTGTTAACGGGACGGCAAAAGTATACACATGCACCCTTATATATATACTTTTGGCACAATTACCCAGTGGTACTTTATTTTATCGACCACGTAAGGATGAAAGGCAAAGTTAACCTCGGCGGGATTTGAACTCAGACCGTAAAGGGAAGTAACTACGCTGGAAAGCATGTCCGACCCTCTATTCTTTATTAACCACAAGGGTTGACACAAAGTATAACATTAAGGACAACACAGGACAATACAAATTGGAATTTCTGCGTGTAAAAAGAAACAAAAACAGAGTGTGACAAAAGCAAACAATGAAAAATTCTCAATAGTGGGGAGACCTCCGAGTTTTGTTCGCGCAGAAAGCCCACAAGAAAAGCCAAGGTTACCCTGACCGCTAGGTCCTCTTTTCCTCCTACAACGCTACAGGCACACGCCCAGGGTAGACCCATTCACGTGGGCCATTCTTGCCTCTCTTACACACCTTCCAACAAACTGGCTGGAAGGCAGCACTTATCGCTCCACCCTGATTTTCCTCTTCAGGTGAAACCTGAAAAAGTTAATGAGGGCATCACCGAAGAGAAAAGTATCCGTCTTCAACCCTTTCAGACGTGTCCACCATACAATCTCTTTTACCATGGCCACCAGGCAGATAAAAACTGCCTGCCCTTCTCGGCTAAAAGAAGGCGGCGGAGCAATTTTCACGATGGAATCAGCTGATAGCCGGACCCGTTCTACACGTGACACCAGGTGTTCGGCATAAACCCACAAATCAGCAATGCTCGGACACTGGAGGAGTGAGTGCAGAACGGTTTCATCAACGGTTTCATTGGCTGACGGCACTTCCATGCCTGTAGAGTTTATCCCGAACTGGCAAGGTTCCTCGGTAGCACTGCCAGGCCAGGGATTTCTGGAAGTTGTCCATGGGCGCCGGCCCGAAAGTTCTCCCGAAGAGATTGGCTAGTTGGCTTTCGTCGACGCCTAGAGTCTCCCCAAGGACGTCGTTGCTCTTTCTCTCCACTAATTCTCTATAGAACGCTATGGTGGAGGTTCAAGCGATTGTATTGCTCGATTGGTCGAGGGCTGTAAGCGCCTGAAGGCACTACAGTCTCCAAGCGCTTCCTCTCGGTCTTCGTTTTACCCAGGACTGCAACTCCGCCAAGAGGACAAGGTGGAGAAACATGTGTCCAGCAAATTGCGACCACACCTGATCACCATCAAGGAAGTGGTGGTGATGTCGTAGCCTGAGCGCATGTCTTCGGATCATCAGCCACGGCACGCCCAGCCCTCTGCGTAGCGGGTATTAACAGCAGATGGACCGCCTGACCATCGGAGCACGTCCCTTCCACAAAAGACGAAAGAGCAAACGCTCCAGTGCAGTCAGGCGAGGCTTAGGACAAGGCACGGCGATCAGGCGGTAGTAGATGACGGACGCGATGTACGCGTTAGCCACCTCCGCTCGACCTTTCAGGGATAGCTTCCTCACGGCCCATTTCTGGGCGAGTGTTTTTGTCCGGACCGAACCAGACCCCTAGCAATTAAACCAGTCCGTCCGTCCAGCGCCCGACGACGCTGTTGGAAGGCATGGACCAGCCTCTCCAGGTGCTGAGTTGCAGGCCTACTGATTTTTCCTGGTTGATTGTTGCTCCTCTCACTACCACGTATTCTCTTAGTGTGGTGCCGATCACCTCGATGTGTTTGGCGTTCGACACCATTACGATGATGTCGTCTGCATAAGCTGACACTGTTCTTCCGCATCGTAGTTCACGCGGGATCCCCCTCAGCGTCTCCAGTTTGTGCAGTAATGGCTCGAGAGTCAATACGTACAACAAGGACGAGGGAGGACATCATTGGCGGATCGAGCGCATGATGTTGAACGGTTCTGAAAGGTGACCATTCACTCTCACCACAGAGCAGATCTCGCTCTCCATGGCAGCAATCGACCCTCTGAAGACAGGCCCAAAGCCAGCTGTTCTTAGGACTGCTGCCAGATAACGATGGTCGACCCTATCGAAAGGTTTTGACTGATCTAAATTTACCAAAGGCCGACCCATGCCAGGTTCCCTAGCTACCCTCTCTACGATGTATTGCATGAGGTGGCGGTTATCGTAGATGGATCTGTCTGGAATGGCGCATGTTTGCGCCTCTCCCACCAGACCACCAACGCCAAGCACCAACCTCTTTGTCAGCACCTTGGCCAAAATCTTGAACTCTGTGTTTAGCAGAGTTATGGGCCTGAAATTTTCTATGTTATCCCCCTTGTTCGGATCCTTTCTAAGCAGCGCCACCACTCCTCAGCTCACAGATCTGGGAATTCTCCCGTTCTGCTGCCAGTTGCAGTAGACGTCCGCCAAGAGGCCTTCGAACAAGTCTGGCATATGTATGTAAAATTCGTAGGACAGTCCATCCAAACAAGGCGATTTACCCATTGTGCAGCTAGTCATTGTCTCACGTACTTCAGTAGCTGTTATCGGCCTATCGCAACATTCTGCCTCAGTGCTTGAGAGCTGCGGCAGTCCGTCGAGGTAAGCAATTAATCCCATTCCGTGATGCGGCGCGCCATTGCCCCCGAACAGCTGAGAAAAGTGCTGCTGAAAAGCCGCACACATCTGCCCGGGATCGAGTATCATGCGCCCGTCGTGGTTCGTGAAAGAACGGATCTTGGCTTTGTTGTCACGACGCGCCTCCGTCACCCGGGCCCATTGAACGGCTTTTGTCCTCTCGTGTCTGAGAGCAAGCACCGTAGCTCTGACAACGCAGCCTTCGTGCTTAGCGTGGAAAAATTGGTCGAGAGTCAATTTCGCCGCAAGCACGTCGGTCGCGATGCCTTTACTAAGAGCCTCGTCTAATTAAATTTCCTTCTGCTCTATTTTTCTCTGTTACTAACGCTTTACTAAACCTAATGGACTCTATACTAATCGCTCTTTTCAGGGAAAACCGCCATTTATTGTTGACGATGGCCCCTGTCAACGCCCGCTTAACTAATTCGCTAATCCTGTCTCTGTGAGCTTTGCGCGCTGTTAACTACGTCTTCTGTTTCCAGTAGCCGGGTCCCTGTCTATGAAGCCTATCTAAGTCCACCACACAGATCACGAATTTGTGGTCCGTGTAGCCGACTATCTTGAATTGTGGACAGCCTATGCTAGACCTACCTATTTCCCTAGATATGATCTGGATATGATCTGGATGACCCGATGCGGTTTGTCCAAGTCCACATTGGCACATTCGGGAAATATAATCGGTACCTGTCCGACAGTTGAAAACGCCTGAGCAGGTCTGTGAGGCTTTTACACCCTCCTTCCCTATCCGCTAATCCCTCACGAACCCAGCGTGCATCTAAGATCCCGTTCCAGTCACCCACTAACACTAAAGAGCGGGACGTTCCAAGTAAAGTCTCCAGACGCCGGAAGAATTCAGGCCGCCATGCTCTTGTTGGAGCATAGACGGCCACTAGCCTGAAAGCTTGTCCTTCTCCGCTGGTCACGTCCAGTACCACCAACTTACCTTCTGGGTCCAAGAAGACGGCCCTTATCTCGAGATCCAGACTTCTCCGGAACAACGCCCCCTCCCGCCCAGATTCGGGACGGCTTGGAGATGTGTACACCTCGTAGCCGCCGAAAATGGGTGCGAATGCCCGTTCCTCGGAGATTCTGGTCTCGCTGATAGCCACCACATCTATGTTTAGCGACCAGAGATCGTTTAGCAGGTGGCCTTGCTTCAAAGTCGACCCCAGGCCACATGTATATATGCTACCTATTCTGAGAGAAGCCATGTTGGCTAGGATAGGAGGAAAACAAGTGAGAGCGGAGAAGTACACAAATTACCTGTGTCTCTTTTTTAGGAAGGGGTGGGCGATCCATCCCTCCGACCATGTGTGGGTTTCGACACGCGAATGTCCGTGAATATTCTTTTGGTGATGTTCCCTCGGTAATCTCCAATTGATGTGGGAAACATTTTTTTTAATGTTATGCAATTTTTTTGTGTGATTTCTATTATTTTTATGTGTGTGGGGGTGCAATTTTGGTGGTTTGTACGTAGTTTGTTTCTGTGATGTTTGTGTGGTGTTGAATATAATTTAAAAGCTTTCGTTGTCTGTGTCTATGTCTGTGTATTGTGTCTGCTGTTGAGGTGTTGGTGCATTCTGTGTTTGCTGTGGTTTTGTTGGAGGTGACAATGGGGCAGATGCTAAGGGGGGCGGCAGTGGTAATGTTGGTGGTGGTGGTGGTGATGGTGGCGATGGTGTAGGTGGTTGTGGGGCTGTGGCTGTTGATGGTGGTGAAGTAGGTGGGGTAGTTTTCATTTTCTTGGGGGGGGGGGGGCGAAGATAGGGAGTTCTTCCTTTTTTTGTTGGAATAGTGCTCCGTTCTTCGGCCGATTTAGCTATATCAGGAAGGGGCATGCATTCCATTGGTTCTGTGGGTGGTTGAGGAGATGGTGCTTTTGTTGTTGGGGATGGTGATTTGCTCCTGAAAGGAAGACGGCGTGACCATCTGCACAATAGACTCAGTCGACAACCGGATCAGTCCTACACGCGACAGCAACTGTTAGACATAGCTTCACAACTCAGCAATGCTCGGGCACTGAACGAGTGCGTGCACGACGGTTTCGTCGCTCTGCGTGTATCTCGGCCATGCTCGGCTGACGGTACTTCCATGCCTGTAGAGCTTATCTCGAACCGGCAACGCTTCCGGTAGCACTGCCAGCCCAGGGATTTCTGGAAGTTATCCATAGGCCCTGGACTGAAAGTTCTCCGGAAGAGAGCAAACAGCTGATCTTCGACGCCCAGAATCTCTCCGAGAACGTCGGCGCTCTTCCCCTCCACTAGTTCTCTATAGAACGCCGAGGTGGATGTTCCACCGATACTGGTGCCCAGCTATCAGAGGGCAGTGAGCGCCTGGAGACATTCCAGTTTCCAATCGCTATCCCTCGGTCTTTTTCTGACCCAGGACTGCAGCTCCGTCAAGGAGACGAGCTGTGGCACAACGTGCCTGGCGAACGGCGACCACACCTGTTCACCATCAAGGAAGCACCAGAGGTGTCGCAGCCTCAGCGCATGTTTGCGCATCATCAGCCATGGCATGCCCAGTCCTCCACGCAACGGGTGTTGACAGCAGATGGATCGTCTGACCATGAGATCGCGTCCCTCCCACAAAAATCGGAAGAGGAGGCGCTCCATTTTGGTGAGAGTTGGGCTGACGGTGAGGCGGTAGCAGATGACTGATGCGACGTACGCATACGCCACCTCCGCTCGGCCTTTCAGGGATAGCTTCCTCTCGGCCCATTTCAGGGTGAGGGAGGTCACCCTGCTCGTCACCTTGTTCCAATTTTTCTCCATCTGGAGGTCTGGTCCGAACCAGACCCCGAGCAATTTAACCGGTCCATACGTCCAAAGCCCCACGACGCTGTCGGACGGCATGGACTTGCCTCTCCAGGTGCCGAGCTGCAAGCCCACCGACTTTTCTTGGTTTATCTTTGCTCCTGTCACTGCTCCGTATTCCTTGAGAGCAGTGCCGAGCATTTGGACGTGTCTGGTGCTCGACACCACCACGGCGACGTCGTCAGCGTAAGCTGAATCGGATTTCCCGCATCCTAGTTCGCGTGGGACGCCCCTCATCGCTCCCAGTTTGTGCAGTAACGGCTCGAGAGCCAATACGTACAAGAGGGACGAGAGGTGACAACCCTGGCGGACTGAGCGCATGATGCTGAACGGCTGCGACAGGTGACCGTTCACCCTCGCAACTGAGCAGATGTCGATGTACATTGCTGCGATCCAACCCGTGAAAACAGGCCCGAAACCGGCTGCCTCGAGGACCGCCGCCAGGTACCGATGGTCGACCCTATCGAATGCTTTGGATTGATCCAAGTTGATCATGGCCCCACCCGTGCCAGGTTCCTTAACCATCCTCTCTATGATGTATCGCATGAGGTGGAGGTTGTCGTGTATGGATCTGTCCGGAATGGCGCATGTATGCTCCTCTCCCACCAGACCCTTGACAACAAGCGCCAACCTCGTTGCTAACACCTTTGGCCAAAATCTTGAACTCTGCGTTTAGCAGGGTAATGGGCCTGAAATTATCGATAACATACCCCTTGTTCGGGTCTTTTCTCAGCAGCGCCACTGCTCCCCGGCTCACAAAACTGGCAATGCTCCCGTTCTGCTGTCAGTTGCAGTAGACGTCTGTCAAGAGGTCACCGAACAAGTCTGGCCTAAATGCATAATAACTCTGAGATGGAATGTTGCTGAACAAAAAGAAATTGATAGGAACACTAGGAAGCTATTGACTATCTACAACATGTTCCACAAAAGGAGTGATGTCGATAGAGTCTACTTAAGGAGATCTGAAGTTGGAAGAGCTCTTATCAGCAGAGAGGATTGTGTTCAGATGGAGAAAAACAACCTACACAAATACGTGGCTGATAGTAGGGAGCCAATGCTCAGAATTGTACTGAAGGAGAGGACAATAGACCAGGGGATGTCCAAGGAGGAAATAACAACAAGGAGAAAGAGCAACCTTCATGAAAAATCCCTTCATAGTGCCTTCTTTGAGAAAACTGAAATTAGAGATCCAGAGACATGGAACTGGTTGAAAAGAGGAGACCTTAAAAAGGCTACAGAAGGAATGCTAATGGCTGCGCAAGAGCAGGCCCTCAGGGTGATCCACTGGTACCTATGCAAAGTAAATAATTTACCACAGTCTGAGAAGTGGTATGAGCATAAGCCAGAGTCAGTGATGGAAAACGATCAGGTGAAGGTGCTGTGGGATTTTAGGATACAGACGGACAAGAAACTGGAACACAATAGACCTGAACTGGTGGTTTTGGACAAGGGGAAAAGATCGTGCCTGATTGCGGATGTAGCCCGCCCATTCGACATGAGAGTGCAAGAGAAGGAGAGGGAGAAAATTAACCGATAGCAGGACTTAAAGTGGGAGGTAAAAAGGATTTGGAACTGCCATGAGGTCAAAGTGGTCCCGATTGTCATAGGCGCACTAGGTACTATCTCAAAGAATTTCCAAGGATGGTTAAAGAAAATTTGTCCCGACCCGCCTTTTGGAACTCTTAAAAAGGCATGGTTGCTGGGAGCAGCAAGAACCCTCCGATACGTCCTGATATCTGAGGCTGCAGGTAGTGGCTTGATATTCATTTCAACAAACTTTCCAGTTAAATAACTGTTTCTACTATTAGCACAAGGCCAGAAATTACCCAGTGCATTACTGGTACTTTATTTTATCGACCCCGTAAGGATGAAAGGCAAAGTTAACCTCGGCTGGATTTGAACTCAGATCGTAAAGGGACGTAACTATGCTGGAAAGCATGACGTCCGACCCTCTACCGATACTGCCAATCCACCTGCCATGTTAAATAACATCAATGCCAATCCACTTTCCAGTTAAATAACATCAATGACTGAGACTCAAAGAACAACAATAATAATAATAATAATAATGATTTCTTTATTGGCCACAAGGGCTGACATCAAGAAAAACATTACAAACGGCACAGGACGGTACGATGTGGGTTTTGTGCGTGTAAAGATTTTTATTATTTATATAAGAAAAGAAATAAAAGACATAGTAAGATATATATATAAACAATAAAAATGAAAATTGAAACAATGAAAAATTCCCCAATTGTTTCTACATTTGGCACAAGGCCAGCAATTATCCACTGCATTACTGGTACTTTATTTTATTGACCCCGTAAGGATGAAAGGCAAAGTCAACCTCGGCGGGATTTGAACGCAGATCGTAAAGGGACGTAACTATGCTGGAAAGCATGGCGTCCGATTCTCTACCGATACTGCCAATCCACCGAGATAATAATAATAATAATGGTTTCTTTATTGGCCACAAGGGCTGACACGAAGCAAAACATTAGAGACGGCACAGAACAGTACAGGACGATACAAAGTGGGTTTTGGATGTGTAAACAGGTTATAACAAAATCGGGCTAGAAATTAAAAAAAACAACAATTCCCCAAAAAGACCACGGCCACCCTGACCACCAGGGCAAGCGCCCTCTCTCAATTTTCCACTCCTCAGTCTACAGTCGTATACTCAGAGCGGGCCTGTTCACTCGGACCAGATTCGCCACTTTCACACACCTTTCAATAAACTTACTAGATAACAGCACTTGCCTCTCCACCCTGATTTTCCTCTTCAAGTGAAACTTGAAAAAGTTAATCAGGGATTGGCCGAAGAGGAAAGTGTCCGTCTTCAACCCTTTCAATCGTGTCCACCACACAATCTCTTGCGCCATGGCCACCAGGCAGATAAAAACTTCCTGCTCTTCCTCCTCTTTATAGGAGGATGATGGGGCTATCTGCACAATGGATTCAGTCGATAACCGGATCCGTTCTACACGCGACAGCACTGTTCGACATAGCTCCACAAGTCAGCAATCCTCGGGCACTGAACGTGTGCGTGCACGACGGTTTCGTCACCCTGCGCGCATCTCGGACAAGATCGGCTGACAGCACCTTCGTGCCTGTTGAGCTTATCCCGAACCGGCAATGCTCCCCGGAAGCACTGCCAGGACAGCGATTTCTAGAAGTTGTCCATAGGCCCCGGTCTGAAAGTTCTCTTGAAGAGAGCGAACAGCTGATAGTCCTCGACGCCCAGGGTCTCCCCGAAAACGTCGTCGCTCTTTCCCTCCACTAGCTCTCCATAGAACACCGAGGTGGATGTTCCACCGACACTAGTGCACAACCGGTAGAGGGCGGTGAGCGCTTGGAGACATTCCAGCTTCCAAGCGCTATCCCTCGGTCTTTTCTTGATCCAGGACAGCAGCTCCGTCAAGGAGACGAGCTGGGGAAAAGCGCGTCTGGCAAACGGCAACAACACCTGTTCAACGTCAAGGAAGCACCAGAGATATCGCAGCCTCAGCGCATATTTGCGCATCATCAGCCACGGCATACCTAGTCCTCCATGCAACGGGTGTTGACAGCAAATGGATCTTCTGACCATGGGAGCACGTCCCTTTCACAAAAAAGCGGAAGAGAAGGCGATCCATTTTGGTCAGAGTTGGGCGGGGGCAAGGTACGACGGTCAGGCGGTAGAAGATGACGGACGCCATGTACGCATTCTCCACCTCCACTCGACCTTTCAGAGACAGTCTCCTCTCGGCCCATTTCTGGTATGGTGGTCTTCTCCTTGATTCCAGCCACTACAGATGCGGCCAGTCAATGTATAGGCACGTCAGGCAGGAACTGTGTCACTTTGACACTCACAATTTTTTGCCCGCAGTAGGAGAGTACCAAGACTATCTCCGCACTGTTTAGTGTTTCCAAAGTGTGAGACTTTGCCTCTTGGGTGGTGGCAAAATGCACGTCTACTGTGGCGCACCTTTTGCCTCGGGTGATATGGGTTTTGCGCGCCCAGATGCACCCCACAGCCTTTTGGATTTGAGCCTCCGTGACTCTCTCCACCCGATGTGACATTTTGCTTACGGTGCGGTAAGTCACCGTGCGCAGCTGCTGGTCTTTGAAAAAATCGGGTGGAGGATTCAGGAAAACTCTATTATCATTTCTAGTCACCATGGCTCTTGCGACTGCCATCTCTTCCTCCGTGACTAGCACTGTCTCTATATTTCAAACCACTCCTGCGAAAGAAGTGGCCCCTTTTTCAGCGGCACAATTTATTATGCCGCTACTGCTGCTACTGGTCTTGTTGTTGGTGCTGCTGCTGTTGCTACTGCTACAAGCGGTGTTGTTGGTGTTGTTGCTGTTATCACTGTTGTAGTTGGTTGTGTTTTTGGTGCCACCGTTGTTGTTTTTTTCGGTGCAATTTGTATTGTTGCTGTTGGTGTTGTCGTTGTTTATTTTCTTGTTAGTGGTGTTAATATCGTTGTTGCATTTGTTGTCATTTTTTTCTGTTGTCTGTATTTTGGTTGCCGCTGTTATTGTTGTAGTTAGTGTGGTAAATTTTTCACAATTAGTGTTCTCAGTGTTGTTCACGTTGTTTGTGGTGGTGTTTGTTGTATGAATTTCACTAACCTTCCCCTAAACTTTTAAGCCGTTGTCACACGACAGCAGACATATTGTTGGGGGCGTGGCTCAGCCATATTTTTTTTTAAATACTGTTTTTAATAGTAAAATGTTCAAATATTTGGGCCAAAAAGTCCAAATATTATACTTTCCCCTTCACAGGGCAAAGTATAATATTAAGGGGTGAGTATAATATTTGCACCTTTTGGCCCAAATATTTGAACATTTTACTATTAAAAACATTATTTAAAAAAAACATGGCTGAGCCACGCCCCAGCAATATGTCTGCTGTCGTGTGACAACGGCGTAAAAGTTTAGAGGAAGGTTAGTGAAATTCATACAACAAACACCACCACAAACAACGTGAACAACACTGAGAACACTAATTGTGAAAAATTTACCACACTAACTTATATCCCTTACACAACAAGAAATATTTAACAACAAATAATTTTAACAGGCAAATCAAGCGACTTACTGGGAGCGAGCAAAAGACGTCCGATTAGACCAATAATAATAATAATACAAGCACGATTTGTTAAGCCTTCATTACGTTTATAGATTGGTGACGCGCGTTTCGCTATTGATCAGCTCAAGATCCGATCTGTATCGATCTGGCTCGACTCTAGAATCAAACGCTCGTAGGACCTCTGCTGTTGTAATGACAGAGCTGATCAATAGCGAAACGCACGTCACCAATCAATAAACGCAATGAAGGCTTAACAAATGGTCCTTGTATTATTATATTATTATATTACATTCTGTCCAGCTCTACACCTCGCCACTAACATGAACCTAAACATCGATGCTCACCTGGGTAACCTACAGTAACCTAACGTTGCACTCCCTGGAACTATATATATATATATATATATTTAATACATTAACAGAGAAAGCCTTAAGCGATACTCTGACCAACTCCATCTCACTCACCAAACATTAGGATATACCTAAGTATTTTCCCAATTTAGTGTTTGGGGTGCTAACTAATCAGTATTTCGTGGATAGCTGGTTGTATTATTTAATATGAGACATAATTAAATAAATATCTCTTTCCTTCCAGACGGCCGTTTCGTTATAAGATTTCTACAATTTGGGATAAATAATTTCCAGGTTATGTAGAAACTTGTATATAATCCATAGTTTTATACACAAGCAGGCTCTTATAAACTCATCAGTGGATGCCCAAACAATATCGATATAAGAATTACATCGACATTAATAGATTAGTGATGGTCTCCTTCAGCGCTAAAAAGAGACTAGTAGATTCGAAAATCCAGCAGTCCTCTCAAAGATAAAATACACGCTGCCTTCAAGATATATATATATGTGTGTGTGTGTATGTGTGTGTGTGTGTGTGTGTGTGTGTGTGTGTGTGTGAAAAGGTGTGTCATGGCTAAAATATTAAGCCACCTCACTAAATGTTTTAATTTCCCTATCATTGTAAGCTCTTGTCTCATCTCCTTTGTTCTTTGCAAACTATTTGTCATAATTTCAATCTATTGCATCATCATCATAATCATTATCTACATATTTTTAGCACAGTACTTTGTTAGTTAAAAGGCTGTTAGTTTGTTTTAATGCATTGTTTTTGACAAGAGTGTTTACATCGAAGATACACTAACAATTATCACGTTCTGACATACAAAGAGCCCAAATGCGATACAGGTTTCTGAGAATGATTTGTAGCAAGTCAACAGCATATAAGGGTTTTAATAAATACAGAATTTGTGGCTCATCAAAAACATCACCTGTCGTTTACCTACAGCTTCCTGCAAAAAACAAATAAATAAGACAAAAACAAAACACACACACACACGCACACACACACAGCAAGACATTGGATATAAAAACGATGCACCTAACATTCACTAAAAATATCTTGAATATACTATTGGAGAGAAATGGGACCAAGCTATGTTTCCCGACGAATCAATAGTGCAGTAGATTGTAGTATGCAAGTACCGTTTCTGACAGCCTTTTGGAAACATACATGATTAGAAATATATCGTTGAGAAAATGAAGCAGCCACCTAGTCATATATTTTGAGGCTTCATTTCGAAGTCTGAAACCACAGGATTATATTTCTTATACTCCGGGACAACGACATCTATGAATGATAAAATCTAAGTGGACAATTTGAAAATATGCATAATTTCTGCAAAAGTACCTTGAAAATGTTAAGAAGGCAACACAAGAATAGCCTGGAAGTATCCCTGACTCAATCTTATTCTTAATTTGTGAGAATATCTGAAGAATAAAGTTGCAGACAAATAGTGAACTTTAGCAAATTCCTTAGTGAAGGTGATTAAGGAAGTATGGATTAGAGATCATTCACAGGAATATTGCAAGGTCCTTATATCAGCATGCCTCGGCGTATTCAATCGGCCATCAAGGAAAACGGTGAACAAAAACTTGATATTTTATAACGAAATTAATGCCTGGATATTTTTATATTTAGGGAAGGTCATATTGTTATAATATTGCCAGAAATAATAATAAAATGCAGACACTGTTTGGTTTGGATTGCTTTCCGCATCTGTATCTTGTATATCTCTATAGTTAATTTATCTGGCCACCAATGTTTATCATTGATTGACCAATGTCTGGATACATGTCTTGAATACATCTGATGCTTTCAAATGAGTTTTAAATTCCATTTTCCTTTTATAAGATATTTAATATTGTTTGTGAACATATTTGGATGGTCCGGAAGTTATGACCACGGATGTATATATATATATATATATACACACACACAGACACACATACACACACAGAGAGACACAGACAGGCAGACAGAGAGACCCCCCCCCCCCCATATATATATATATATATGTATTAGTATTGCTGCTCTGAAATAGCGATGTATATATGAATGTATGTATATTATATTTGATAATATACTGTATGTTTAATTAAATACATTTTGAAGACAATTCGCTATGAATTTTAAAGTAGTTATTATATCAATTATTTATTCACGGCATAAACAAAGGGGAGTAATCGACACTCCAGTTTCTCATTCGTTAGCGATTATCAAGAATACTTACACCTTCACTTCTGCAAATGGAGATATAATAGATGGATACTTATAGAATTCCATTAATGTTTAAGAGCTGACTAAACAGAGCAGTTGCCGGTTCAGCAAACATTAGGTATTAATTAGTATTGGTGATCTGAAATAGCAATGCATATATGAATTTATGTACAGTATAGTTGATAATTACTGTATGTTTAATTAAAATCAGCTCTTAAACATTACTGGAATTCTATAGGAATCCATCTTCTATACCTCGTCTTTGTTTTTGCAGAGGAATAAGTGACATAGTCATTACTTGAAAATTCATAGCGAATGGCCTTCAAAATGTTTTTAATTAAACATACAATATATTATTATACAATATATAAGTTGTAACAAAATATTTATAGAATATCTTACCTTAAAATTAAAAATAATAATCTATAATGAATTAAATTAAATTATATACATTTTTAATTAAACTATATATGTGATTGCTATAGAAAGTAATCTATATTGATTAATTTTGATGTAATATATAAGTATAATTAGCTAAGGCATAATCAAATACTAAAGATATTCAATTATTTAGTTGAATTGATTGGATGTCCTATTTGATCCAATATTTGAAAACAACGGTTTTTTCTATATCCCGCTCTATTTGATGTTTCCTTTATTTTCTTTACCCCCCTCTGTTCCCTTTACTTTCCTTACACCTTCCCTCTTTTGTCGTTATTCCTATTTTCTTTTTTATATATTTCTTTTACTCATTCATCCTTTTATTTTTTTATTTTTTATTCATTTATCTCTTTGTGTATGTATTTATGTATGTATTTATTTATTTTTTCTTGCCTTTCCTCTTCTTTACACCCTCTCTCATATCTCTAATTCGCTCTAAGTTCTTTTCTTCTTTAAGTTATCATATTATTTGTAAACGTTGAGATTTGATGAAATAAATCACTGCCAATACTGGAATTGTATAATCAAGACCGTAGCGGTATGTCATATATCAAATCATATATTTTATCTGATGAAGACGTACTGAAAAAACAACACAGTACCTTGGAAATATATATAATAATGCATATATTTTGATTATGTGAATATCCTTCATTTGTTAATATTTTGAATAATATTAAAAAACTCCAGGAAAACCTCTTTGTTGAGTGCTTTTAATCTATTGTAAGATTGTATTAATTGAGTAATCAACGAACCATATTAATCTTTGGTCATATGTATATATATATATATATATATATATATATATATATATATATATATATATATATATATATATAGGAAACAATATAAACACATTAATGCAAACATACACAGTTATATTAAGTTCACGCTCGGAGGAAATGGAGGAGGGTTCAACGTTTTGGACAGAAGTCCTTTATCAAGAAAGTCCGGATAAGAAAAGAACAGATAGATGTATGAAGGTCGTGTGTGAAAGTTAGGAAAGGAAGTTAGGAAAATGGGGTTGGGAGTAGAGTAATAGGTAGGGCTTTAAAGGAGGCCGATTGAAGGGTGCATAGGTGTCAAGTATGTGATTTTGTGTGTGTGCCAAAAAGTAGAAATTGGTAGATGTGCATGGCTTCAGTCTGCCTGTGTGTTTCTGAACACGTGGGTGTCTCACGGTCTTATCTAGTTGGTGTGTGTATAATGGTATGTCTGTGAGTTCTTAGTTTTTTTATTCATTATCCACGTGTGTGCATGTGAGTGCTTGTGTGTACGTCTGTGCGTGTATGGAGCGGGGGCTTTGTTTCTCTTGCTTCTATGTATGTGAGTGCGTACGTTTGTGTGTGTGTGTCTATTTTTCTGTCTGTCTGTGTCTTTTTTTCTATTGTTTCTATGTTTGGGAGTGTGTATCTTCGCGTGTGTGCCTTTGTGTGTGTGAGTTTGCACGTGTCTGTCTGGTGCCTGTGTGTATGTGTGTATGTTTGTATCCACGTGAACGCTGCGGTTGTTTGGTCAATAGTGGAAAGATTTTATGTACATATGTGTATGTTTATGTTTGTTTGTTTGTGTGTATGTTTATTTTGGTGTGTGTATGTGTGTGTGTGTGTGTGTGTGTGTGTGTGTCTGTGTGTGCGTGTGTGTGCACCTGTGTGCGTGGCTGTATGGTTAACGAATTTTCTTCCCAATCATGAGGTTACACGTTCAATCCCTCATCAGGCAAGTATTTTTAAAGACAGTTTTAAGTGAACTGGAGCCTTGTGTGTTAGAGTATTCACGTGTAATCCAGTTCAGAGCAGTGGTAGATATGTCGTTTGTGCTGAGCCAAGAAAGGTTTTGTTCAGGGAAGAAGTATGTGGGGGGGGGGGAGATAGTGGCGCACCCAGAACGGAAGTGATTTGGGAGGGAGCTGTGGTGGTAGTGTGTGTATGAGTATGTTTAGTAAATACGAGGCAGGGTGTATCTGTATTGGTGATAGAGAACGAAGATAGACGGCCGGTAAGGTGGTGAGAGGTTATTGGAGGGTGGTAGATCCTTTAGTAAGTTAATGCTGTTGATGGGGTGAACGAAGGGTTATATGGGTGTGACAGGCAAACTGTTTGTCTATAGGTGTGTTGTTGGAGAGGTGAAAACTATTGTTAGTGGTGTTGCGTATGTGTGTATGGGTGGTGGATTGTTGAATGGGGAGGTAGAAAGTTTTATATATATATATATATATATATAACGAAAGCTTAGGCAAGGACTATTATTAAAGCGTAACGGATACCCGAACAGGGATGAAGAGTTCATTTCAGTAAGAATACGTCATCATAGTACATATATAGATATGACGGGCTCCTACAGTTACAATTTACTAACTTCTAATCAGAAGGCATTGTTAAACTCACGGCTCTAGAAGGCGTTTGATAACGTACTTCGCGGCGGAACTGATCACTGAACTACGTAGTTGCAATGCTAAATCCTTTAACAAATAGCTGTCTGCCCCTTTAGAGGAAATGTTGCATATTCATGAAAATAGATTAGGATAAATGAGCGCAGGTGGCAATAGAAATGATCGGAATCTGGAAATGAAGTCAAACAAAACAAAAATAATCACAGGAATTCTACCTTCTGTTGTGCATTGCAGTGATCATAAAAATATATTCCATAATTTCTATCATAACGATATATCTCTTATTACCTACCATATAGCTTTATCGCCTATTGTCTACCATTACGATATAGCTCCTATTGTCTACCATAAAATGTTATCGCTATTGAATGCCATAACAAAATATCTCTATGGGATATTATTTTTAGACAGACTAAACTTCATCAATTAGATTATAAAATGATCTAAACCATAAAATACTACTAAAGATTAAATTGTATAAAGATATAAAAAAGATTAACAAAGATTATAGAAGATTAAAAAAATATATCTAAGTCTATTAATTCAAATGATATTAAAATGTATTTATACGCACAAAAGCTGACTTTATTTGCATATATATACAAACATACGTATATATTCATACATTACATATACATACATATTCATACATACACGTATATATAAAAACCAAACTTACCATCTTCAATTCTATTTTCAATCCTACTATTATCTATGGTCATGAATTTTGTGATCGAAAGAATACGATCACGAATACAAGCGACCAAAATGGGACTCTTCCGAAGTGTCTTTGGAATAGGGCTATTGCGTAGGCAGCGTAGCTTGGGAATCAGGAAATCGCTCCTGTAAAGCCCTTATTTTTCTGCATCAATGGACAGATTTTACACGCAAAGCCAGCCGGTAGGAGACCCAGAGGTAGACTACAAGCACGACGATTGAATAACATCTTTGAAGTGGAATGGTCTCTCTTTGAGGATCCAACTGGATCATTTAGAGATGGATGCGTTTGACAGGACCCACAAAATGGTGCGTTTAAGGACTCTGCAGAGTAAGTAACCGGGATTCTGCCAATATTTGTATAAATATAAACATTGCTTTATCAATTCAAAGAGAAGTTGGTAATTTAGAAATATATATACATGCAGACCACGAGAGTGTTTATGTGAGTAATATATCTTTTGTTTCTAAATATTTACAGATATAATTGAAAACCGTGAAATAAAATTAAAAAGGCCCTTATATTTATTTATATATATATATATATATATATATATATATATATATATATATATATATATATATATATATATATATTTATAACGAAGGAAATGTGGTAAGGAACCAGATGGACCATAACGCACCAAAGTACTCAATACTTAGGGTAGTAGAGTGGGTAATAGGAACGAGTAGGACCCCGACGGCTGAGCTCAAGCCGTTTCGACGGCTAATTGTGGACTAAAGCAAAATTTTTATCCTGGTATTTGAATAGCCGAGCATCCCAGGGGGTAATTCCATATATGGTAAATGTGATTGTCACAAGGATTGGTCAACAGTTTGTTGTTGAGACATAATAATTCTATCATGGCAATTTGTGGAGGGAAGGGGTAGCTGAACCTGCCAGTAGAAGATAGAGGGAGAGGGGGTGGGAAGAAACCCAGTCGTGCGTTGATAGTGCCAGCTACGGCTGGGCAAGAAGTCAAAGAAGATACTAGGGGGGGGGGGTGAGAGGGAGAAAGTCGAAACAATAAGTAAAACAATATGGGGTAAATATATAGAAAAATACCGGGAGTGTTAAAAAACAATTAAGTGTAAAGAAAAAAACAATTTCTGGTTACTATAACAGCTATCAAGTCTCTCACTGAAAGAAAGGTTTACTAGGTGGGACGGAATTATAATGAGACCCTTTTAAGAGGTATGAGTAAACAACCGAATATATCTTACGGTGACGGGTCAACAAGTGGGGGGCCAAAATACTAAATAAACTACCACGAAATAATAAATCAGAGTCCCGAGACCAGTATGAAATAAATGTTTCTACCCCAGGCACAAGGCCAGCAACCACCCAGTGCAAAACAAATAAACTAATACGAAATAATAATTCAAAATCCCGAAAAAGAATACTAATACTATCTCTAAGGGTGCCGCCACGCTACAAACATTCTAGTGCAAACTACATAAATGGTCGTACGAAGTATATGTAAAATTTGATACGGAAAATTAATTCAGAATCCCCCCTAAAAAAAAAATAAATAAATACTGATATACGAGAAATTAAAGCAAAGATACCACTAAGAAATATAGAAAGCACGGAAAAGGTGCAGCCATCGGATAAGAAAACTAGTATCCGGGATCTAACACATCTGCTATAAAAAGCGGAGTCGGCCAAATCTATCATAGATTAGGGGAAGGGGGTGGTGGTACCGAGGCTACAAGGGACCGAGGGCTGCCTCGGGTGGGCGAGAGAGTAAAAGGACGACGACAAAGAAAGAGGACTGGGGTGGTATCTTTGCTTTAATTTCTCGTATATCAGTATTTATTTATTTTTTATTTATATTTTTATTTATTTATTTATTTTTTTGTTGGTGGTGGTGGTGGGGGGGGGGGGAGGTTCTGAATGACGACATTGGCCACGTGATTCCGACTAACCAGTGCCATGATCTCATTAGACAGCTGCTTACATAATAAGATTACGTTCAAGGGGCAATCCAATTAAAACGACAAGGGAACGGCCCAAAATGATGTTCCTGAAGACTTCGCGCGGCTTTTCAAACATCACCTGCGTCCTTCAATGGATACAATTATTTAGAATTTCAAACCTAGAATTGATTGCCCGCCCGAGTATCTTGAGGATGTCCACACTCTCAGAGATACAGAGCCACAGATTTGATGTGATTTTTGTTACCACTTGTCTGAGGATCAGGCAGGCTTGGAGTCTGGTATGGGTGCCAACCCAGATAACGAACCAGCTGTTTGAGAAACATTTGTAACCAGGATTGGGCAATAAATCTATGTAACACCTCCATTTTGCTCTTGTTGTATACATTTTGCTGACCTAGGTTCTCTCACCAGTTTTTTTCGGACTTACTGGACTTTCTGCACACACACACGCACGGACACACACAAGCACACACACAAGCACACACACACACACACACACACACACACACACACACACACACACACACACACACACACACACACACACACACATGTATGTATATATATATATATATATATATATATATATATATATATATACAAAATGGCAGGGTGAGCGCGCACGTGTGTTTTTTTCTCATTATTTTCTGTTCCTCCTTCTTACACTTTATCTCTCTATTTCTAATTCAATTTCCTGATGAATGACTAGTGTCCCAATCTTTAAGTAACGTTTCCTGTTATTTCAAGTAGTAAACTAATATATTTCTTCAATGTACTGCGTTTTTGTTTTGTTATTTCAGTTTACGCGTTACACGAGCGCGCGCGCGCGCACACACACATATATATATATACACACCCACACACACAGCCATATATATATATACATACAGGGTCGCCCAAAAATCACACAGGGGTCGCAACTGTTTATATTTTTTTTTATTTTATAATATTTAGTAATGTAGATGTGTGTGAAGGATTGACGAGTGCAAAATAATTTCCATTATGTCCTTTAAGTTGTATCAACTTTCCTACATCAATCCATACAATTCATGAAGTTAATAAAAACTAAAACTCCTGTGTCACTCTTGGGCCACACTGTATTTATATATATATATATATATATATATATATATATATATATATATATATATATATATATATATATATATATATATTATTAGAGGGTCTTTTTCCGTGACAATTATTTGTTCAACAGTGTGTCTCCACCAGTTTGATATGTGGCTTGAGTCGCAGAAAAATGAGCAAATAGATGATCCTTAAAATGTGAAGCAATGATTCAAATGAGAAAAATATATATATATATATATATATATATATATATATATATATATATATATATATATATATATATATTTAATGCAATAACAGAGATAGCTTAAAGCTAAACTCTGACTGGTAACTATCTCACTCAACAAACATTAGGTTATATGTTAGTATAAACCTAATTTAAGTGTTTGGGGTGCTAACTATATGTATTATGTGGAAAGTCAGTTGTATTATTTTATGAGATATAATTAAAGTTAAAATATATCTCTCTTTCCAAACAATTGTTTCATTATAAGTTTTCTACAAATTAGGAGAATGTTTCCAGTTTATGTAGAAGCCTAACATATATTCATGTAAGAATATATTTAGGTGGGCACTTATAAATCATCAGTGGAAGCCCATTAAACTTTGATATAAGAAAAAATTCTTACCGCAGTTAAAAATCGTGTCTGCTAAGCTGTTCCCACACGCATCGAATGACCGCCAAATTAGAAATTCCAGCAGTTATTGACTGAGGAAGTATTATAGCGTCACGAAGCGGGAAGGGGAGATAACCAATACACGAGAAAAGAAAAAAAATAATATTCACGCGGGTTAATTAGTTTTTACAAAAAATATTATCAATCCAACGTGTTTAGAACTCAATTGAAATTTAAAAAATAAATGCATGCGTGTATTAATTACACACGCATATAGATATTTTCTTAGGCTAAAAACAGAAGTCGTACCCGAATAACAAACCGCATTTCATAACCGGAGTAAATACGGAAAGTTACGCTACAAAGGGCAATCGGGAATGTAAATCTCCGGCCGAATTAAGAGTAAAATATTAAATATACGTGGGTTAATTAGTTATTTCAAAACTAATATTAATTCCACGTGTTAAGAACTGAATTAATTTTAAAAAATAAAAGTATGCATGTAATTATATACACAGGCATATATATATTTTCTTAGGCTAAAAACAGAGAAGTGGCAACCAAAAAACCATCATATCGCACAACAGTAATAAATACGGAAAGTCATATTTATAAGGTACCTGGAAATAAATACCTCTGGCAAATCAAGCGTAAAATATTTAATACAATAACAGAGATAGCTTAAAGCTAAACTCTAACTGGTAACCATCTCACTCAACAAACATTAGGTTATATGTTAGTATAAACCTAATTTAAGTGTTTGGGGTGCTAACTATATGTATTATGTGGAAAGCCAGTTGTATTATTTTATGAGATATAATTAAAGTTAAAATATATCTCTTTCCAAACAATTGTTTCATTATAAGTTTTCTACAAATTAGGAGAATGTTTCCAGTTTATGTAGAAGACTAACATATATTCATGTAAGAATATATTTAGGTGGGCGCTTATAAATCATCAGTGGAAGCGCATTAAACTTTGATATAAGAAAAAATTCTTAACGCAGTTAAAAATCGTGTCTGCTAAGCTGCTCCAACACGCATCGAATGACCGCCAAATTTGAAATTCCAGCAGTTATTGACTGAGGATGTATTATAGCGTCACGAAGCGGGAAGGGGAGATAACCAATACACGAGAAAAGAAAAAAATAATATTCACGCGGTTTAATTAGTTTTTTCAAAAAACATTATCAATCCAACGTGTTAAAAACTCAATTGAAATTAAAAAAATAAATGCATGCATGTATTAATTACACACGCATATAGATATTTTCTTAGGCTAAAAACAGAAGTCGTACCCGAATAACAAACCGCAGTAAATACGTAAATTTACGCTACAAAGGGCAATCGGGAATGTAAATCTCTGGCCGAATTAAGAGTAAAATATTAAATATACGTGGGTTAATTAGTTATTTCAAAACTAATATTAATTCCACGTGTTAAGAACTGAATTAATTTTAAAAAATAAAAGTATGCATGTAATTATATACACAGGCATATATATATTTTCTTAGGCTAAAAACAGAGAAGTGGCAACCAAAAAACCATCATATCGCACAACAGTAATAAATACGGAAAGTCATATTTATAAGGTACCTGGAAATAAATACCTCTGGCAAATCAAGCGTAAAATATTTAATACAATAACAGAGATAGCTTAAAGCTAAACTCTAACTGGTAACCATCTCACTCAACAAACATTAGGTTATATGTTAGTATAAACCTAATTTAAGTGTTTGGGGTGCTAACTATATGTATTATGTGGAAAGCCAGTTATATTATTTTATGAGATATAATTAAAGTTAAAATATATTTCTCTTTCCAAACAATTGTTTCATTATAAATTTTCTACAAATTAGGAGAATGTTTCCAGTTTATGTAGAAGACTAACATATATTCATGTAAGAATATATTTAGGTGGGCGCTTATAAATCATCAGTGGAAGCGCATTAAACTTTGATATAAGAAAAAATTCTTAACGCAGTTAAAAATCGTGTCAGCTAAGCTGCTCCAACACGCATCGAATGACCGCCAAATTTGAAATTCCAGCAGTTATTGACTGAGGATGTATTATAGCGTCACGAAGCGGGAAGGGGAGATAACCAATACACGAGAAAAGAAAAAAATAATATTCACGCGGTTTAATTAGTTTTTTCAAAAAACATTATCAATCCAACGTGTTAAAAACTCAATTGAAATTAAAAAAATAAATGCATGCGTGTATTAATTACACACGCATATAGATATTTTCTTAGGCTAAAAACAGAAGTCGTACCCGAATAACAAACCGCAGTAAATACGTAAATTTACGCTACAAAGGGCAATCGGGAATGTAAATCTCTGGCCGAATTAAGAGTAAAATATTAAATATACGTGGGTTAATTAGTTATTTCAAAACTAATATCAATTCCACGTGTTAAGAACTCAATTAATTAAAAAAAATAAAAGTATACATGTAATTATATACACAGGCATATATATATTTTCTTAGGCTAAAAACAGAGAAGTGACAACCAAAAAACCATCATATCGCACAACACTAATAAATACGGAAAGTCATATTTATAAGGTACCTGGAAATAAATACCTCTGGCCAATCAAGAGTAAAATATTTAATACAATAACAGAGATAGCTTAAAGCTAAACTCTGACTGGTAACCATCTCACTCAACAAACATTAGGTTATATGTTAATATAAACCTAATTTAAGTGTTTGGGGTGCTAACTATATGTATTATGTGGAAAGCCAGTTGTATTATTTTATGAGATATAATTAAAGTTAAAATATATTTCTCTTTCCAAACAATTGTTTCATTATAAATTTTCTACAAATTAGGAGAATGTTTCCAGTTAATGTAGAAGCCTAACATATATTCATGTAAGAATATATTTAGGTGGGCGCTTATAAATCATCAGTGGAAGCCCATTAAACTTTGATATGAGAAAAAATTCTTACCGCAGTTAAAAATCGTGTCTGCTAAGCTGCTCCCATACGCATCGAATGACCGCCAAATTTGAAATTCCAACAGTTTTTGACTGAGGAAGTATCATAGCGTCACGAAGCGGGAAGGGGAGATAACCAATACACGAGAAAAGAAAAAAATATTATTCACGCGGGTTAATTAGTTTTTTAAAAAACATTATCAATCCAACGTGTTAAGAACTCAATTGAAATTAAAATAATAAATGCATGCGTGTATTAATTACACACGCATATAGATATTTTCTTAGGCTAAAAACAGAAGTCGTACCCGAATAACAAACCGCATTTCATAACCGCACTAAATACGGAAAGTTACGCTACAAAGGGCAATCGGGAATTAAATCTCTGGCCGAATTAAGAGTAAAATATTAAATATACGTGGGTTAATTAGTTATTTCAAAACTAATATCAATTCCACGTGTTAAGAACTGAATTAATTTAAAAAAATAAAAGTATGCATGTAATTATATACACAGGCATATATATATTTTCTTAGGCTAAAAACAGAGAAGTGACAACCAAAAAACCATCATATCGCACAACAGTAATAAATACGGAAAGTCATATTTATAAGGTACCTGGAAATAAATACCTCTGGCCAATCAAGAGTAAAATATTTAATACAATAACAGAGATAGCTTAAAGCTAAACTCTGACTGGTAACCATCTCATTCAACAAACATTAGGTTATATGTTAGTATAAACCTAATTTAAGTGTTTGGGGTGCTAACTATATGTATTATGTGGAAAGCCAGTTGTATTATTTTATGAGATATAATTAAAGTTAAAATATATCTCTCTTTCCAAACAATTGTTTCATTATAAGTTTTCTACAAATTAGGAGAATGTTTCCAGTTTATGTAGAAGCCTAACATATATTCATGTAAGAATATATTTAGGTGGGAGCTTATAAATCATCAGTGGAAGCCCATTAAACTTTGATATAAGAAAACATTCTTACCGCAGTTAAAAATCGTGTCTGCTAAATATATATATATATATATATATATATATATATATATATATATATATATATATGGAAAAGAATGAAACGAAATTTCATTTCTCACTCTTAGTACGGCTGATACTTAAATGTAAGTATGTGTGTATACAGACGTACAGTAGTAGGTATATATATACATACATGCACACACATATATATGTACGTATGGGTTTACCGAACATTTATTATAATGTTCGATTTGTTTGTAAACAAACAAACAGCCCGAATTACGCAGTACAGTGTTCAGGCAACCATCGCCGCTTTTTTGTTCTACTCTGTCAGTGTTGAACAAATAATTGTTGAACAAACAATTGCCACGGAAAAAGACATATTGAAATATTAATCTATTTTGACAACCCTGTGTATATATTTCCCCAAAGCTTTGAAAATGTGAGATTCCCTATTCTCTGGAAACAACCAGATAATGCATGCCTTAGTAAGAAATATATAAATCTATAGCAAACATGTGATAATACTACAGCCACAATACAAAACAGACATAGTCATCTCCTGGCAAGTCAACACCTCCAATAACAAGGTGACATCCTTTTGGCCTTACTCTTCTGTATTCTTATACCATCCATAATCTTGAAAGCAGAACTGGAATGCAACTTATGTGTCTCTATTAGTGGTCAGTTGCTGTCAAATCTTAGCTACACCGATGACATAGCTGCTGTAAACATCTGTAGTCATGATCTGCAAAAGTACCTTGATGCTCTAGCTAGGCCTAGAGCAGAAGATGGGCTAGTTGTAAACGTCTTCAAAACAAAATGCAGATCAACAGATATGAATAATCAAACTCTACACCATACAATATTTGATAAACCAATACAAGTTACAGAATTTGCCTATTTAGGCCATAGACTGTGAAACACGAATGGTGGTTCTGTTGCAGTTAATCACAGAATAGGCTGAATCAGTCCAGCTTTTAAGAAAAATGTAGAACCTCACAACGGATCCAAATTTACATTCCAAATGTAATATCTACAACTCATATTGCTTACCTGTCGTCCTTTATGGTGGAGAATGTATGAACAGGGCCGCAACTCTGATTAGTAATATTCAGACCTTTCAAAACCCTATTGTGAGGTTCCTGGCAAACCCAAAATTACGTGACCACATAAAATTTGTGGATCTTCTAGAAGCCACTAAATCAGATGTGCATTATCAAAGGCCTGAATCGTTTTGGACATGTTAAACGTTCACAAAATATGCACGGAGGTGGTTTAATTGACAGTAAAAGAAAAGGGTTATGCCGCCAAGACACTGGAAAGCTAATCCCTATAAATGGTCTGATCTAAATCTCTCTATCTATCTATATACTACTAAAATTCTGTGATTTCTTGCTTGCTTGCTTGTCTGTAATGTAATACAGCCAGAGAGGCGCACAATGGGAAAAATTCTTTGAAAGAAAGTTGACCCTGAAATTGGAATACAAATGAAATAAAACAAGTTTCGCGTAAATGGGACCATGGGTTCCCGAGATATGGGGTTTTTCCGGGTACCTTAATAAACAGAGAGAGTGAGAGAGAAGGATAGAGATAAAGAGATAGTGGTTGTGAGAGAGTAGAATGAGAGAGAAACAGACAGAATGAGAGAGAGGGAGAAAGAAAAGGAAAATGGAAGCGAGTGAGGGGGGGGGGGCGCTGGTGGTGTTGTTGTATGAAATTACAACCGGTGACTTCAAAGAAACGAATACAGCGTTACGGTATCTTGCTAAATAGAAAGGATTTATAAGTGTGTGTGTGTGCATATATATATATATATATAATTATATAATATATATATATATATATATATATATATATATATATATATATATATATATATATATATATATATATATATATATATAATAAGATTATGTTTCCGAGGCAATCCAAATTGGATCGACATGGGAACGGATGAATTGCGTGTTTTGGGGTTTTTCATCCGCTCCCTTGTGAGTACCAATTCACCCCCACCGACCTGCGCAAGCGCATGTCAGAAGGAACTTGACCATTAGCCACCGCAGATTTCAACGAAATTCGCTTAGTTAGTTCACCCTCTCAGCCAAAACAATGGCCCACCAATGCCTGTACCATATTTTACTGCTAACCATCACGGCTGTGGCAGTCAGCCGAGAACCAGAGGGGATGGGAGGGTGTTAGTTTTTACAGGTCATAATACTACCCCTCACTAAGCGTTGACGGTACGACTGACTATCACCTTATAAGGGAAAATAAACTTAATTCTAGGTATCATGGTTTTACGTTGGAAGTTAAGAGTGAGAGTTGGAAATAAAAATTAAAATCCTAAATCAAATATCAGAAATTATAAATTAAACAATTAAGAAATTAACAATTAGAAATTAAAGAATAAAACAAAATTCTTTTCAGGTGATAATTCGGATTGAGGCGAGTAAAAATATAGACTGAAGTGGGTAAATAATATGGAGAGAGATGTTTAAGTAATATGTTCTGAGAGGGATTCTAGTGTCACAGTTATTCTATCCACATACTGAACGACAGTGCCGTACATTATAACTGAGGGCAAACTACAGGGCTCTAGGCATTAGTCAATCTGGTACACAGTCATAATTTCCATCACATGGAACAAAATCAAAGAAAAACAGACATAAAGTACACAAAAGAAAAGAACAGAACCAATAGTGAATAAATGCAAAAACACAGAGTACATAAATGCAAAATGATCCATATGATTGTCCATCTGTTCTTTTCTTTTGTGTACTTTATGTCTATTTTTCTTTGATATTGTTCCATGTGATGGAAATTATGTTATAAGTTGAGGGAACAGACTATATATGTTAGGGTATATATTTTGTTCCTCCCCTAATTGTGACATTTCAGAATTTGAAAGGTAGAGACTATATATATTACAGAAATTATTTTGCGGCAGAATAAGCGAGATCCTTAGTAGATCTTTTCCTTGCAAGGCCAGTGACGAAACTGGCAGTTAGCCAAGACCACGTGCCAAATGTCCAGGCATGTTCAATGCAGATATAGATAGATTTCATATATATATATATTTTTTTTTTCTTTCTATTCTCTTTTTAACAGTAACATTTCAGTTGGATGAGAGAAACTATGTATACATATATATACATGTATACACACACACATATACACATATTCACAGACACACACACAAATACACATACACATAAATATATATGTAATTGAAATTCGTATTTGTACAGAAATACGGTATGTTTATAAATAAACATTTAGAAAACCATAGCTATGAAAAAACACTGGCAGCTAGCGCCACAAAGCGGTGCTCAGCAGAAGCAAGAGGGACAATCGTCGATGCATTTCGAACTCGACTGGTTCGTGTCAGATCAATCTCTCCCGCTCTTGCAACTGCCGGACTTTGAAAACAGGCGAAAATATATAGTATTTTCGTCTGTGTAAATGAGGTGATTAATCTCATTTGCATCTGAAGATGTATAAGTTGACCCAACTTAATATAGAATAGAATTAGAATTTAGCTCCGAAAATAGTTGTATACAAATATGTATTTGAATTTCCTATTTCTAAAGAAATATAGTATGTTTATAAATAAACATTTAGAAAGACATAGCTATGAAAAGCACTGACAGCTAACGCCACCAAACGATGCATAGAAAATTCAAATACATATTTGTATACAACTAGGTTCGAAGCGAAATTCAAATTCTAATTATATATATATCTCAGGATTTAACCAGTTTTAAAGTAGTAAGATCATTATTCAGCAGATTATTCGATACTTGGGATAATAGAGTGTGACTATATTAGAAAGGATCGGGGCCAAACGGCTGAGCTCTTTCCGTTTCGACAGATAATACTAGAAGCTGGAATTAGTGGTCGTAACAGCAAGTGGTCAGCCGCTGGACCCCGACTCCTAATATATATTGTATGTGGATGCGTATATATATATATATATATATATACACACATATATATATATATATCATTGATATATATATATATATATAGTAATAATAATAAATTTGAAGACTAAAATGCAACGAGGGCTCGATAAGGATAAATATATATCAAACATATAAGAACCGTAGAGCAAATATTTATTAAAATAACAGATTAAAGTTTAAGCAAAGAATCGGTGCTTTCACCCTTAACGGGATCTACTTTGCTGAAACTTTATTCTGTTATTTTAATATATATATATATATATATATATATATATATATATATATATATATATATATATATATATATATATATATATATGTGTGTGTGTGTGTAGATAAATATACCAAAATATACGCTAGTGTCCAATCCGTATGAAGAACTCAATGTAATTCAAATATCATGAAAAGAAAAGATGTATTCAAACATTTTTCGATGAAAATCACAGGAAAACAGAGTCAAGATAAATTAATAAAAACAATGAATAAAAACAAAGAAACAGTTCCTTATATTAAAAAATTCAGCATTTTACGATCGTTTCTAGGATATATATGTATGTGTTGGTATGTATATCATATAGATCTATGTAAACATTTTACAAATTATCAGTGGGAATATACATACCTACACATATATATGCTGTCTTCAGAAATAATTGTTTCTATTTTTGTTACAAGGCCAGCAATAACCCAGTGCATTACTGGTACTTTATTTTATCGACCCCCGTAAGGACGAAAAGCAAAGTTAACCTCGGTGGGATTTTAACTCAGATCATACAGGAAGGAAACTCTATATTTCAAAGCATGGCGTCCGACCTTCTACCGATACTATGATATTTGTTCATTGAAAAACACCAACAAAGATTTAATATAATAGGTCTGTTTGGGACAGGTTTTGAATTGACCAATAGAAGAGTAGTAAGTGGTCAAGTTGATAGAATAGTAGTAGTCGAAATTTAATTTAGGGGTAGAGGAATGCAGACTTCGGTTTTGAATGGAAATAACACTTTGAATGAAAAGATTACTTTGGGGATGAAAAGAGGTCAAGTCGGTGGAGGGTACACGAAAATTTGATATTATTAAAGAATAATTCTAATGTTAAAATCGAAGGAGAATAACATTTTAGGATAAATGGGTTAGTGAGAAATACCAATCTTATTAAAAACATAAGGAATTTAGATCTATAAAAAGAAATTAAATTAATTTAATTGATAGGTATACTTATAGGGATAAATATATATTAATTCATATAGAGATGATAAATAAGAGTTAGATGTTATTAAAGAATGTTAAAAACAAAGGAAAAAAAATGTTAGGGGGGATAAATTTATTAGTGAGAAATAAAAAAAACTTATATAGACTACAAGGAATTTAGATTCATAACAGGAAATTAAAATAGTTTATATGTATACTTGTAGGTATTAATTTTAGGAAAAGATAGCTGTAAAAGGGAAATAAAATTATGAAGTTCTCAGTAGTAAAATACTAATTATAGGTTAACTAAATTAAAAAAAACTAATTATAATAATTTGTGAAATAAAAGTGTATATTAATTAGGTTTATATTATTTGAAAGTTCTTCTAATTTTATGATTGCACGATATATATATATATATATCAATGATATTAATAAACTATTTTATGAAACCATATTTACTCTATTATATATATTTCAAGGGTTCCAAAAATTTTGTATGCTCTCATCAGATAAAATACAAAATTTTTTTTTATAAATATTGACATATCCAGGAATGAGACCTTAACGGTTCAAGTTTCACCTGGATAGTCTATCCAAAGTTTTGGAACCCTTGAAATATATATATATATATTTATTCAGGTTTGAGGTTCATAAAATACTCGGTAAATGAAAATACTCGGCGTAGCTTAATTCGCCTTGGGGCCCGGAGCGCGGCCGGTGTTTTAACCGCCACATAGTACCTTTAAATTACAGATCAAATCGGAACTATTAGATATATCAACCTGAAAATGTTAAACTGTTTAACTTTAAATTTTCTAACCTCTTTAATATTGAATATTGACTATTAACTTTTCAACTTCATACTATAAGTCTAAACATTGTAACACACTGACCCCCAATATATTAACCTCTGCTAAGATGCGGGTCCCTGTGAACATTTTCTCGCGCCACTCCTGGCCTGACCGTGGTCTGACATTAATATCGACCTTTCTTCCTCTTTCTTTCTATCTTACTTCTTGTAGCCATCAACCCATACTTTTCTACTTATCCCTTCTCTTCCTTCTCTTCTCCCCTCTTCCTGTCTTCCTCCCGCAGACTTATCTTCCTTTCCCCCTTTTGTTTGCTTATATCTGACCGGTAGTAGTTGTGTTTCTTCTTATAGCTGACATTAACCCTGGCTTCTCTTCTTCTTCCTCCCCCCTTCTTCTCTCTCCTTCCTTTCTTTCTTTCTTTTATCTTGTGGCATGAGATTGGCGTTAACTTATGTTCCCATCCCTTTCTGTTTTCGTTTATCTGACCGGTAGTAGCACACTGTAAACTTTAGCCACGTCACTCGAGGGCGACCGGCTGAGGTTGAAGGAGCAGGATAGCGGTCGCCCTCGGTTCCTCGATTTTCAGCCCCATGGATTTTATCTATTACATTCACGTATTATATTTCGAATACCTGATGATATCACCGGATTCATACGGAACCCGGTCATTGAAATGATCATAGTATAATAAACCTTTCAAGGATTTACACAAATCCAGCCTCCTGTCATTTCATTATATATATATATATATATATATATATATATATATATATATATATATATACATATCCAGATACATATTTGTACACAGGTATACACTTTCTGGAGACACTCCAGATACATGTGTACAGTTTGTGCACAAGTGTACAATTTGTGCACAGGTATACAATTTCTGGACACACTCCAGATACATATTTGTGCCCAGGTATTCCAATACGGCAAGGCCTTACAATCTGGACACACTCCAGATACATGTGTACAGTTTGTGCACAAGTATACAATTTGTGCACAGGTATACAATTTCTCGACACACTCCAGATACATATTTGTGCACAGGTATTCCAATACGGCAAGGCCTAAGGGATCCCCCTTTCAGTAAGTACAATCTGGACACACACACACACACTCACACACACCTTGGTATTATGCCAATACTATATATCATTTCACACCTTTAATTATTAAGGTTTTGATGTTCTATTGAGAGAATCGATTTTACTGAAAATATCGAATAATGTACACCATTTTACCAGGAAAAAAATACTGCCCCCCCCCCACACACACACACATTCTCACACGCATACACACGCGTACATTAACATACAAAGAGACACACACACACACACACACACACACACACACATATTTCTCCGTATAAGACAAGAGCTGAAAAATATCTTTTAACATGTTAAAATATCCCCCACTTACTTACAGACACATTCCTACTGACCATCCCTCTACCACGAATTACTCTGCTACACACACACACACACACCCACACTTGTCTTAATAGGCATTTGAACTGTCAACAGGCTGCGGTTCGCACACACATCCCTGCTGACCATTATCACAACAACGAACACTTTACTACTACTACACACACACACACACACACACATATTTGTTGTGAAAGAGTCATTTCTCAGTCCGCCGATACAAACCTACATTTGGCGCAAAATCAATTTTTTACATTCACATGACCTCTACCGACCAATCAAAATTGTTTTGACCACAAGAAATTTTGCAACACGAATTGGCGCAAAACTTATTTTAATACCGCTGGAGTTACTTTTTTAACATAAAAACCGTTAGAATTCCCAAAACTAATCAGATCAGAGCAAACATCACGGACGCTCTATCTCAAAACTATTTTTGAAAAGCATTAGAAATGCGCAACCGGTAAAACTTAAAACCAAAACTGAATACTAACCAATACAATTACTAATTCTCACATATTCCTAATTAAACTATTTTTCACTGTGAACAATTTGTCAGCATTTTCTATTCCGTTTACCAATATATATATATATATATATATATACGCATACGCAAACAATGCATACAATATTCAGAAGATGAGGGAAATGTAGAATATAAATTACCTTAGTTTATCTGACTCAGATGCGTACAAAGAATTGAAACGTGTTTTATTCAAAATATTCAGGGAAATATGATTTGTTTTGTTTTTCACGCCTGGAACATTTAGGAGTTCCTTAGAGGTTGAAATTTGAAGAAAGCTTAAGCTTTTGTTGAAGTCTTCGTAAAAGCTGTTAGAAGGTAAAGGAACAGACTATAGATGTTAGGATGAAAATTGAAAACAGATCTTATGCTCTCTATCTCTATATCACTTTCTATCTATGTAGTTCCTACTTGTCTATTTACCTGTCAGTCTGTCTGTCATTCTTTTTGGCTGCCTATATGGCTGCCTGTTTGACTGTCTACCAATAGTTAATTATTTATGTATGTTAATGTTTTACCTTCAGACAAGACCAACAATAACAACATCAAAGTGGAATTAAAAAAGTATTAAGTTGGGTATAATTCGAATATCCCTCGGAATTTACAAGAATTATGTAAAAATGATGATGATGATGATAATAATAATAAAGTGTCATAATTGATATATCTATCCCTGCAGACGACAATATATCTATGAAGGAAATGGAGAGATTATTCAAGTATAAAACATGGTGATAGATATAACTCGAATCTGGATGCCAAAAACAGAAACAATAATTGTTTCTACTTTTGGCACAAGGCCGGCAATTATCACAGTACATTACCGGTACTTTATTTTATCGACCCCGAAAGGATGAAAGGCAAAATTAACCTCGGCGGGATTTGAACTCGGACTGTAACTCTAAGTTGCTAAGCAAGGCGTCTGACGCTCTACCAACACTGCCAGCCCACCAACAATAATACAATATTAGGTGCCCTGGGAATAATTAAAACACACACACACACACACATATATATATATTTTGGTTATGCATCAATGTATATATATATATATATACATTGATGCATAACCAAAATCCTATAACTTAGAATACAGCATACAGAAAATAGCACTACTAAGCACAGCACACATATTACGAAGAGTAATCTCAATATAATAAAAGCAACACCACCAAAGTAACATCCAAGGTACACAGAACTATGCTCGGAAATTCAATGATGAGACGCAATAAAAATAGAACTAAAAAAAATAATAATAACAATAATATTTTTTTCTTCTTAACTTGAAAGAAATATCGTCATTGAGAATTGGAAGTTATTTACAAAGTTTGCGTTTCATGATCCACATATCTGTCTTGTAGATAACATGCTTTATATATTAACCTTCCCGTCTACTTTCTATATCAGACTTTGAAAGAAGTAAGAAAGGAATCTCGTGTAAACACTGTCATCAGAACTAATTGAAAAATTTAATCATCATCAAAGGATTAAGATCCATCAAAGGAATATATATCCTACATTTGTAAACTAAGTTTTATGATAGACGATAGGAAATAAATGCAAGTTTTCCGAAATGAAATTACCTCTACGTCTTTCTTTCATTTTTTATACTCTCATGTGCAATAAGTATGATGCAAATATACAAATGATTTATATGCTTATATACTTATATATATAAATATATATATATATATATATATATATATATATATATATATATATATATATATATATAAGCATATAAATATATATATATACATATATATAAGCATAAACAGTCACATATATATATATATGCATGTGTGTATGTGTGTTTGTGGATATGTCTATATGTCTCTGTAGGTATAGCAAAGGTCTATAATCTTGAAAGTAGTTGCTATAAAAAACTATTCCCAAACAGACAAACTATTAATATGATTATTTCTTCCAGTATATTCTGTCACTCCCACATCACATGCAACTTTTATATTCGTTGTTCTTCTTGTTGCTGTTTTCAATTGCTTTGTTTTTAATCCCAAGCTACATGAAACAATTAATTTTTCCAACTTGAGGATGATAACTATAGATAAATTATCTACATATAGACTAACATTTTTTTTTTTAGGGCTGTTGATGTTACTTTCTTAATTTTTTCGGGATAAAATTCGATTATTTTTTAAAAGAAAATAATATCGCATACTTAAAAATAAAAAAAAACTAACAAAACACATAACAAACCATTAAAAATGCCAAAATTTGAAACTAAGAGAAATATAAATCTATTGATGAAAAATAAAATAACCGTGTAACATCATATATAGCACGCAAATACGTCGCTAATTATTATATGGAGGAGAAATAATTACATGAAAGATAATAAAAATAACTAAAAAAAAATAAAAACTTTTCTTTCAGTCAATTTGACTAATGGGAAATAATCTGAAGTACATTAACATTATATTTTCAATAAATTTGAATTATATTTTCATTCAATTCTCTCACTATATATTTTCTCTTCTCTGTCCCTTGTCTTCCAATTTCTATTTCTCTCTTATTTTACTCCCACAAGTCTACTGAAATTTCAAACGTGATCCTCAACCCCCAAAATATCCGAAGAAAATATTTTTAAAGAAAGCAAAGAAAGAAAAAACAACAACAACCAAACAAAAAACAATGCAGACAGACAGGCAGACTGAAGAATGTTGTGAAATAAAACCAAACTAAAACATCAGAACTCATAACTACTTATAATTGCAATGATGACTGGTTATTTGAAAGCATGCAGAGAAAGAGCACTTAAATTATTTAACAACAAAAGACTAGACAGTACTTTATATTATAATGTCTTCTGTCACGCAAGTTTACAAAAGTTATATATTAACAACAATATTTCATAGAAAAATGTTGTTTTTTTATTTCATAGTATCAGACAAGAGGATTATGTGATTACAAATGTTTTTAAAATTTTGTCAAGCACAGAAGAAATTGGGCATATATACTACTGTATTTTCTTTTTTTGTGTATAAATGGAGCAATCTTAAACTAAATTTAAGGACAAAAATGGATGGTCACTTTATATACGAGTCTTTAGAGATTTTTACTTACCTTAAAAATACTCATTCCAAACGGCAAGATTATAAATCGGTTTTCATAACAATTGTTTACGAATAGTATTTGATATATCAGCAACATTTGTTATTTGGGAATTGGTGTAATAAAAACGAAAGGAAGGAAAAGAATCAAATGAAATAGCGGAAGTAACGAAAGGGGAGGGGGTATATCTGGGCTGCACGTTACGGGACACAATGGCGAAGACATTACACTGGAGATCAGCAAGTGTCCACCGCTGCATCACACACTAACTTATCGGCATGCACTCCTCCTGATTTTGCGAAAAGAACACCCGATGTCTCGACAGTGGAAGGCACAAAGAAGGAAGTACTCGGTCAAGTCCCTGAAATTTAGATGCCTTCATCTCTTCTCCGCATTACGGACAGCGGTGCCAGGGTTTGTGGCCGAAGCCATAATGCTGGAGGGGGAGAGTGTTACGCAGAAGGTGGTGACTCAGATTATTTATCTTCCTCGAACGGGATGAGAGTTATCCTGTTTGGGTACTTCGATCAATATAGTCGAGGCCTGCAGGTCACAGACGTGACGGGAAATGGTTGAGATTTATTCATCTAATGAAGGTGGGAAGGTGGTGTGTTGAGGGAATCGACCTGGGCTATGGCGGCAAGGTAATGGGTGTTGCCTGAACTTCTGATCTTGGCTCTACAAGGGCATCTATGTGACTTAATCAAGGTGAGGTTCAGTTAGTAGGTCACTCTAAGGTGGATACATTCATCATCAAGTAGAGTAGCGTTTAATGAGGTCACCGAATTGATTCAGATTGACGGTGCCGTTTCTGGATTTTTATCAGAATTTGGTGAGACATATTACTTTGTTGTTCATACAAAAGCTCTCAGCTTATTTTGTACTTGAAACAAAGGAGCAAGTTCTCACGAAGAGGTGTAAAAATCCAGAAATGGCCATATGAGGATTCTCTCCGTTTGCTATTAAGATTGGAGTGACATGATCAGTGCTTATTAAATAAAATCTGCGCGAATTTAAAACGATGTTTATTATACATGTATTATACATCAGTGTTATTGACTCTTTTCATATATATATATATATATATATATACATTATGAAGAGAGAAGAAACATTAGATATAATTAATAATAACATATATCATACCCACACTGCTTCGTTAGTCCCCGACTACGTAGTTTCGTGGCATATTATGCAAAAACACTACATCACAGAAATATAGAGTTTTTGTGAGGTCTGCCGACTTATCAAGAGGATACCTCATTAAGGGTTTCAAACACGTCCGTAATCCGCGAGATAGAATCTCGAAAGGCGGAGGGGGAGTCAATCACGTGATAAAGCGCTCAAGAAACAGAGCTAACCCCGAAAAAAATACCACGGAGGTGGAGGGGGTATTTATATCAAAGCCGTAGAAGAGGTGGCTAAGGTGGCGAGAAGTATGAGTAATTGTAGCTTTCCAGCAGTCATAACACTTCAAAGGTTACTCGACCAAAGGGAGTTATAAACAATATATAGAGAAACACACAGATACATGCGGACACATACATATACATGAATATATCCACATATATCCCTGCGTTAGTGGTACCAACCTCAACTGATGTTGCTCTATGAATAATTGGGACAAACCAATCCGAATGGATTAGATTGATTCAGTATCACAGCTATATATTACATTATGAAGAGAGAAGAAACATTAGATATAATTAATAATAAGATATATCATACCCATACTGCTTCTTATATATAGTGTTTCTCTATATATTGTGTGTATATATATATATATATATATATATAGTTAGGGAAGCAGGAAAATTATTATTGTGATCGAGTTCGTGGTTAAGAAAGCCAATTTCATGGACGGTTTCAACGTACAGTTAGGGGTAAGTTCAGAAGTTTGTAAGAATTCCGTTCGATCTTGGAGTATAAAGTATAAAAGAGAATACATAGGTAAGCATTAAGAAAAGGATTTTATCCAGGTATTTACGACCGTTTCATTGGTAAGTGCAACCTTATATTGCAATACTGCAAACAGCAGCCACTCACTATTTTGAAAATTTGGACGTGAAAAACAATTATCATTGAGTGGCTGCTACTTGCAGTTTAGCAATATAAGATTGCACTTACCAATGAAACGGTCGTAAATATCTGGATAAAATCCGTTTCTTAATGCCCCTGTGTTTTCTCTTATATATATATATATATATATATATATATATATATATATATATATATATATATATATATATATATATATATATATATATATATATTATATATGTATATATATATATATGTGTGTATGTGTATATATATATATATATATACATATACATATACATATTTGTGTCTGTATGTTTATGTGTGTATGTGTCTATATGTACGTATATATATATATGTGTGTACGTCTATGTTTGTATATATATACATATACATATATGTTTGTGGGTGTATATGTATATATAAATATACGTGTGTGTGTATGTGTGTGTGTATATAAATGTGTGTATGTGTCTATGTATGTGTGTATATATAATATATATATATATATGTATGTGTGTATATATAATATATATATATATATATGTATGTGTGTATATGTATTTATATGTATGTTAGTTGTGTGTGTGTGCCTGCCTGTGTGTGCGTGTGTGTAAGTGGGTGTGTGTGTGTGAATGTGTTTGTTGACACCTGGAATATAAATTAAGAGAATCTTCACAATAAGAGGAAGGACCCGAACACTTAAAGTTGTTTAGGAACCCGTTCTGCCTGTGTCCTCCTTATTTCATCCTTAAAGGATTAGCTTCTAAAGAATTTCCATTTTCTTTATACCAATGAACCCCACTCATCCTGTAGACACCTGACTTATAGGCATTGTTAGTTAAGAGATAAACAAGGATTGTTATTTCAATTTGAACCTGTTTACAGTATTCTTTCTGCCTTTGTTAATATAAATTATAGCTTTAAAAATGAGCTTTTAATGAACTCCCATTTCTTTAAATCCATCAACCATGACCTCCACCCATCCCAATCCGCACCATCTCCTACCACCAGAAAAGATATAAATACCACCACATTTACTTCGACAGTCAGCTTCCTGATGATTTCTCATTAATGAAACAGTTCTAGTCCTGTAGAAGCTTCTCTAAATTAAAACATTTATGCTCTGCTATGTATTGAGGACCTTACTTACTGTGGTTACCCACGATTGAACCCGGAATAACTTCTCTGTTAGCACTCCTAGTGCACCCCTTAACCATCACAAAGAAACTCTGCTGACCAAACTCGACCTTGATGTCTCCATGAAGAATATTCCGATCCCTTCAAGGAAACTTTACCTAAAATCACTCATCAGTGGTACAGACGAGTTCAAGCGAACTAGATGGAGAGCCTTCTTCCTCGACAACCCTGATGTAGCATCTACCAATGATGAGAAGTTAGGCTTCAAAACGAATAAGGCACCACCCACCAACAGCCTACTTGAACCTTTTGAGGAAGACCTTTTCAAGATGGTCTAAGATATCAAATTTCGTAGAGCCAACACAACATTCCAGGCCTACTTAAATACTGAAATGCGGAATATAAAAAATTCCCCCAATCTCCATGTCTCCTCCGATAAAACCAAAAACGTTTATGAGGTAGACTCACCGACCTATAATAAACTGGCAAAAAATGCCATCACGACCACCTACAAAAAGGTGAACGAGATGGCATTGACGTAGACCAATGCGGCCGGAAAAGAAATTGCCATGTCCCTTAAACTACACGACCGAACAGAACCTTTAAGAGTAAAGACCCTGCACTTTATCCTGAAGGACCACAAGGGAATCTTCCTCAATAAACCATCAGTCAGCCTTATCAACCCCACATGTTCGGACATCGGCTCCAATAGCAAAAATATTCTCGATAGAGTTCTACCATCACTGCGGCTGCTTCACCACTCCCACTCTGGAGCAGAACATCCGAGGCAATCTCTTGGTTCCAATAATTGCCCGACAAACGCCACACTCGCTTCCCGCAACTCAACATAGAAGACTAATATGCTTCTATCTCAGAGCCCCTACTGAAGGACACACTTGCTTTTTGCCAGGAATTTTATCACCATAACCGACGCTGAGCAAGATGTAATCCTTCAAGCCTGTAATACTTTTCTACACTACAAGGATCTTACTGGGTCATCAAGAAGTCTCATACCCCTTTTGACGTCAGCATTGGAGCGAGTGACTCGGCTGAAATAAGCGACATCGTAGGCCTGTACATCTTACATTACCTGAAGAATCTCTTCACTAGCCTCAGCGGAGGATTATACCGAGACGACGGCCACTTCGCCTTGCACAAGGTTAACCCCAGAACCACTGAAGCGTTTTGAAGAAACTTAAGCTCGTTCTTCCGTAATCTAGGATTTAGAATAACCATCGAATCGAATATGACTAGGGCCAACTTTTTAGATGTCACTCTCGACCTAGGTACTTCCCTCTATTACCACAAACCTAAAGAGTACCATAGATATATTAAGGTTAATTCTAACCACACCAAAAACATCACTGATAAAAAAAAGCGTCTCAATTAGAATCTGCGGCCTCTCGGTCAATGAAGATATATTTAACGCCTCTGCCTCCTACTACAATGACACCCTCGCCCGCAGCGGATTTAAAGAAAAGATCTCTTACCTAGCAACCACCCCAAGACTACCTAGGAGGAATAGGCATAGGCGGATTAGTTGGTACAACTCCCCCTTCAATAGAGACGTCTCTATACCTATAGCTAGGACTTTCTTCATTTTGCTGAAAACACACTTCCCCATACAATATAGGTACTACATCATCTTCAATAAAAATACAATAAGACTCTCCTACTTCACTACACCTAACATAGCTAGGAATATAGACAATCTCAATTCTAAACAATTAAATAAGCCTACTACCTACGGGACTAGAGCTGTTTTATTCGTGAGAAATCATCAGGAAGCTGACTGTTTAGGTTAATGTGGTGGTATTAATATATTTTCTGGTGGTAGGAGATGGTGCGGATTGGGATGGATGGAGGTCAATGGTTGATGGATTTAAAGAAAAGGGAGTTCATTAAAAGCTAATTCTGTAAAGCTATAATTTATATTAACAAAGGCAGAAAGAATACTGTAAACAGGTTCAAATTGGAATAACAATCCTTGTTTATCTCTTAAACTAACAATGCCTGTAAGTCAGGTGTCTACAGGATGGGTGGCGTTCATTAGTTTAAAGAAAACGGAAATTCTTTAGAAGCTAATCCTTTAAGGCTGAAATAAGGGTGTCAAAAGCAGAAAGGGTTCTATAAACATTTTCAAGTGTTGGGGTGCTTCCCCTTATTGTAAAGATTCTCTTAATTTATATTCCAGGTGTCAACACGCCCACTTACACACGTACACACACACGCATACACAGGCAGGCACACACACAACGAACATACATATAAATACATGCACACACATATATATATATATATATATATATATATACACATACACACATACATACACCTACATACACACACATTTATATATATACACATACATACATACATATATACACACACACATATATATATACATACACGTACACACATACATATATATACGTACATATAGACACATACACATATATAAACATACACACACACATATATATATACGTACGCCCACATGCATATTGTATATATATATATATATATATATATATATATATATAAATTAAAATATAGAAATTATTGTTACACGCGGTGACAGCTAGCAGGCTAATGTGAAAAGAGACAGACAAACATGTAGCGTATTATCTTGATAAAGATAGGAAGCATTTTGTACATACACGGCTAAAGTGGTTTAACTCCTACCTCCATGATTGAAGTGAATGTGATTGCTATGTATGTGCTGACACCTTTAGCTACAGACGTAAAATTTTGTAAAAACACGAAATTAGTAGCCATCCGCTGTTTAGCGCAATAGTTAACATACTCCTATGTGATCCGGAAGATACGGGGTTAGATTCGTCACAAACGTGTCTGTCGAGCCATAATTTATGCGATTTTCTAAACTGTTATATATAATAATCGGCTATTATTATGTTTATTTAGGCGGTGGATTGGCAGTATCGGTAGAGGGTCGGACGCCATGCTTTCCAGCATAGTTACGTCCCTTTACGATCTGAGTTCAAATCCCGCCGAGGTTGACTTTGCCTTTCATCCTTACGGGGTCGATAAAATAAAGTACCAGTAATGCACTGGGTAATTGCTGGCCTTGTGCCTAAAGTAGAAACAATTATGTTTATTTACGTTGGGACAACTACATTTAAAATTTACATTCTCTGTATATATTTTGTTAACTATTTTGTCTTTGGTTCGTTTTCTTTGCCTTCTATATTATACTTAATTATCATTTTCTTCTATATTTTTAAAAAATACTTATTTCTTGGACGTTATTTTGTATCATGTTCGCCTTATTCTTCTATAATAATTATCTGTTCCTACATGTCTTCTCTATCTTCAAGCAAACTAACTCTGCTTCAATAATTTCACATCGGTTATTATTGATTATTATAGATACTCCAGAAAAAGGTTCTCCGTGCATTCCTTTCCTTTTAGCTTCGATAGTGAATATACTTGTCACTGTGATTATGATTGTGATTGTGATTGTTCCCAAGAATCAATGCATTACTAATAATCAAACAACGATAAGAAAGAGAAAAAAATAATAACAGTATAGATAATAATAATAATAATTGTAATAACAACAATAAAATAAAAATATATTCTCCTCTATACATACGTACACACACAGACACACACACACATACACACACACACACACGCACACACACGCATATATATAAGTATATGTACCCATATCAATCTCTCTCAATATTTCTCTCTCTACACACATATAAACATACATACATACACTTACACACATATATTTGCAATAACAGTGAGTGCTCTTCTAAAATGAACGATACCAGTATTACTTTGCTATTGTTTGAAATGTTCTCAATGAGAAATTAGCAAGGAATCAACATAAAAGCATGGAGTGCACTCTTCTTCAGGCGCAGTTTTAAACATTACGTTTCACAGCGCACAACAGGTCAACAATTGTGTTGTACTCACTGCACTCTGCTATGCTCTTCCAGTTCAATGACAAAATTATTTAATAACCGCCTTACCATTGGTGTAATAGCAAGGATAATCGGTTGTGAGTTGGATTATCAGTGATTCGCTGTATACTTGAGTAAGTTTCTCAAATCCACTCAACGGGAAATATTTATACATGTAATTTAAAGACACAGTAATCTAAAACCATGTGTCACGCGGAATCACGCTGAGAAGTATCATATGAAAACAAGTGTATGTAGAATACTCAACCTCTTGCTCGTTAATTCCATGAGGTGGCTGTTTCCTTGATCGAATCATCTAGAATTATACCTTGTATTGTCACTTCACCATATTGCATGCAGATTGGGGAGACTAACAACATTCCCTATCAAACTTTGTGATCAATCAAATTGAATCTTAATCTGAGAGATGATCTCCGTGAAAACGAGTAACTTTTCAAACCCTGGCTAGAACTGAGACAGCTATAGCAAAGCTATATTTCCCTTCAAATCACTCTTCTTTTAAAAACAATGAAATTGTGAAACGGAGCATTTCACCTCACGAGACAAACTCTACACACTTCACTGAATGTCTTAGCTGTGCCCAGTAGACATGAAGGTGAAAGCATTGTCGTGGAGAACAGCGAGTGACACGCACTGCATCACACATTACACCTCAGGGAATATAGTTTATACCTTTGTCTAGACGAGACATCTCAGCTGATTACAGCGGTAAAGATCGCAAAAGCAATGACGTGGAGTACAACAAGTTATACCATTAATTATATCCATGTGAAGAATGTAACGTCCTTCTTTCCAAGAAAGATTGCGTAGTGCATTTTCGACATAGTGACAACGTGTTAGTTGAGAAACGCTGGACAGATTATACCAACAAAGCAAAGTGGCAGGAGACACAAATCAAACAAGAGCAAGATGGCTGCATAACATCTACAAACTCAGGTGATCTCGCTTGGGGAGTGAGCCGGATTAACTTGAGACGGTTGCTTCTAATAAGATACCCCTGAAGACGTGATTGAGGACTCTGAAGCCTTGACTCTCGAAAGAATAAGTGAGTACAGGAACAAAATGATACGAGTAATATATATATATTTAATTACATAATAAAAACAATATAATTATTCCATTACAAAAGGTTTCAGGAGACTAGACGATCTTTACAGAAACGTTCAGCATGTTCATCACATGAAATAGTCATTATATAATCAAATTGCTCTGTTTATACATAAAGCACTCTTCTTGTCTTTACCTTTTCTACGGAAATACTTAACACACACATATACATACATACGTATATACACACACACACATATATATATATATATATATATACATATAATGTGTGCGTGGGGGATTATGGGTGTGTGTATGTGGTTGTGTGGGCATGTATATGTGCATACATATAAAAATGTTTTATTACATTTTATAATACACATGTTCCATGATTGAGTCTAATGTTCTCGCTATAATTCTCAGTACGGCCATCTTAGGGTATTTATTATAAAATTCACCTACGACGTCGGTACACAAATTTGGCGGCAAAATGGAAAGAAAACCAACTAGTTAGAGCTTCCGAAAAGATTATGTGTGTTACTCATCCAGCGTCTTCGCGTTCTGAGATAAAATCCGACCCGCTTTGACTTTAATCCTTTCGAAATCGAGAAATAAAGTACGAGTCGATTACTGATATCGACTTTACATCTACATCTCTTTCTCATTTGCTTACTCTCTACTTTCTAGAAAAATTTGGCTTTGATAAAATCTTGGCCCTTGTAAAATAATTAATGTGACAGCATGAATGTCAATGGTATTCGAATAAGTTGTTAGACGATACTTAATATATTTTGTATTTTGCATAGTTTTTTTAAACCATCTATAAAGTGATAGTGTTTCCATTCATTTATGTCATTGAGTAAATTAGGATTTTTGGTAGAAGTATGGCGATCGCCAGATTTAGATCCTCAGAAGACTTCGTGTATCTCTACAACACCCTTACGTTTCTATCAGGAGCTAAAGGATAATGGCATGACATACTTTCGTATTATAACATATCTGTCAAGCTATATCATATCACAGTAGACATATCATTTGATATAATTATAACATATCTGTCTCGATATATCATATCACATTTAACTATGTCATATTTGTCTAATCATATTATATCACAGTAGTTATATCATAGCTGTCTAGATACATCTGTTTACGTATATAATACCTGTCTATCTGTATCATATGTCTAGTCATATCACAAATATCTATCTAACACCTGTGTAGCTATGTTATATCTCTATAGCTACATCATATCTGTCTAGCTATGTCATATCCACCTAGCTATATGATATATGTCTAGATATATCATATCTGTGTAGCTACATAAAATTGGTCTAGCTATATCATATCTGTCAAGCTATGTGATATATATATGTATATATATATTCATGTGATATATATGTATGTATATATATTT
>OZ024742.1:255773318-255823318 GCA_964016885.1 Eledone cirrhosa
GTTGCACTACCTGCCACTTCCCATTTAAGTGTATATATTTTATTTTTAGTTTTTAGATGGTGTATGTAGCTAGATAGTGAAGTGTAGTTGGCTTGACTGTGTTTTTTGAAAGAGTGGAGGTGCGAATTGTATCTAGTTTTGAAGCAGTTAGAAGTGGAGCCTATATAGGTTTCAGAAGAGCTGTTAGTTGTGACTGTACATGAGTATATGATATCCTTGGTTAAGCATTTTTTATCTAAAGGGCAGGTTCTACTTGATCTACAGTTACAATTACTCTGGGTGCTAGTCTGCCGGTTACTATGCTGTGTAGAAGTTTGGATGTTAGCTATAGGGTTATGGTTATGTGGGTTGTGGTACGCAGCGTTAATGTTTACACTAGTGTTATTACTATTATTTCCATTGATATTACGGTTATTTGTTATAATGTTACTTTGACTGTTATTTTGAATGTTATTTTGAAGGTTTATCGACCGTTGTGATTTAGTTTGTTGGAAGTAAGAATTAATTTTTCTTTTATTTGTACTAGCTATGTGGTATGCTAAGTTAGGCGTAGTAGAGTATTAGATCTTAATAGTGTTTTTGTTTAAAAGGCCGTGGTACCTGTGGCCGGATGGGAAGTGTTTATCTAGTAGTGAGAAGAAAGCCCTAGGAAGGTTGGTAGAGACGTTTAAATTGAAAGGAGGGTTGAAAAATGTATTATTTCTTCTTCTATTTCTGTTTTTTATGTCCGGTGATTTGTTTCCTTTAATGTCCCTATGGTCATTTCTGTGGTGCGGGTTACTTTTGTTGTTACGATCCCTATTAGTGTGTGTGCAGTTGCTATTCCTATTATTAAATTTTCCCATGGACATGTTGTGTGAAATGATGTTGTAGCTATGTGTTTTTGTAGGTAGGAACTCTATCCCTGTATTATGGCCTGATCTAGCTAATGCTTGGTTATAATACTGCGAGTTATTGTTAAATGTGTTAATGTCATAGGATAGATTAGAGATTCTATTAGATACTCCCTTAGAGATAGAGTTCAATATAGATTTAGGGTGGTTAGACTTGGTATCTACGTAGATGAGTTTTTCATTAGGTTTGTGGAAAGGTGCATATATCATTGAGTCTAAGTAGAGTGTGGCGTCTAGGAAGTTGACGTTTTTGGTGTTTTTGTCCATGGTAATACTAAGGTTAAAGTTTTTGAATGTTTTGTGCAATAGTTTTCTAGTCCTTTCTATATTGAATTTTTTATAGTCTATAAGTAGAAGTGCATCGTCGCGATACAAACCACCGCTGAGGTACGGAAGTTCCCTGTGGATTAGGTTAAGTAAGTAAGAATATATATATATATATATATATATATATATATATATATATATATATATATATATATATATATATATATATATATATAGTATATATATATATATATATAAGTATATATATATATAAGTATATATATATATATATATATATATATATATATATATATATATATATATATATATATATATATATATATATAGTATATATATATATATATAAGTATATATATATGTAGTATATAGATATATATAAGTATATATATATATATATATATATAAGTATATATATATATAAGTATATATATATATATATATATATATAATATATATATATATATATATATATATATATATATATATATATATATATATATATATATATATATATATTTATATATATATATATGTGGATAATCATATACAACTATAAATATGCATACACAGACACACACTCGGGCGAGCGTGCACACACGTACACACACGCACACACATATATATATATATTTGTTTGTGTGTTCGTATATGTCTATCTCTTACTTTATTTTTACACTTCTCTCTCTGCCTTTTCTCTCTTTTTATATCTATATACATACACACAAAAATAGAGACACACACAAACACACACATGTATATACAAATATATATATATCGTTTCTGAATTTGTTTAACAAGATTATTTATCTGAAAACGTGTGTTGAAACCGATATTGTTATACTTTGGGAGGGTCATGTTGCCAATAAGAAACACACGCACCAGATGTTTCACTTCAATTTAATATAAATTACAAATTTAAAAATTTATAAATTTCCGGTTGGTTGGTTCCCCACAACCGGACGATTGTTCATATATTCTCAAAGTTCTTTCGTCACAAATTCTATGACCTCATCACAGACTGGGATTCTTTTCTTTGTTTTGTGCCTCTCCCTTATTCTGTCCTACGCCATCTTGTTTTTGTGTGTGTTGTGTGCTTAGTTTGCGCATGTGTTACATCCGGGTGTCTGTCTGAGTTTTTATTTGTTTCTTCATTTGTTTATTTACATGTTACTAATTAGTTGTTTGTTCTATGTGTGTGTGTGTGCTTTCATTTTGTCCTTAATTGTAAGTTGTGATGTTGCTATTTCAGACATGTTTTCTATTTAATTTTGGTTGGAGTTCATTTATGTTTATTGCCTCTGTGATTTGTCTAAACATTGCATCTTTTCTGTGTGTAGATTTTATTTTTATTTCTATGTTCTCTAATTTGCCCTTATGTTCTATTTTAGCATGTTAGTGGAGTACTGATGAGTCTTTTCTATCTTGGAGTTCTCGCCAGTGTTCTTTTAATCGTTTTCCTATGCTACGAGCTGTCTCACCTATGAACATTATATTCTTGTCTTTACATTGTCCCTCAGTACATCTTATGCTATATACTATGTTTCTAGTTTTACAGTTAATATGGGGGCTTAGTTTACAGATTATACATTTCTTATCTATTCAGGGAGGTCTTTGAAAAGGGTATGTATTACTAATAAGTGTTTTTATGGAGGTACCTGGTCTTTCCACTATCTTAATATTTAGTTTAAGTTTATCTAGGGCCCTTCTAAATTTGTAAGCTAGTTCACCTCTAGGGGTTGTATTGATGAACGTTACACTCTGGTATTTATTGTTATCATACCATGAGTTTATTTTTTTAATCTCATTCCTAGTTCTTTCTATTCTATTCCAAAATTTGCTCCTATATAAAGGGCAGGTCCCATTTATATCATTATTTACCATGTTTTCCCATTTGGTTCTGGCTCCTCTATATACTCTGATTTTATCTCTCTGATTGTAACTCTGATTGGGTTAGTAGGACAAGTGAAATAATATAAACGATATTGTAGGATTTAGTTTTCTCGGGTCATCTAAGCATTTGTTTTCAACTTCCTCTTTAAAGATGTAAATTGCAGTCCCATATCAAGTGGATTGGCAGTATCAGTAGAGGGTCGGACACCATGCTTTGCAGCAAAGAGTTACGGCCATTTATGGTCTGAGTTCAAATCCCGCCGAGGTTAAATTTGCCTTTCATCCTTACGGGGTCGATAAAATAAAGTACCAGTAATACACTGGAATAATTGCTGGCCTTGTGCCAAAAGTAGAAACAATTATTCACATTATCCTTTACATGCCCTTATTATTTTACTGGTTTTATTAATTGGATAGCCGCCATGCTTAGATATAGTCGTCAACGGTTTAAGCCAATCATATCGACCCCATTGCTGAATTCATTTTTTAATGCAGAGCTGGCCGTAAGAGGTAGGAGTCATACTTGCGTTTTATATATTGTAAATTGTTCTGCGTAATTGACACCTCAAGCATTGATTAGTCTCGTGTGGGTCCCAGTTGGGAGGAATTGCTCCAATTGGCTTGATTCCGGTCGTGGTGGTACATATCTGATCAATATATATTCGAAATACTTTCCTGTATATTTAGCTATAATCATGAGTTTTATATAGAAGATAACATTTTTACTTATAATCAGATGAATTAAGATTTGAAATTTGCCTCGATATTTGAATATTATAGTATTTTGTTTCCGATTGCCTGCTAATACATCTTTCACATATTTAAGCTGAACATAAATTTACGAATTACGTATTTACAATGTTTTGAGTTGAAAAACGTTTCATAATCTGGTAAAGTAAAAATCAATAGTCTGATGTATATCTATACTTTTTATCAGTGTTTAAATCTATAAAAGTGAAACGAAATCTATGGAAGAACATTTTTGCTAGCATATTACTGAATTCTTTACATCGTACGAAATTCGTGCGGTTTTGAGAAGTAGAGTAAATTTTAGTCGTCGTTACTACTTTAGTACCAGCATATATTGCATCTATATTTAAAAAATGAAAGCTAACATTGACCTTAGCAAGATTTGAAGCCAATGTTCAAAGCAAGCTTAACTGAAAACCGCAAGCAATCTTTGTTTCCGTTCTACCATGTCTGCACTTAACCGCCATTAATACCAACAATAAAAAGAACTAAACTAGAATTTTCTGATTCAATATCTTTCCTATTAATTAGAATTGTATGACAGTAACAATAGCAAGAACAACAACACAAGTAAACATTAACAATAACAGCAACGGCAATGACAATAGCCTGAGTAAAAGCAACAACAATAATAATAACAACATTAAGAGCATTATCAGCAGCAGCAACAATTACAGAAATAACAGTAACAACTGAAACAACAAGAGTAAAAACAACAACAAACAAACAATCAACAACAGCAACAACAAAAACAGCTGCAGCAATCAACAACAACAAACAAAACATAATAGAAAGCGACTGAATCTAGAATCTCACCAACGAAAACGCCTAAATAAAACGTATACATAGTAATTATTTCTAAACATCTAAAAATTAAAAGTAAATTTATAAATAACTTGAATTTAAATATACGTCATATTTAGAGGAACTATTGGAAGGATATGCACAGGGTAGGTTATTTAAATGTGGACTGTTGTAAACATCCTTATCACTTTTAATACTTGACGAAGCATGGCCGTGTGGTTAAGTAGTTTTCTTCACAGCCATGAGGACCTAGGTCCAGCTGTATAAACGGCAACCTGGGTAAATGTCTTCTACAATTGCCACAGATTGACCAATGCTTAGAGAGCGGAATTTGTTTGAAGGAAAGCGCAGAAATTTGTCCCCCCCCCCCCCCTCCCCCCACACAGACTCACACTCATGCACATACACGCATATATATTTATATTTGTGTGTGTGTGTTAATGTTTCTAGATGTGTCGGTATTTATATTTCATTATTTGACGGTTTGACCATAGAGATCAATAAAGTAAGTAACAGCTTTGAAAAATAAAGAATATGGGTCTCTATATGATTGACTAAATCAAAGACGTGCCCTAGTATGTCCGCTATAATATGACTGAAACCAATAAAAATCTAACGAAACATTTATACGATAAAGATATACAAGTAAAGATTTTTCTATAAATTTTCTATTAATTGTTTATTGCACATCTAGCCACTTCATACCAACAGGTCTTGTTTGCTTTTCCAACGAGAGAATAATAATTAGAAGGTAATTGGAAAACTATTCTCTAAAAGTAAGAAAATAACGGTGAGAGAGTATTACCCGCCCTCCCACTAAAAAATGTTAAATGTATATTATGATTGTGTGGCATACACTTTTATAATGATGTACACTTCAATTGGGCAGCCTGAACTACGATAGAAGAAATAAATATACATCATTTGTGTCAATTATTGGGTTCTTATTCATATAATGACACAATAACAAATGCTAATATGGAAACTTGTAGTTGTGAAAGTGCTTGGCCTTGTGGTTAAACAGTTACGTTGTTAAGTCGTTTATACTTTTTGACTTTTCTTATACTCTCACATAAAAACATATTCATTCAGACACAAAAACTCATTTATTCTTTCAACTACTCACACATCTATATATATATATGTATACACACACACACACACACACACACACACACACACACACACACACACACACACACATATATATATATATATATATATATATATATATATATATATATATATATATATATATATATATATATATATATCTGTGTGTGTGTGTGTGGTGTGTGTGTGTGTGTGTGTGACTGTGGTGTTTGTGTGTCCCCGCAATTTAACGATTCGGCCAAAAATATCAATAATATTTGTATCAAACTTGAAGAAGTATGTACTGACATTGATATAATCGACTCAATCGCTTCTGTGTATATATATACATATATACATACGCACACAGAGTCACATACGCACACGCTCTAATTTTATTAGTGGAGTATAGTTCGTTATTATTATAGCCAGACCTATATAGTAATAACGTAATAACACAACGCAGTAACATTACTAACGATAGGAATAATAAAACTAGATTAAGTAAGATGAATAGCACCAAGAAATATTATCATAGTAATAAAATAACTAGGTCTGGCTATAATAAGGGGCCATATTCCACAAATAAAATCAAAGCAACTAACCTAGATATATTCCAACAAGCTTGCAAACATCCTCAATGACATAGGAACACATAAGGCAAGTAGGATAGAGCTTGGAAATGGCCCGGTCTTGTTAGCAGCATATATAGCACCCATCACGGCATAAATGACCGTGCCAACTTCAGAGCAGCACGTAGAAGACGCCGCCCTAGTATTTCATGCAGGACATGATGAGCAATTGCAAGGGCTATAATCCATTGTGAAGCAATTCAGTGATAATATTAAAATGAAGTTTGAACTAGAAAAATGCTAGATAAAAGCTACGTTCACCAGACATATATCTTGATCGGGAGAATGTGATAAAAGAACTTGATCAAGAAGAAACTGATAAATATGTAGGTGTTTCTGAAGGAGACGTTATCAAGCACTCGACGATGAGGGAAAGAATAAGGAAGGAATGTTACCCCAAAGTAAGAGCAATTTTAAGAACGGAGTTGAATGCAAGGAATAGGATCGATGCCATAAACACGCCTGCTATAACAGTAGTAACTTAGTGTCAATGTCATCAACTGGTCAAGCACAGAGATCTGCAAGCTTGATACGAAAATTAGCAAATTATTAATCATGCACAGAATGCATCACCCTAAGGCAGATACAGATAGATTATATCCACCTAGGAAAGAAGGAGGAAGTGGATTAATCCAGTTAGATATTTCTTTGAAAACTGCAACAATTGGGTTGACTACATATCTAAGGGAAGCACATGATTGGATGATGAAGCTCATTTTGAAGCATCAAAACATCGAAAGATCATACTCCATTACAAAAGATGATCATAGATACATAGAACTACAAATTCCAGAAGTTCCCTTTCCTGCTGAAATGAAAAAAACAGAAAAAGCAAAGCAGGCAAAAGTAACTGCAAAGAAAGAACTGCTACAGCCTCTCTATAGAAACTACCCTGAAGGAGCTAACATCCTGATATTGACAAAACTGTAACCTATCAGTGGTTGGCATCCTCTGGACTAAAATCGGAGACTGAAGGCCTGATTAAATCAGCACAAGTTCAGTGTCTGCCAACAAAAGATTATCAAGCCAACATAATAAAATTGGATGCAACCCATTATGCCGTGTATATAAAAAACATCCAGAGGCCATTGATCATATAATTTCAATGTGTAGTCCTATAGCTCCAACCGAATACCTAAACAGGCACGACAGAGCTGCACAATACATACATTGGATAATGTGTAAGCATTTTGACCTGCCCCATCAACCATCCTCCACCTCCCGTACTTGAAAAGGATCACATCTCAAACAGACCGAAAAATAGATGCGAATAGACCTGATATATTACTGAAGGACTTTAAAAAGAGGGTATGGCTGCTACTTGACATATCCGTTCCTATAGACAAGAATGTATCTATAAAAACATTTGAAAAATTGAGCAAGTATTGACCTGGACATTGAGATTGGAAAAATAGAAATCTCAATTTCTCAATGTTTCTCGCAAATCATATTATACAATTAATAGAATCCAAGACTAGTTACACAACCAATGGAGTATAATAGACAGCCGGCCTCTTTTATTCTTAAGAAGAAATGTAACTTGTGTCTGATGGAAGCATATTATATTATAGTGGATTGGCAGTATCGGTAGAGGGTCGAGCGCCATGCTTTGAATCATAGAGTTACCTCCCTTTATGATCTGAGTTCAAATCCCGCCGAGGTTAATTTTGCCTTTCATCCTTACGGGGTCGATAACATAAAGTACCAGTAATGCACTGGGATAATTGCTGGCCTTGTGCCAAAAGTAGAAACAATTATATTATATGCTCCCCACCTACACTTATTAACAATAGAGCCGAGACAGTAATCAATTGACATCACATACTTTCTTACTCTTTCTTTAACAGAGTTTATGATCCCATATAGCCATCTTAAATGTCCAACCTCAAGTTCTCCCCCCCCACCCCAAACCCTAAAATAGACCCTCTATTAGCTATTTTCCATAAATTAGTCAGGATATCTAAATCACTATTGTTTATAATTGGTTACTTAATTGAAGACTGTACACCTTGGCCACAACACACCACCTAACATCTACTCTATCAATATCACTTAACTTTAGCTAGTAATAATAATTGTTTTCAAAGAAATACACCATAGTTACTTCCCTTAGATAATTATGCCCCATTGTAACTGATAGTTTAGATTTACAAGTGAGTTCGCATTTAAAATTATTACGGATTAAGGTATAAACTCCGACGTATATTTACCTCTAAGTATTCCTCTGAAGGAATAATTATACCAGTTATGGTAAAATTCCTTCGCTGTTGTCGTTTTGCTGTATATTCAAAAACATTTTGAAGGCCTTTCGCTAAGAATATTAAGGTAATGACGAACATTACATACCTAGCTTCAGCAAAGGCACGGTGAAGTAATCCATTCCTAACTTCTTAGTGATTATCAAAACTACATAACCCTCCGCCTTTGGTGAAGCTAAGTAAGCCGGATTCTTATATAATTCCAATTATGTTTAAGAGCTGTTGAAACTCATTTGCAAACGGAGCGGTTGCCGACCCAGCATCAATTAGAAATTTGTATTGGTGTTCCGAAATAGTGACATACATATACATATAGTATGGTTAGAAGGGGAAATGAGAAATGATATCAGAGAAACCGTTGCTGGTTAACGCAGTGTTATAGAAAGGTGGCGCTCTGTTAAGATGGCCTTGTTAGAAGCAAGATTAGAAATCCTAGTACTGATGCTTTTAACACATCCGTTCTCACCGCAGTCATACACGGGCGGAAAATCCATTCGGTGAAACGCGCATCCTCGAGTATGGTTTGCTATTTTATTGTGAAACTAACTCTATACCGAACTCGTACTTTGGGCAGATTGCTTTACCAACTACGGATATAACTTACCACAACACTCAAGCATTCTCACTCTCTCTTTCTCTCTCTGTCTCTCTCTCTCTCTCTCTCTCTCTCTCTCTCTCTCTCTCTCTCTCTCTCTCTCTCTCTATATATATATATATATATATATATATATATATATATATATATATATATATATATATGCATATATATATATATATATATATATATATATATATATATATATATATATATATATATATATATATGCATATATATATACATATATAAATATATATATATATATATATATATATATATATATATATATATATATATATATATATATATATATATATATATATATATATATAAAGAAATAGGGATGAAATCGAAAATGCAACTGAAGTCTTATTTTTTTTAAAAATAAGACTTCAGTTGCATTTTCGATTTCATCCCTTTTTCTTTATACTTCCACTCGTGTAGGACACCTCGGTTATTTTTCATTTTGTAAAAAAAACCTCACTTTCTAATATATATATATATATTTATATATTTACATATATATATATTTATATATATATATCCATATATAAATATATATATATATATATACATATAGAATGGAAACTAATGCACGAACTTAATTCATCCCTAAAGGCCGTTCGTCAACCGAAATGTTCGTAAGCCGTAACTATTTTTCTCATACTAAATTTTGAGAGAGAAAGACTGTGTGTGAAAGACAGATTCATAACAAAATAGTAAACAATTACGCAGTAAGTGAGGTTTTCGTGCCAATACTAACAATTTATCGCCAACCGGCTTGCATGTTCGTTACTCGTTGGTCGGCAGGTAACAAATATTGCTAGAAATAGCTCACTTGTCAACATAGTTTTACTTGACCACATGTATAGTATCGGTGTGGTACCTGCTGTCAACCACTCTGGAATCTCAACTGACATCAAGCAGTCATTGAACATGGTTGTCAGTTTCGGTGGAGGGATGTTATATTTTTAATCCAATACCCCTGCACACCATCTGGGCCTGGTGATTTCCAGTTGGTTAGATTTTTGGCCTGCCCTTTAAGAGTTTCAACTGTGATACTCAAATCAGTTTTGGTGTGCCTGTTCACTAATCTCCTGTTGTACTGTCTCAATCCACACTGCCTGGTCATTATGTTTAACATCCTGCTCCCATATTCCTCTCCCGAATGTCTTAGTTTGTTCCGCCTCAGGGATCAAGTCGTTGCCTCTTTCTTTCCCTTCAAGCTGTCCAAACAACATCTTCTGGTTGTTGTCAAACATGCGGGTCTGTCTATACTGACTGACTCTGTTCTCGTATCGCCTATTTTTTGCACTCTTTGCTACAATGCGTTGCTTCAGTTCCTCTATGATAATATTTAGCTTTTTCCTCCTAGGTTTGTACTTTATTTCCAGTCTATTTGTAGTGTCTATATTTTTTAGTATCCCATTCAGTAGGGACTCAAGCTTTCCAATGTTATTTCTCATTTCCTTGATTTGACGATTCAGTCGTTTCTTCCACCAAGGTTCTGATCTTTCTTGTTTGTTGTTTCCTCTCGCTTTTATGCCAAGTAATTTTCTCACCGCATTTGCTGTTGCTTTGAGGATATTGTTGCACTGGTGAAGGTTCCTCACCTCAAGGTATGGGATGACTTTGTTTACCTTAGCTGTGGTTTCTTTTAACTTTTTCCTGTCTACAAATCTTAGATTCATAGGTTTCCCACTATCATTGTTCATTTCATCTACCACTAAGTTTAGGATATCAACCAAATCCTGTCCTAGCCCGTCATCATTCATTTCCTCAATGGCCGTATCTTTGTACCATGTATTATTTATTTCAGCCTTCAGATCATTGTCTGCTTCGGATGGTTCCTCCGTTCTCTCAACCTCTTCACCTTCATTTCCCACTGGCTCGTTTGCCTGGCATACTCCACTCTCCATTTCCAACCTAATCTCTCTGCTCAGTTCCTCCAGTTCCAGCTTGCTTATCCACCCATTAGTTCTTATTACCCGAGCCTGCTCAGCCAATTTTTGTTCATCTAATTTAAATAGACCAATCTCGTTCCAGATATTTTGCATCCGTTTCCTATAACCTTTTTCCTTGGGGTTACTCTTCAGGTAACATTGCATAAGAGTTCTATTCAATTATTTCGTCCAGTTGGTTCTGGTCCCTTTCCTTCTTCCTCTTCCTCCAACACCTTCTGCTGGGTGAGAGTTTGTCACATGACATTCCAGTCTCCACTTCACCGTTATTCGAACTGTTTAGGTTCGACATTTAAGCGCTCATATCGATGATTGGTGAATGTATGTTTACATAACTACCGGTGATTTTATCACCCCCAGTGATTTGATGACCCCCGGTGATTTTAGCGTGTCACAATCACGCTGTAGACGAACATAAACAAACAAACAAACAAATAGATAAAAAACCTAAAAAAACAAAAACAAACATAAGTTTCATTGTAATGTTTGAATGTCTGACTTCCTTTTTTTCATTTTGTTTGTTTTTCTCCTTTGCGTTTTTCGTTTTACAAGGCCAGTAACATCGGTTACTAGTGTTGTTGTTGTTGTTGTTGTTGTTGCTGCTGCTGCTGCTGCTGCTGCTGCTGCTGCTAAGGGAAGTAGGGTTGTTGTGTTCAAAACTTTTGAAATCTGTGTTTGTTGTTGCGTTTGCTTCTGTCTGTGTTCTAAAATGTTCGACTATAATTTTTTCTATAATTTTTTTTACTTTCATCCCTACGGGGCCGACACCACAAAGCATCTGCAACACACCGGGACAATTGCTGGCCCGGTGCCAAATGCAGAAACAATTATTATTATTATATTATAGTTTAGATTTGACATCGTTTAAACCAAACATTTTGAGAGAGTTTAGAGATACAACATAATTATTTTGGTGTTGTTGTTGTTAGCTGTTTGACCGAGTCACTAACCCAGTCTATTTATATCTTTTGATACCTTCCTCGCTTCTTTTCATGTGTAGCGGCACCACTACCCCTTTCTTAAGTAGTGAGGGAATAGTGGCGGTAGCGATGATGCAGTGGTGACGGTGGTGATGGGGCAGCAGTACTATAGGGATGGTGCTGGTTTGTATTTGGCTAGATTTTTTTGTGTTAGTGGTGATGTGATGGTGGCGGCGGCGGCGGTGGTGGTGCCGGTCGTGAAGTTATTTGGCTGTTGTTTTCTAGCCATTTTCTTTTCTGACTATAAAAACAATTATTATTATTATATTATAGTTTAGATTTGACATCGTTTAAACTAAACATTTCTTTTCTGACTAAAAATTTCTGGTACAAAATTAAATATTAAATTAAATATTAAATATTGGAGCCCTATGCCGTAATGTGATGCGTTGCCACTTCCTAAGAGTTAAGACTGATATCTAACGTTTCATTTGTAATAAGAATTATTCTATCACAATTGTTTTAAATATGTAAAAAATTAAAAACTTACGGGAGCGATTCCATAATACCCTATCCACCATGTGTGTATCTTCCCTATTATATTATTATTATCTTCCCTATTATTATTATTATTATTTGCATTTATCTTGCTTTATGTTTATACGAGTTATCACCAAGTCACAACCAGTGACCTCAAGAGACAACAAGGTCCGCCATGTTCAAGAAAGAACACACATATTCACACATGCATCCTTAGTGTTTAGACTTGTGATGTACTTATATTGACAGGATCTTCCTTAGTATATGGGCAGTTCCCATTAGTACTATCTTTTGTATTTCTCCTATACGCGGGTTTCCTGGGATTTGCGATAAGTAGTCGTTAGACCCCTTAGGTATCATTCCCAGAGCGCCTACAACCACTGGTATTGTTTTAGTTCTCAATTTCCACATTTTTCCAATTTCTATCTCCAGGTCCTTATACTTGCTCAATTTTTCAAATGTTTTTATAGATACATTCTTGTCTATTGGAACAGACATATCAATTAGCAGGCATACCCTCCTTTGAAAGTCCTTCAATATTATATCAGGTCTATTTGCATCTATTTTTCGGTCTGTTTGGATGCTAAAGTTCCACAAGATTGAGATGTGATCTTTTTCAAGTATGGGAGGTGGTTGATGCTCCCACCAATTCTTTTGATGGGGCAGGTCAAAATGCTTGCACATTATCCAATGTATGTATTGTGCAGCTCTGTCATGCCTGTTTAGGTATTCGGTTGGAGCTATAGGACTGCACATTGAAATTATATGATCAATGGTCTCTGGTTATTTTTTACATACACGGCATAATGGGTTGCATCCATTTTTTATGATATTGGGTTGATAATCTTTTGTTGGCAGACACTGATTTTGTGCTGATATAATCAGGCCTTTAGTCTACGATTTCAGTCCAGAGGATGCCAACCACTGATGGGTTAAAGTTTTGTCAACATCAGGATTGTTAGTTCTATCTGGGTATTTTACATACAGAGGCTGTTATTGCCATTTCTTAGCCAGTTTCTGTAGCAGTTCTTTCTTTGCAGTTACTTTTACCTGCTTTGCTTTTTCTGTGGTTTTCATTTCAGCAGTAAATGGAACTTCTGAAATTTGTAGTTAATTACTGTATCTATGCGCACCTTTTGTAATGGAGTATGATCTTTCGATGCTTTCATGTTTCAAAATGAGATTGATCATCCAATTATATGCTTCCCTTAGATATGAAAATAATCCAATTGTTGCAGTTTTCAAAGAAATATCTAATTGGATTAATCCACTTCCTCCTTCTTTCCTAGGGAGATATAGTCTATCTGTATCTGCCTTAGAGTGATATATTCTGTGCATGTTTAAGAATTCTCTAATTTTCGTATTAAGCTTACGGATCTCTGTGCTTGATTCCGTCTCCTTCACAAACACCTAGATATTTTAAAGTTTCCGCTCGATCAAGTTTTCTTATCACATTCTCCCGATCGAGATTAATATCTGAACTTCTCAGCAGCTTTCCTCTGGTGAACGTAGCGTTGGCGCATTTAACTAGTCCAAACCCCATTTTAATATCATCACTGAATTGCTTCACAGTGCATAATAGACCTTGCAATTGCTCACCATTTTTTGCAAATAGTTTCAGGTCATCCATATAGAACAAGTGGTTAAAGGTTTTGTCATTGACTTTATATCCATGCCTTGTTTCATTGAGCATTTTACTTAATGGTATAAGTCCGATGCAGAATAAAAGCTGTGGTAAAGAGTCACTCTGAAAAATTCCACAATTAATATTAAATTCTCCAGCTTCCAGTGAGATTTTCACTATTCAAAAGGAGTGTTGTTTTCCATGTTTTCATAATGAATGACAGGAACCTCCTGACAATGGGAGATATTTTGAAAACCTCTGTGGCAAACTATCGAATGCTTTTTGTAAGCAATCCAAGCAATTGATAGATTTTTCTGTCTATTGTGACAATCTTCCAGTATCATTTTGTTAATCAAAAGCTGATCCTTACATCCATATGAGCCTCGTTTACACCCTTTCTGCTCATTGGGAAGTAGATCATTTATTATCAGGTGATCATATGTATATTCAGTTAGGACTGATGTTAACATTTTATACATTGTGGTCAAGCAAGTTACCGGTCTGTAATTTTTTGTATTATTTGTCTCATCATTCTTCGAAAGTAGGATAGTAATGCCGTTAACTAGCCATGATGGTATCTTTTCTGGCCCCTTAACCATTTCATTGTAAAGTTGGGCTAACAGTTCATGAGACTCTGTGATGGCATTTATCCAAAAATTTGGTATTTTGTCTTTCCCTGGGGATTAACATTTGCTGGATTTTTAAGAGCTATTTTCCCCTCTTTGTTCTTCAAGGTGAGCTGTATCTTTCATTTGTCTGTCTATCCCTGGCGCATGTATATTATGAACATTTTCTTCGGCCCTGATCTTTTCCCAGAATTCTTCCACTTCCTCCTTCAGTTGTATTGATTTAGCAGTCTTTATTGACTTGCCAATTTTTCTGGAGACTTTTTTTGGTTGTTTTTGAAAATATTATTCTCCTTATAGAATGCAGAGCGTTTTTCAAAGCGCCTTCTAGGAGAAGCTTTGGCCGACACCTTTTACTTGTTTGTTTCTATCTTATTATTATTATTATTGGCAGTATCGGTAGAGGGTCGGACGCCATGCTTTCCAGCATAGTTACGTCCCTTTACGATCTGAGTTCAAATCCCGCCGAGGTTGACTTTGCCTTTCATCCTTACGAGGTCGATAAAATAAAGTACCAGTAATGCACCGGGTATTTGCTGGCCTTGTGCCTAAAGTAGAAACAATTATTATTGGTCTGTTCGAACGCTTTTTGCTCGCTCCCAGGAAGTCGCTTTATTTACCTGTTATAATTATTTGTTGCATAATTTTTCTTGTTGTGTAAGGGATATAAGCCCTTGGACATTGCCTTGTGGAGGGGAAAGTATAATATTTGGGCCTTTTGGCCCAAATATTTGATTAATATTTGAAACTTTTACTTTAAAAAATAAAATAAATATGGCTGAGCCACGCCCTCCAACAATATGTCTGCTGTCGTGTGACAACGGCGTAAAAGTTAAGAGGAGGGTTACAGAAACTCATACAACAAACACCACCACAAACAACATGAACAAAGACAACGACACCGAGAACACTAATTTCAAAAATATTACGACACCCACTACAACAATAACAGCGACCACCAAATTACAGACAGAAAAAAATGACAACAAATGCAACAACGATATTAACACCACTAACAAGAAAATAAACAACAACACCAACAGCAACAATACAAATTGCTCCGTAAACAATAACAACGGTGGCACCCAAAACGCAACCAACTACAACATTGATAACAGAAATAACACCAACAACACCGTTTGTAGCAGTAGCAACAGCAACAGCACCAACAAGACCAGTAGCAGTAGTAGCGGCAGCAATAATGATGCCGCTGAAGAAGAGACCACTTCTTTCGCAGGTGTGGCCCGAAATATAGAGACAGTGCTAGTCACGGACGATGAGATGGCAGTCACATGAGCCATGGTGTCAATAAACGACAATAGAGTTTCCCTGAAACATCCACCCGATTTCTTCAAAGAACCGCACCGTAAGCAAAATGTCACATCGGGTAGAGAGAGCCACGGAGGCTCAAATCCCAAAGGCCTTTGGGTGCGTCTGGGCGCGCAAAATCACATCACCCCAGGCAAAAAGTACGCCACAGTAGACGTACATTTCGCCACCCCACAAGAATCGAAGTCTTACTCTTTGACTCTTTGGAAACCCTAAAGAGTGAGGAGACAGTCTTCGTGCCCTCCTACTGCGGGCAGAAAATTGTGAGGGTCAAAGTGACCCAGGTCCCACCCGATGTGACCATAATTTGGCTGGCCGCGTTTGTACAGACTGGAATCGATGAGAAGACCACCATACTGCAAATACAGAGAATTGGAAGAGAGAACTGGTCAGGAAAAGGCACGCAAATGCTGATACAGACGGACCAGGAGTGCATCGAGGCCATCCCAGACACCATAGACCTCGTAGAAGAACACCAACTCCCTATAAGCATGGAAAGAAGGCGTCCAAAGTGCTATCTCTGTGAGCAGAACGGTCACCTCAGGGCCTTCTGCCCGCAGAAGACAGCCAAGAAGAGGGCCCCCGCCTTCCGTCGCCTGATCCGCTGCTACCAAGAGCAGGGTGGGCAACAGAGGCAGAAGATCCTTCCATGGTTAGTAGAAGGGCAACGTCTGTGTTACCCATACCAAGGCCACGGACAACTAAAGCAGCAGCAGCAGTGGCGGCAACACCATCAGTCGCAGTAGTTAGACCGGCGGCAAAATCGCCGGAGCGGGCTCCACTACCACCACCAACAGCAGTGGAGCTTATACCCCTCCCAGGCACCACAGAATCCGACATGGAGTATGAGGCCGGAGGGAACTGGCAAACGGTCTGCCACAAAAAACAAAAAAGGAAAAACCCCTTAGCTACACCCTCCAAAAGCGAAGGCAAACAAAGAGGGATAAAGGCTGCAAGAAAACTTGCAGCAACACCACCATCATAACTACCATAAGCATCACCAGCAACAGCAGCCACACCACCACCAACATCACTAAAAACACCAACATCGCAAACACAACAAAATACACTCGCCCAACAGCAACAACAAGAAAACAGCAATAAAATCGGTTACCAAGAGGATATACACCGACATCATCTTGGAAAAACCCATGAACAGCCAAATGGAAGGTTCTACTGTCCCGTCACAACGCGATCAAGGTAAGTGATCCTTTCTCACTTACCCTGTTTCTCATCCAGCATAGCCGTACTTAGAATAGGCAGTATAAATGAACGTGGCCTGGGATCATCTTAGAAGCAGGGTCACCTGTTCAGCGACTTCAGGTCACTAAATATAGATGTGGTGGCGATCAGCGAGAGCAGAATCTCCGAAGCACAAGCCTTCGCACCGATCTTCGGTGGCTACGATGTATACACATCTCCCATTCGTCCAGAATCGGGGGGAGGGTTTGCTGTGCTTTTTAGGAGAGGCTTGGATCTCGCCATACGGGCGAAATTACAGAGACCGGATTAGCGAATTAGTTAAGCGTGCGTTGACGGGTGCGATCGTCAACAACAGGTGGTTATTTACCCTGAAAAGGGCTATTAGAGTAGAATCGATAAAGTTTAGCAAGGGAGTAGTGATAGAGCAAAATAGAGTAGAAGGAGAGTTAGTTAGAAAGCTAGAAGGGCCGTTTAGGACAGGCATCGCAACCGACCAATTCTTCAACGCAAAGCGTGAAGGCTGCGTTATCAGCAGCTTGAGCGCGTGCTCTAAGACACTAGGGGACTAAAGCCGTTCAATGGGCCCGGTTGATGGAGGCGCGACGTGGCAACAGCTCCAAAATTCGGTCTTTGCCTGATCAAAACGGGCGCATGTTGCTCGAACCCGAGCAGATGTCTGCGGCTTTTCAACAGCACACAATTGTTCAAGAGCGGCGGCGGGCCGGATCGGAGTATGGACTTCGGTGCATACTTTGACGGACTACCGCGGCTCTTGACAACCGCAGCGCAGTGCTGCGAAAAGCAGATAACAACAGGTGAAATACGGAAAGCGATGTCTGACTGCACGAGGGGTACATCGCCACCATTGGATGGTCTGCCCTACGAGCTTTATTCGTATATGCCAGACATGTTCGGCGACCTCTTGGCAGATGTCTACTGTAACTGGCAGCAGAACGGGAGCATTCCCAGTTTTGTGAGCCGGGGAGCGGTGGCGCTGCTAAGAAAAGATCCGAACAAGAGGGACGTTATAGGCGACTTTAGGCCCATAACCCTGCTAAACGCACAGTTTAAGATGTTGGCGAAGGTGTTAGCAAAGAGATTGGCGCTTGTCGTCGGTGATGTGGTGTTAGAGGCGCAGAAATGCGCCATTCCGGACAGATCCATCCACGACAAACTCCATCTCATGCGATACATCATAGAGAGGCTGGTTAAGGAACCTGGAACGGCTGGGGCCCTGATCAACTTGGATCAATCTGAAGCATTTGATAGGGTTGACTATCGGTACCTGGCTGCGGTCTTCGAGGCGGCCGGGATCGGGCCCGTTTTTAAGGCCTGGGTCGCTGAGATGCACAGCAACAATGCTCGATTGTGAGGGTGAATGGTCACCTGTCGCAGTCTTAAAGCATCATGCGCTCTATCCACCAGGGTTGCCCTCTCTCGTCCCTCTAGTACGTACTGGCCCTAAAGCCGCTACTGCACAAATTGGAGACGATGAGGGGGGTCCCACGCGAACTGGGATGCGGGAGAGCCGTGTCAGCTATGTCGACCACGTCACCGTGGTGGTGTCGAGCACCAAACACGTCCAGATGCTCGGCACCGCTCTCAAAGAATACGAAGCGATGTCAGGAGCAAAGATGAACAAGGAAAAGTCGGTGGGCTTGCAGCTCGGCACCTGGAGAAGCAAGTCAATGCCGTCCAACAGCATCAACGGGTGCCGGACGGAAGGACCGGTTAAATTGCTCGTGGTCTGGTTTGGTCCGGACCTCCAGATGGATGAAAACTGGAGCGAAGTGACGAGCAGGGTGGCCGCTCTCACCCAGAAATGGGCCGAGAGGAGGCTATCTCTGAAAGGTCGGGCAGAGGTGGCGAATGCATACATAGCGTCCGTCATCTGCTGCAGCCTGACCGTCGTACCTTGCCCTCGCCCAACTCTGAGCAAAATGGAGCCCCTCTCTGCTGCTTTTTGTGGAAGGAACGTGCTCCCATGGTCAGTGATCCATTTGCTGTAAACACTCGTTGCGCGGAGGAATAGGTATGCCACGGCTGATGATGCGCAAACATGCGGTGAGGCTGCGACATCTCTGGTGTTTCCTTGACGGTTAACAGGTGTGGTCGCCATTTGCCAGACGCGCTCTTCCCCAGCTCGTCTCCCTGACGGAGCTGCAGTCCTGGATCAGGAAAAGACCGAAGGATAGCGCTTGGAAGCTGGAATGTCTCCAAGCGCTCACCACCCTCTACCAGCTGGGCACTAGTATCGGAGGAACATCCACCTCGGCGCTTTATAGAGGGTTAGTGGAGGTAAAGTGTGACGACGTTCTCGGGGAGTTATTGGGTGTCGAAGACGATCATCTGTTCGCTCTCTTCAAGAAAACTTTCAGAGCGGGGCCTATGGACAACTTCCAGAAATACTTGGCCTCGCAGTGCTACCGGGGAGCGTTGCCGGTTCGGGATAAACTCTACAGGCACGGAAGTGGCGTCAGCCGAGGCTGTCCGAGATGTGCGCTGAGCGACGAAACCGTCGTGCATGCACTCGTTTTGTGCCCGAGCATTGCTGACTTGTGGAGCTATGTCGAACAGTTGCTGTCACGTGTAGGACCGATCCGTTTATCGACTGAGTCCATTGTGCAGATGGTCTCGCTGTCTTTCTTCGAGGAGAGGAGGAAGGGTAGGCGGTTTTCATCTGCCTAGTGATCATGGCGAAAGAGATTGTGTGGTGGACAAGATTGAAAGGGTTACAGACAGACACTTTCCTCTTTGTGGAATGCCTGATTAACTTTTTCAAGTTTCATTTAAAGAGGAAAATCAGGCTGGAGAGGCAAGTGCTGTTTTCTAGCAAGTATGTTGAAACATTGGTGAAGTAACGATAATGGTCCGGGTGAACATGACCGCTCTGAATATCCGCTTGTAGTTTGATGAATGGAAAAATTGAGAGAGGAAACTTGCCCTGGTGGTCAGGGTGGCTGTGGTCTTTTGTGTGGTTTTCGCCACGAGGAACTCTCGGAGATTTCCCCCTATTGGGGAATTTTTCATTGTTTCAATTTTCAGTTTTATTGTTTATATATATATATGTTTCTATGTCTTTTTTTCTTTTTGCTTATTATATAAAAAATAAATATCTTTACACGCACAAAACCCATATCGTACCGTCCTGTACCGTCCTTTGCCGTCTGTAATGTTTTTCTTGATGTCAACCCTTGTGGCCAATAAAGAAATTATTATTATTATTGAATGCCATGGTTGACGGAGGCTCGGCTCTGTAAGGTATAGTAATTTTTAACCGCTATAACAATTGTAAATTGTTTAAAACTTTAACCAAATTGTAGATAAAAACACCCTCCTCCTCGTGAGAGGGGTCTTTCTGTCCGTTATTTGGTCCTTCGTGGTTAAATAACCGCTTATTGGGGTTTTGTGCCCAATATTCATTTTAAACCGAAAAAAACATGGCTACAAAAAATAATTTTCACAAGTCACTCCCACTCATTCCGTCTTCTTCTTCCTCAATCGTCACTACATCAGAGAGAAGATTGTCTCCCTCCCCCCCTTCTCTAATTGTGTCTCTCTCCCTCCCTTCTCGTTCGCAAGCGACGCCATTAAAGAAAAAGAAAAATATAGTTTCTGATAACTTTCACCAAGAGCACGTGCATACCGTGGAACATTTCTCCACGACGACGACAAATGTATGCGGTAAATACGGAAAGCCATGTCATTCGTCTGACGTCATGAAGAATAGCATTAGCAGCCGTAATAACAGCAGCAGCAGCAACAGTGACAAGGAAAACACTAGTAGCAGCCGCAACAACATCAGCAGCAGCATAAACAACAACAGCAGCAGCAGCAGCAACAACAGCAACAACAAGAGCAGCAACAGCAACAACATCAACAACTACAACAGCGGCGGCGGCGGTCGTAGTACCAGCAGCAACAATAAAACATAACAACAGTTCTGACGACAACGACAACAACAAGAAGAAGAAAGAAAAACCAATCTCGTTTGCAGGTATCGCAAATAACCTGGAAACCATCCTTGTAACAAATGAGGAATTACAGGAAACAAAGAAGATGGTGAAGAAAACCGTACACCGCCAATCTGCAAGGCAGTCGAACATTTTTCGAAACCCAACAGCACTGTACGGTCACGTACCGCAGTGGTCGCCAACATGGGTTCCGCGGAACCTTGGGGTTCCGTAAAACAAACTCCGGGTTCCTTAAAAAAATAAATATTTACATTACCATTAATATTTTAGGTTTTCTGAAAAAGGTGCTAAGAAAATGCCAAAGGTGCAATGTATAAATGAACGAGTAATATTGTAGTGTACACAGGTTCACCACTCCAATTCGAAGAAAACACTACTTTTAGTTTCTCACTTGAATTAGCAGAACAACACTGTTCTGAGATTCGTGAAAATTGAATACTTTCAATTTCACATCAATTCTTGGAAAGACATAGTTTTCTGAATTCCGTAAGGACAAAGAAAAATTAAGTCAGTTACCATTGTCAGCTGTAAAAAGAAGGATAATTGATATTTCTTCTGATATAGAAAATCAGATACTAACTGCACTAAAGAAAAGCACGTTTTAGTCTGCAAGTGGACGAAACTACGGTTATTAATAACAAGGCTCAATTAATTTGCTATGTACGGTTTGTAGACCTTGATAAAAAAGAATTAGTAGAAGAGTATTTGTTTTGTCTGGTATTAGACATCACAACTAATGGTCAAGATATATTCAATAAAATTGAAGAGTATTTAAAAAAAAAATGGTGTATCTTGGAGCAAGTTGACTTCAATAACAACAGATGGAGCAGATGCAATGACTGGTAAAAATTCTGGTTTGATTGCAAACATTAAAGAAGAGACCCCAAATTGTATTTCAAATCATTGTATGATTCATCGAGAGGTTTTGTATTCAAAAAAATTCAAAGACACAGATGCTCAAATATTAAATGACCAACTGAAAGACATTGTCAAAATTATCAATTTGATCCATGCAAGAGCAAAAAATTCTAGAATGTTTGAATCTATTTGTGAATCTTCTGGAAGTAATTATAATAGATTGTTATTGAACAATGATGTGCGTTGGCTGTCTTTTGGGGATGCTATGAAGAGAGTTTTTGAACTGAGAAAAGAAATAATAGTTTTTCTAAAAAAACAATGATGAAAGTGCAAGTGTATTAGAAACCAATGAATGGAATGTGCAACTCGCTTATTTAGTAGATATTTTTGGTGAACTGAACAAACTAAATAAGTGTCTTCAGGGTAACAATGCAGATATTTTTACTTCAATCAATTTTATTACATATTTTCAATCAAAATTAAACATCTTTATAAAAAGAATTGAATCGGACAATTACTCATTACTTTCAAACCTTGAAATATAGATTAAAAAAAAAGAAGATTTTGACTCCAGCAATCTAAAGAAGATTATTCTTTGTCATTTAAATGTGCTTCCCACAAGTTTTTCAGATTATTTTGACTTGATGGAAAAAGATATTGTTAGCGGAAATTTATGGATAAAAAACCCGTTCACCGAGATCGAGCAGTTAGTGTCAGAAAATGGCGCTGGAAATTGTAAAAGTTCACTACCTGCACAATGCTTACATCAGTTGATGGATTTGAATTCAAACGAAGACCTGAAAGTGATATTCGAAAGCAGAAAGAAAGAACTATGGATCGACTTATTTTCTATTCGGTAGTTTAATGAAATCAGTCAACTTGCATTGAAATATTTGACTTTATTCCCATCTAGCTACTTGTGCAAAGGGTTTTCGCAGTTGGTAGAAATCTGCACAAAGAAGATGAATAAACTGTCAGCAATTGACGACTGTATGAGACTGGCATTAACTAGTGTTGAACCTCGATTTTCTAAACTCACAGATGAGGCGCAGCAGCAGAAAAGCCACTAGTTAATTGTGTTCGATTACATACACACGCATGAAACACTAAAATAAATAAATACTTTTTTTTTTTTTTTGAAAAGTTTTGTATTTTATAGGTTCCTGTGAAGAATTCAACATATTTAGAGGGTTCCTCGGTTTTAGAAAGGTTGGCGACCACTGACGTACCGTACAGTAAGCACAAAATCCCGTAGGGTTGATAGGGCCATAGATGCTCAAATATAAAATGCCTTAGGGTTTGTGTGGTAGCACCCGAGGCAAGAAATATGCCACCGTGGACGTGCTTTTTGCCACACCGCAGGAGGCAAAGGATCAATCCTTATTGACCCTAAGGAGCGAGGAAATGGTGTTGGTGCCCTCATACCGCGGTCAAAAAATTGTGAGGGTCAAACTGACCCACGTGACCCCCCAGCCCCCAGGATGGCCCCTTCTTGGCTGGCCGTGTCTGTCCTCGTCGGAATCGAGGACAAAACAACTGTACTGCAAGTATAGAAAAAAATACGAGAAGATTGGGTCGGCACCTCCATTGAGATGTTAATCCAAACCAACCAGGAGTGCATCGAAGCTATACTGGATGTGATAGACTTCGATAACGACACTCAACTGCCCATACGTGTTGAGGGCAAACGCCCGAAATGCTTTCGCTGTGGATCGAAGACTCACCTCAGGGCCTTCTGCAATGAGAAGACCCCGAGAAAGGAGAAAACCCCCCTCCTTCCGAAACCGGCTCCACTGCTACCAGCAACAGGACAGGCGGCAAGCAATAAGGATAGGTCCGTGGCACCCATACCCACGCCACGGAATTCAAGAACAGCAGCAGCAGTGGAAGTATTAACAACAACAACAGTAATACCAACTGCAGCTGCAACAGAGACTCCACTGCAAACATCACCAACAACAACAAGTGAAAGAGTGGAGCTGGTACCCCTCCCCGACCTCACAGAATCGGACATGGAGTGTGAGGTGGGAGAGGGATGGCAAAAGGTCGCAAGAAGGCACAAACGCAGTAGCAGCGCATCGTCGCCTTCGAAAAGGGAGGAAAGAAATGAAAAAAGGGTAAAGGCTATTGCAAAGAAACTTACATCAACAACACCACCAATACCATCACCACCCACACTACCACCACCATCACCACCGGCGGCAACCCAACCGCAAACAACAACAAGACCTTCAACACCACCACCACAAGCACCAACATCGCAAACACAACAACAAAACACACACACCCAGCAACAACGACAAGAAAATAGCAGAACCACATCCCACCACCAGAAAAACAAATGCACAGCAATAAATACACACAACAAGAAACTAATGACTTACATATTTGAAGCCACAGAGATTTCACAGCACCACTACATAATACCAGCACCAATCAAAACACCAACGAACATAAGACTGGTAAGAATAGCACAGAAACAATACACAAACATTAAAACGAAATTCCCCAACGCAGTTGGTGATTTCAGAGACCTAGGAGGGACACTCAACCTGGAGAGTATATTCGGATATACTCACAGAAGAGCCGACAACCAGCCGAAGGGACGATTCAACGGTCCTTTCACCATCCTTCCTCTACGATAAGTAAGGTAAGTGGTCTTTCCCATCTTTTCCACTCCATTTCAACATGACCTCACTCAGAATAGGCAGGTTAAATGCGCGTGGCTTGGGGTCGTCATGGAAGCAGGGCTACCTGCTCAACGACCTCAGGTCACTAAACATAGATGTAGTGTCCATCAGCGAGACCAGAATCTCCGAAGCACGGGCCTTCGCACCGATCTTCGGCGGCTACGATGTGTACGCATCTCCCAGCCGTCCTGGTCGGAGGGAGGGGTTGCTTGTCTTTTTCGGACTGGTTTGGATCTCGCCATACGGGCCATCTTCCTGGACCCAGAAGGTAAGTTGGTGGTGCTGGACGTGACCAGCGGAGACGGGCAAGCTTTCAGGCTAGTGGCCGTCTATGCCCCGACAGGAGCAGGGCGGCCTGATTTCTTCCGGCGTCTGGAGACCTTTCTAGGAACGTCCCGCTCTTTAGTGTTAGTGGGCGACTGGAATGGGATCTTAGATGCACGCTGGGACTGTGTGAGATTAGCGGATATTTGTAAAAGCCTCGCAAACCTGCTCAGACGGTTTCAACTGTCTGACAGGTACCGTCTGGATTTCCCGAATGTGCCAATGTGGACATGGTGATAATACCTAGATAGGGTATTTTGTAGGGAAATAGATAGGTCTAGCATAGTCTGTCCACATTTCAAAATAGTCGACTACACGGTCCTAAAATTCGTGATATGTGAGGTTGACTGAGATAGGCTTCATAGACAGAGACTCGGCTACTGGAAGCTAAACGCGTCATTAACAGCGCGCAAGACCTACAGAGACCGGATTAGCAAACTAGTTAAGCGGGCGTTGTCGGGGGCCACCGTGAACAACAAATGGTGGTTTGCACTGAAAAGAGCGATTAGAATAGAGTTCATTAGATTTAGTAAGGCTTTAGCAATAGAGAAAATTAGAGCAGAGTGAGAACTAGTTAGAAAATTAGAGGAAGCGCTTAGCAAAGGCATCGCGACATGACGTACTTGCGGCGAAATTGGCCCTTGACAAATTCTTCAACGAAAGCTGTCGGAAGAGTCGACCATCGCTATCTTGCGGCAGTCCTGAGGGCTTTGGGCTCGTCCTCAGAGGCTGGATCGCAGCCATGCACAACGACATCTGCTCGGTCCGCCAAGGATCTCCCCTCTGGTCCCTCTTGTCCGTATTGACTCTCGAGCCATTACTGCACAAACTGGAGACGTTGAGGGGGATCCCGCGCGAACTAGGATGCGGAAGATCCGCGTCAGCATATGCGGACGATGTCACCGTAGTGGTGTTGAACGCCAAACGCATCGAGGCAATCGGCACTACACTATATATATACACACACATATATATATATATATATATATATATATATATATATATATATATATACACACACATATATATATATATATATATATATGTGTGTGTGTGTGTGTGTGTGTGTATATAGTGTAGTGCCGATTGCCTCGATGCGTTTGGCGTTCAACACCACTATGGTGACATCGTCCGCATATATATATATATATAGATATAGATATATATATATCTATATATATATATATATATATATATATATATATATATGTATATATATATATATATATATATATATATATATATATATATACACAGGTGTACCCACTTCAACAGCAACAACCCCCCCCCCCAAAAAAAAAAAAACAATGCATTATTTAAATTATATAAACATTTTTGGGTGTTTATATACAATTGAAATATGCCTGTAGATCATTTTATTTTTGGGAAAACTGTGCATTCTAATAAATAATGCCTGTACATGTAATCCACGCTGTATATATATATATATATATATATATATATATATATAAAGAAAAAAGGTGAAATCGAAAATGCAACAGGAGTCTTATTTAAAAAAATATATATATATTTATTTGGTTCCTTTACCGGTTTCGCAGTTCTTCTGCCTTTCAAAAGTAGAGTTGAGATGGAGGGTCTGTGGTTTTTCTCACATCTGATTGGTCTCTGAATGTTACTTGTATTATATGGAAAAAGTGTATATATATATATATTTATATATATATATATATATTTATATATATATATATATATATATTTATATATATATATATATATGTATATATATATTTATAATGGTAAAAGTATCAAATTTGTAGAGCGCTCGGCCTATGGGACAAGTTATTAAATTCAATGCTTCGGCGAAGACATAACATGGTGAAATGCTGGGCATGAGTGTCATTAACTGAACTCAATTTATTCAACAGTTCAATAAGTTGAGTTCACGCCGTAGGAAATAAAAGTAATATTTTTCACAATCAGTGGCTAGTTTCATCTCAGTTGAAATGGAAACTGGACAGTTCTCCCCTTAGAACTGTATCGTCAACTACCTTCACATGACAATTTAGACAGTACGTTAAATAGATATTAAATAGTCTTAGAGGTAGCCATAACGATTATTTTAATTGTATTTATATATACATATTATAGACATATGTATGAATTTCTCTCATAATACACACAGACACACACAAACACACATTTATATATATAATTGAGCAACATCGGTGAAGTTGGCACCCTTAACTCACAGTTGGGTGCGGATGCATTCATGTATATGTGTGTGTCCGCATGTATCTGTGTGTTTCTAAATATATTGTTAATAACTCCCTCTGGTCGAGCAATCTTTGAAGTGTGGGGACAGCTGGAAAGCTTCCATTACTCATACTTCTCGCCTCCTTCACCACCTCTTCTACGGCTTCGATATAAATACCCCCTCCGCCTCCGTGGTATTTTCTTCGTGGTTATAAGAGGCTTAGCTCTGTTTCTCGACCGTTATATCGCGTGACTATCTCCCCCTCCGCCTTTTGGGATTCTTTCTCACGTCGTGTAGACGCGTTCTTGAGACTAGTAAAATGAGGTATCCTCTTCATAAGTCGGCAGACCTCGCAAGGACTCTATATCTTTATGATATATTGTTTTTGTTTATGCCACGAAACTACGTAGTCGAGGAATCTAGAAGCAGTTTAGGTATGATACATTTTATTACTAATTATATCTAAATGTTTCTTCTCTCTTCATAATATATATATATATATATATATATATATATATATATATATATATATATATATGAGTGTGTGTGTATATGTATATGTATATGTCAGTTCACTCTTCAGCGCTACTGGTATCATGTAACACAGTACAACCTGTACATGGTCGGGTAGTCGGTGACTAAAACGACAACTCCACCGAGCTTACTTGGTGAGGAGTGTTATTTTGGGCACTATACGGGATGAAAAACAAAACCCGTTAAAGGGCAGAGGAACTCAGGAGATTCAGCGGCCATCCAATAAATATTTTTTTTTGGGGGGGGGATATTCCTAGTTTCATTAAGAAATCTCTCTAGAAGGTCACTCTGATATAAAACATGCGACTTCGTTTGCATTCAATAATGTTGAGCAGCTCTTCGTTTTGGGCAAATACAATCGATATTCAGAGTGTGGGATTGGTTTCGTGCAAAGACTTTCCCACTTAAAGATTCAAGCACAAGCAGTGCTTGATAGGTGACATTTTTTGTGAAGTATGGTATTGCAGACTAAAGAGCTACGCGCATGATTCTCATGCTTAAGTATTGATCGATGGCATTACTAAGAAAAAAAGAAAATGAGTTGTTTCATACACACACAGACACACAGACATTTATATATATATTATGGTATAATATGATTGATATAATTTTGTTTTATCTACATTTATCATATATATATATATATATATATATATATATATATATATATATATATATATATATATATATATATATATATATATATATATTTCTCTCTCTCTATATATATATATATATATATATATATATATATATATATTTATATATATATATATATATTTATATATATATGTATATATATACAAATATAAATTCAGCGAGAATCGTATTTCGGCTGGTATAAAAAGCGAAACGAAACGCAAAATCGTAGATATGGTGGCAAGTGCTCCAATAGTTAAGAAAAGTAGAGCTAAACAATATGTTAAAACGCCATACAAACTGAAAAAGTATATATATATATATATATATATATATATATACATATACATATATATATATATATATATATATATATATATATATATATATATATATATATATTATATAAATTTTAGTACAGCATTGACGAAGCTCTAGTATACGGCCAAGCTAGCGTGTATGCTTATTCGGTTTGTAGCTTTAACACTCATATGAGGTAAGACCCCAGAGTATAACATTATGTTCAGACAGCTTAGCAAATTAGATATAGCAGTCGGCAGTCCGACCGCATCACTATAGCAACGAGGTAGAGATTTATATATATATAAACGGAAATATGTGTGCATGTATGTATATATATATACATACTACTGTACGTCTGTATACATATATGTATGTACGTGTACATACTTATATATATATATATATTTAGTAAGTAAGTTAATTTTTAATTTTTTTTTAAATTTCTCTTATTTTACGTCTTTCATGTTATTGTTCTGCATCCTCCTGCATTGAACCACCTAGGTACTATGACATAACTTATGTATTTGCTAGCATTAGTGTACATCTGTACGCATATGTTGGTAGATATACTAATTCTCTATAATTATCTCCAAATTATTTATTTGTTGAGCAAAACTGCCAAATCCACTACTAATTCATTGGTGTGGTAGTAGGCTTTTGTCATCATACCAACCCACTCCTTTCGACTAGCCTCTGTGTCACGTGATTGATTCTTTAGAATCTGCCATTTGACCAGAGACAGCGAACTTTTTCAGTGCATGGAATCCAGTTCCCGCTAGCTGTTCCATCCACCGAATTATTATTATTTTTATATGAGTCCCTAGTGTCCGCGCACTGCCTGGAGACTTAGCTGTGAATAGACTCCCTGATGACGTATGAATTCTCGATGGTTATATTACGTAACTATCTTTATCCCATTACAGAAACTAATTAGTTGGAGTGAAAATTTTAGTAAGTTAATCTTTAATTTTTCTTTTAATTTTTCTTATTTTACGTCTTTCATATATATATATATATATATATATATATATATATATATATATAAATATGTACACGTACATACATATATGTATACAGACGTACAGTAGTATGTATATATATACCTACATGCACACATATTTCCGTTTATATATATATATATATATACTTTTTCAGTTTGTATGGCGTTTTAACATATTGTTTTTATATATATTTATTTAAAAAAAAAAGCGGTGTAACACACAATTTGTGATTTATTAGTAAAAGGAAAAGAAAATACTTACAAATTTTTCACAGTGAAAAATAGTTTAATTAGGAACAAGTGTAAATTAGTAATAAGTATTGCTTAGTATTCAGTTTTAGTTTTAAGTTTTTACCGGTTGCGCATTTCTAATGGTTTTGAAAAATAACTTTGAGATAGAACGCTCGTGATGTTTGCTCTAATCTGATTAGAGCAAACATTACCAGCGCTCTATCTCAAAATTATTTTTCAAAACCATTAGAAATGCGCAACCGGTAAAAACTTAAAACTAAAACTGAATACTAACCAATACTTATTACTAATTAATACTTATTCCTAATTAAACTATTTTTCACTGGGAATAATTTGTCACCATTTTCTTTTCCTTTTAATAATAATAATATATATATATATATATATATATATATATATATATATATATATATATATATATATATAAAAAATATACATACATACACACACATAAATATATATATATATATATATATATATATATATATATATATATATATATGGAAAAAATGGAATTTCATTTCTCACTCTTAGCACGGCCATACTTAAATATAAGTATGTATACGTAGATACATATATTTATACAGACATACAGTAGTATGTATATACATACAATCACACATATATATATATGTAAGTATGGGTTTACCGAATATTTATTATAATGCTCGGTTTGTTTGTAAACAAACAGCCCAAATTAAGCCGTACAGTGTTCGGCAACCATTGTTGCCGTTTTGTTAACACTGACAAAGGAACGATGAACTAGTTTCTAGCTTATTAGCTGTCATCAGCTACGTGTACCTTCCTGTCAGTCGATCGAACGTTTGAATGTATATACTTTCCTTATGCATATTAACGGCTGAGCCGCCTAATTTGCATATCGAGTGAGTTAGTCGGCCGAACGTACCGAAAACGATAAATGGAAAAAATGAAATTTAATTTCTCACTCTTAGTACGGCTGATACTTAAATATAAGTATGTATACGTACATATATATATGTATACAGATGTGTATCCTAGATGTGTGTATTACCTCCTTATGTGTTGTATGTTGTCCTAGATGTATGTGTTACCTGATTATGTGTTGTATGTGGTCCTAGATGTTTGTATTACCTGATTATATGTTGTACGTGGTCCTAGATGTGTGTGCTATCTCTTTATGTGTTGCCTGTGGTCCTAGATGTGTGTATTACCTGCTTATGTGTTGTATGTGGTCCTACATGTGTGTATTATTTGATTATGTATTGTATGTCGACCTACATGTGCGTGCTATCCGCTTCAGTGTTTTTTTAATTTTTTTTATTTGAAATATTATTTATACAATAGGGAATAAAATAGATCTATTTAGTGTTAACTCGTTGCTGTTGAGTCAATAATTTCAGACATGAAATACATTGTTATCGGTGAAGAAATGACAAGATTCTAATTGGCTGCATTCAGAGTGTCCTTGACCCAGTTGACTGTGAGTTTTTCCACTTTTAGGATCTCAATTATCGGTTAATGTCTAGACACACCTGCACACCTGCACACAGCTGCGGTCAGACCATAGGTATGCTATCTCCATACTCATTCAAATGCATTCACACTGGCTGTTTCAAAGACATACACATATGGCTTATAAAACTTACCAAAGTAAAGAGCCTTCCAGCGCCCCCTAGGGTCCCCAACAAATGCAAACGTCCCCCAACGCCCCCTTGGTCCGAAACGCTCCCCTAGAGTTCCGAAACGCCCTCCGGGGGTGCATATGCCCTCCCCCCGTTGTGAACTTTTCTCCTAAATAAAGCATTAATAATGGCGAGGAAAACAATAATTAAATTTGAAGACCAACTATGGATCCGCAAGTACACACCCAACAACTTCGATATCACCATGGGATCTAGTGACTCGGCACAGGTCACCGACTTAGTCGCTCTATTTCTCTTAAACGAAATTCATAAGAACTTACCTTACCTCAACGGTTTCCTCTACCGAGACGACGCACTTTTCCTCTTAGACTATAAAAAGTTCAATATAGAAAGAAGTAGAAAACAATTACATAAAATATTTAAAAACTATAACTTAGGTATCACTTTAGATAAAAACACCAAAAATGTTAACTTCCTGGACGTCACTCTCTACTTAGACTCTAAAAAATACGCACCTTATCATAAACCTAATGAACAACTTTTCTATGTTAATACCAACTCTAACCACCCTAAATCTCTACTGACCTCAATCATTAAAGGGGTATCTAATAGAATCTCTAGCCTTTCTTACAACCAGAGTACATTTAATCTTAACTCCCAATACTATAATGAAGCCTTAGCCCGTTCCGGCCATAGAGATGAAATTAAATTTAAACCTGAATCGTCAACCACCCATAGACAACCTGATATAATTTCCCACAACATGGCCATGAATACAAGTAAATATGATCATAGTATTGAAAATCCTGATTCGTATACAAAGGGCACCATAAAAAAGTTAAATCACACCAAGGCAATAATCCTAAGAACACCACAGAAAGAAAAATATAGATAAGAAGGAAACTAACACCACACTAAACAGTAGTATGAATGAGAACCATAAAAAGAATAGAAGTAGCATATTTTTTAACCCTCCGTTCAACTTAAATGTATCAACAAACATACCTAAAGCTTTCTTCTCTACTCTAGACAAAAACTTCCCAACTAACCATAAATACCACAACCTATTTAACAAAAAACACAATTAAAATATCCTACTCCACCACACCTAACATAGCAGACCATATAACCAGCACCAACAAGAGAAATATTAAAAAGTACTTCAAATTACACAAAGTAATAATTGTTTCGACGTTTTGGCACAAGGCCAGTAATTACCCAGTACATTATTGGTACTTTATTTTATCGACATCGTAAGGATGAAAGCAAAGTGAACCTCGGAAGTAATAATTCCCAGCATATAAATAACCTGAACAATAACACAGTACAAGACCATACAGCAAGTCACACTAATAATACCAATAATAATAATACTCACCATAATCATAATAGTAGAAGTAGAAACAGAAACAACCACTCAAATGCATACCCCCTTAACCAGTCTACTAGTTACCAAAACAATTGTAATTGTAGGCCTAACAAGACATGTCCATTAAATAAGAACTGCCTAATTAAAGACATTGTCTACTCCGGTACTGTAACTGCTAATCACATCTCGAAAGTATATATAGGCTCAACATCGAATAGCTTTAAGACAAGATATAATTCACACCTTCATTCGTTCAGAATCCCTAAACTTACCAGCGTAACCTCACTATCCACATAATGCCCTCATTAAAATCAAGTAACATACCATACACCTTAAAATGGGAAGTGATAGCTAAGGTCCCTTCATATAGACCACCTAACACATTTTGTAACATTTGCATCCTCGAGTCTAAAAATATTATTTACTCGAAACTTAGCCTACTAAGTAGGAAATCCGAGATCTCATCCACGTGTCCACATTACCATAGATTCTCGTTCCACTACTTCAAACCTAGTAACTAATAATAATAATAATAAAAATAAAAATAAAGACCAATGTCGGAGATAGCACTAGACCACCACCTTTTAATTTATCCAACTAGACCTTCATTTATCCAACTAGACCTTCATAAATATAGGACTACACCTTAATTAAAAGACCACACTGACCTACATACAGTCAATAAACCCCTTTTTGATCTATTACCTTATACAATTAAAATATTTAAATAATGTAGACACTCTAATAAACTCTCAATAAACAACACCAACTAAATAGCAGACAACTGTGTATATAACTCCATTTACTCCAGTATATATTATGCAACTCAGTATCCTGTCATAAAAAAACTTCAACTATCTCTACACAATCTGTATGTATGTATATATATATATATATTTGTGTGTGCGTATGTATATGCATATGTGTGTGTATATATATATGTATATATATATGCATTCTCACACATATGTATATACCTTATATTATATGTGCATATACTAACTATGTAAAAACTATCTAGTTATAATAAATAAACTAAATAAAAAAATGTTTTTAACCCCTTCCACACAAGTTTAAAAGATACCAATTATATAACCAATAATATTTTATATTTTATATAATCTATACAGATTTACAACACTACCACAATATTAAAACAACCCTTAATTTATCAACAACCTTTATTACCTCCCTTTGTTATTAACCCCCTTTACAACTTTATGTGTAAACTTATAAAAGTGAGCAGCATAACGGTTTACTAACAGCTTAATTATGGTTAATACAAACCCTAGAAAAGATAATTTGTAGATAAAAAATGCATAAAATAATATACCTAAAATAACAACATGGCCAGTAATTCGACGGAATTTACATTTAACAAACAAACACCTATTGACTATAAACGACTCAAAATAATCCCATCGTTAATAGCTGTGAGTAACAGACAACACATACAAATAGATACGAACTACAACACAAAAACACTTAAATGAAAATTACATACCCAACTCTATCACGTGTTTTGCATTACATTTTACATAACACATACCTACATTATCACCACATGCCTCGCTAACAAATTGCACACTACACTATCTTAAACATTTATAACAATTATAGCATGCTTTAACACCCCACACAAAATATGTTTATTTTGTGAAACAATATGAAATAAGGCGTCTTGCTGAAGAACACAACGTAATTGTGTTTAGCCTACTAACCCCTAAGCTAAGGCACTACTTGTTTAGATAACAGGGCATTGGTTTGAATGACATGTGCTGGTTCTAAGTAACTACGAACTCCGTAAATATGACATTAAATAAATTTCCGGTCATGTAGCATGAAGCTGAAATATGGACAGCTGGGAAACGTAAAATGTAAATGTTACTAACCAACAACAACAGTTACTGTTTATTATCGAATGTTACATAGACAAGCCATTTAATTAAAAGTAAGGCAAAGGAAAAAATAATACATTATTCAGAAAGCGAGTATATCAATATAACAATCGATAATTTATTATTGTCTGTCGTTAACTGAAGTCATTATAGAGATATGGAACCTTTTCATAAACATAATATAGTTGATGGGAAATAATTTTAATATTCTAATAGAAAATTCAGCATGAAAAGAATGCTGAAAAAAATGATTTAATAAACCAGACAGCATAATTGCCTATATATTAAAAGCAACAAACGAAATGCAGACCAGATATTGGAACCAAGTATACTCATTAACTAGCTTGATGTGCCAAATAGATAATGAATATTACATAATTATCGAGCAGTCTCCATATTTTGAGTAAATAACTGTCCATATATTTAGATTATATCTGAAATGAATCTATGTGTTGAGTTTCCATGATAGTTTTTCTCTGCCCAGGAGGAATATCAGTGGAATAATCAAATCCTTTGTTGGTTGATCCGTTAGGCTACGTGAGAGACGTCCGTACTGTTTCAGTTTGTCAAGATATATCTAGGAATGTAATTTATTTACTAAAACGTCTGAGTAGAGTGCCAATGGCTAAAAACGATAATATATACTAGCTAACAACTGCAGGTTAAAATGTTATGTATTGGCAAAAATCTCTTAGATTTAGAATTTCGTTAAATATTTTGCTTTGATGTTTAGTTCAAAAATAGGTATCGAATGGAAATGTTCAAAGGCAGCTTCATCGTCAGGTTCAAATTCAATTTAATATCTTGGCTGAAGTATCTGTTAATTACAGATCAGTGCTGGGATATATTTGAAAAGCCCCTCTGTTAATACAGGAAACATATTTATCACCTCAGTAGCACGTTTAAAGTGTTATAGACACGTTGATATAAATATATATAAATATATACATATATATATATATATATATATATATATATATGTTTGTGTATGGGTGTGTGTGTGTATATATATATATATATATATATATATATATATATACACACACATACACACACACACACACACACACACACACACACACACACATATATATATATATATATATTCATACATATAATTGTGTAACGACAGTGTATTTCCCTAAGGGCATGCAGTAAAATAAGTTAACACAACGTCTTACGGATCATTATTTCTGCTCACCTGCATTTGCCATGCAATATAGGAGTATATTCATACCAAAATAATTCCTGATCGTCACTCGCTGCAACTAATGCCACTGAATGTGATCATTAATATTTCGTTACATTGCTTATATTATGGGATTGATTACATTAGGTATGTTGCCTTGACACTTTCCTAAATTTGTGCGTTTAATTTATGCAAATAAAGACTAAAAATATTCCATATTTCTTTCTTTATAATACGACTTGAAGCTTATAAAGTGGGAATAGATTACATCCTTATGTATACGACTCCAGAATATAACTTTGTTTATGTACATGTTTATGTAAACATGGAAATTATGCAGGAATGCCATGAATCATATATGTACCTATGAGTAATACGGGAACACCCGTTTAAACCGACGGATATCTAACACAATGCCAAATGTTCCCTGTGTGGAGATGAGGTGTTTATAGGACAGTTATGTATCTGTAAAACAGGATAGTATATCTAGTTTCAATTGGGACTTTCCTTAGCATAAAGGATGGATCTCCATCGATTTCGACGAACAATGTTCTTGGTGTTCAACGGAACAAGTTTCTGAAATTAACGTGAATGTGACTGTGTATTTAAAATGTACTTATAAACATAACGTAACTTTCAGGTAGATCAGTGTGACGCTGTATGTGAGAAGCCCACCATGTGTTATAGTATAAGTGCCTGAACATTCGACAGAAACGTATACTCTTAAGGTAATTCTCAGGAAGATTCAGCATGAAACAAGACTGGTCATTTAAATTAAAAGTAAAGCCCATCTTGTATTATAGTGTAAGTGGCTGACAATTCCAAATACGTTATTCTTAAGACAATTCTCGAGGAGATTCAGCGTGAGGCAGTGTGTGAAATGGTTGGCACCTTCAGTGACAAGTACAGAACATACTGTATTTTCATATAAGTTGTTGAACATTAAACGGACAAGCGTAATTATAACATTGAATGTCAAGTACAATTCATCGGTCAAACTTCCAAACAGTTTTGGTTCACCGTGTAATTTCAAGGTGAACTGACAAACTTTGAAACATGTAGCTATATGAAACAGCGACGCAGCATGGACGCACATATATGGTTTTCTCTGAAAGCTGGGCATAGAAAAAATTAATATAAAACGCTTCTCTATTGTTATATGTTAAGAGGAATAACCATCACTTATTGCTTAAATCGGTATGATATAACTGCACTTAACGTTTTGTACGATCAAAACTGATATACCCACACAGCAACATTTTTCTTCAAGTTACTGAAATGCACATGGATATACATATATATATATATGTGTGTGTGTATACATATATATATACATATATATACATATATATATACATATATATACAATATATATGAATACATATATATATATATATATATATATGTATAAATGAAAGTTAGAGTTAATAACTCATACTGAAACCCTGTAATTATATATATATATTCATATATATATATATATACACACACACAGAAACCCTCCATATATATATGTATATATCGATTCGGTTTTTCCTCCTTTATCGATGTTTCGGCAGATTCATTAAAGTCAGGAAGGAGATCTCCGGAGATCTATGCTTTTATATATTGTAACATTTATGAATCTAGTAAAATCTTAGAAGACTATGCATATTATTATATAAAGGAAGCTATTTGGTTTTATAATATGTTCTCTGAAATTGGAAAGCTTCAAAGAGCATTAAAGTGAAAGTGAAAGAGCATTAAAGTGAAAGAGTAAAAGCATATTGTACTCTTTGAATCACATAAAGTTACATAATTCATATGAGGAACACATTTGGAAAGATGGATATCACCATTATATTCAATTCCTTTTACTGAACAACAAATTTCTTATATAGAAAGGCATGATCATCATGTAATCACAATCTCTTGATTGTAGTATAAGCCAAACATATAGCAGTTTGTAGCACGAAATTTTAAGCAACAGTGGAGAGCACTAAAAATGTTCAAGCCTGTTCAAAGTCCAGTGGCGTATCAGTCCGGCATTTCTCATGCTTTCATTGGATTTCCCATTGAATAGGACGACACCTTTCAAAAGTATTGGTCTGATGTAAAGTGAGGTCTGTATCGACCAGGAAGCTTGATGCACCCGCCTTTCGTAGTTAATCCTTTTGATATCAACTTTCCGGAAACTGGCCTAGTTTGATGATACAAAACTGTTCATCTTAAATATTTTCATAGTTATATTAAATCCTTCCACGACGCTTTTATTAAGAACCTTTTGTTAAGAGATGTTTCAAATAGCATCGTATTAGTTATCTCATTAAATCCTTTATATTTCAAAATTTATTAATACACATCGGGTGTATATTTCATTAGAAAGACGGAAATGAAAGCGTTAAACGATGGTCATTTGATTTAGGCCCGTGCTAGAACCAATGTCACTTTCCTTCACAATCTTACAGTTTTGAAAAGAAAATCAAACATCTACAATTGGACTCATGAGCACATTCTCAATTCTATCTGACAAGTCTATTTAGCCATTAGAATAATTAGATGTATGCTCCTTTAACGGAAGATTAAGAATCGGTTCGTACTTATGTCAAAGAGAATAAATTTTCAATGCACCGAGCTTTTCCACGAGATAAATTAGAAGATGATCCTTTTCATGTTTTTACGAATACAGAAAGGCTAACATCAATGATAATTAAAATTTTAAGATGTCAAATTTCCAAATAGCAAATTGTTGAATTATTTACAAATGTGATGCAAATGTAATGTTGCAGTATACGGAGATTACATATATAACATATAATAGACACACACACACACACACACACACACACACACACACACACACACACACACACACACACATACACACATACGAACATACACATAAACACACACATATACACACACACACATATATAGGTAGATAGATATAGAGAAATAGATAGCTAGCTAGCTAGATAGATATATAGATACAAGTATTGCCGATTTGGCTACAAGAAATGAACTTCTTTAAATTCAAAATGGCTGATTACAAGATGAATTTGAAAGTGAAATCCCTGTAAGGGCGGTTTTTTAAATTATGTAAGAGAATATCTAGAATGTGGCTTTAATTAAAATTCTCCTGATGGCTCTGTTTGATGGCTTCATTTAATGATTGACATTTCCGTTCAACCATTGTAGCGTTGAACGCTACTTATATTTAGCGTCAAGGCGAATGACTTAGTGGTTAGCATGTCCAACTCACGATCGTTATTTCGATTCGCGGTGGGGTGAATGACCCTTTGAGAATCAAACGTTCAGGAATATCACTAAGAACTAGACATGAACATTTTGAATCATTAGTCGCCTGCACTATAATTACAAGATGTAAAGGTAAAGGTAAAGATAAGATTTGCACATAGAAATTTCCCCACCGAGGCACAAGTCCAATGCATACCAATTTCTCATTTTTACGTCACACATATGGAAATGCAATGCTTGATATAGTTTGGCACCAGTAACATCACAACTCATTCCGACAGCTGAGTAAACTGGAGCAAAGTAAATTAAAGTGTCTTGCTCAAGGACACAACACATCACCCGCTCCAGGAATTGATCTCACAACCACACGATTGCAAGCCAATTCTCACACTACTAAGCCATACGCATTCACATTACATAATGTATTGCACCAGTAATTCAAAGAAGCAGTCTTTTCACACACTAAATCTCCTTGAATACTACGTTAAAGGTACACATTCTAAGAGCAGGCTTTTAGTTTACTCAAACACCTAGAACTCTTATCTAAAACACAACACAGCAATTTTAGATGGCAATTACTTTATCTAATGCTTACGTCACTACTTTACATGTCTCTTTTCTCTGACACTTATAGTTCCTCAACAATTAAAAGCATACAATATATAATACATAATGACGTCGTAGGGTACTTGTCATGAATCACCGTGTACCAGTTTTTTTCCATCTGATACTGTTGTCTTTTACATTTCAGGTTTTCGCCAGGGATGTCCATATGTTTATGTTATATGCCTAAACAGCAGAATTTACGTGGTTTTGTATACTGTGGTTTTAAACCTACAACGGTTGTAAATGTTAAATACATAATGTTGAATGCACACACTTGCATGTTCTCCAGACTTCTCTCGATCCACAAAGAAACTAACGTTATGCCTCCATAAAAAAACAATAGATATATGTAGGTACATTTCCATAAGCAACTTAATTGTACATATGCCTTGAATAATACCTTGAATTGAGGAACCAATTGCTCCTGTGAAATGTGGTTACACAATATAGTTTTCGTCCAATAACATGTCACAAATATGATTGCAAATGGGATATAATATTTATGCATTCGTTATTTCCTGAGATTCGTCCATTGACAATGCACTAAATCCAGAGGCAAACTCACAAAGCTGAAAAAATCTGGGATAGTATAGTCATAGCCCTGGATTCAGTAGACTTAAACAGACAGTTCTACACGGAACTGAGGAAGATGTGGGCCAGAGAGGGGCTCAGGGAAAACGATGGACAGAAAATATTAAAGGATGAAAGTTCTAGTAATTTCATCAACGTAACACCCTTCGCATGAAAGTAACGTGCAAATGGCTGAGCATTCCATAAAAATGCGTATCATTGATGTATTATCAGTGAGATTTAGCGAAAATCAGGTATAATCCATCCAATACAACCCCCAAACGGTATCTGCTCACAAGGCGTGTTTGAATCCGTTGCTATGGTAAATAACACTTGTCCATGATTCCACGCTTTGGGATCCAATTCACGACTTGATTGCGAATGATTGCGAGGTGAATTGCTGTATCCACAAACACCTCATAACATTGAAAGATGAACTTTAACACACAGCAGCAACAGATGGAGAATATTGTGTAATTCACTCACCAGCCTTATCAACCCGTGCATCACTTTGATTGTCCCTGAGAACTATTTTAATGGAACAATGTTTGTGGAATTTTCAGGCTAATTTCACGAGCAGCTTCTTCCGTCAATCCAATCAATTGGAACACTTATCTACGGAAACCGACGGAAGCCCAACACATTCTGAAAAAGAAAGATCTTGTTATGTATTTCTTTCTTTATATATTTATCTATTTGTTCATTGTTATATTGTTAATCTTTTGCCATAGTTTTCTGATAACATGTATGTGGATAATGGGGCAATTTATAAAATAAATCGGATTTCGTGTACGAATTTCAATGTGGCATCTCATTTCAATACCTTTTCTTCGTTAGTAATATTTTCTGCACAACATTTAACATTCTGAAATATCAATAAATACATCAAAGCCCGAAGTAATTACTTGATAGACTAGTGTTACAAAATATAATTTATTTCCAACATCAGTTAAACTAGAAATGGCGTATATATTTAACTAAACATTATTAATTTAACAAGGTTTAATACAACTTACAAGACAAAAGAATCGGCAAAATATAAATGTAAACGTACGTCTATTGCTTGAAGTATGTTTTGTAATGGGAAGGATGGTTTGGTGGCAATTTTCGTTGTAGACTGGACTATCATTAATATGATCCATATTATTTGATCGAGTCATTCGTAACACATCTTGTTATCATCAAAATTCCACAAACATTGTTCCATCAAACTCAAACAGGCATTCTTCTAGGGCTAAGATATATAGTAAATGGTTTAAATATCAAACGTTCTGCTAGTGTATTGTGCCTCGTAGATAGTTTACATGATTCACTAAAATATCAGTCATTCTGTTAGGCGTTCAATATCTTGCAGCTTATCTACATGACTAGTAAATTATCAGATATTGTGCCAGGTGCACAAGACCCAGTTAACTATAAGACATTCAACTTTTTGTACGATATATGGAAGCTTGGCTACATGTAGTCTACAAGAAAAATATATGACACAACAATTTCTTTCTTCCGTTAGAAAGGGATTAATGTATGTACACGAGTAACTCTACGCTCTATGGTTTATTCACTCCTATCAAAAAAATAATACCTCTTAAGGATCTATATTGTTTAAGTTTTGATTTAAGTGAAACCATTTGTAATATATTGTTCATTTGATCGGGGAGTGTTTTCACCATAGCAGTAATAGTAATTTAATGGTTGGATTTAAGATAATAACTTTGGGCGGATATTTTATTGTAGCAAACAGTGTTTTATGATGATAATATGTATGTTTTGTATTTAAAATATTTCTCAATGATATAGGGGAAGCTGTTTCTTAACGATCGTATCTAAAGTATTTGAATAGGATAATGTTAATACTTTCAATTCTTTTTTCAAATTATTCATTGCAGACACTACGACTCCATTAGAAACTTTACTCCAGATGATATGAATCGATATAGATAATATTTCTATCATTACGCAGCTCTGTGCATGTGTACAAGTGTTTAATTTGTATGTGTATCTGTGTGCATGTGTGCTTGCATGTGTGTATCTATATATAAGTGTTTGTGCATACTATTCTATTCTATTCTATGCCCCCCTCTTACTTTTTTTCTTTCTTTCTTTCTTTCTTTCTTTCTTTCTTTCTTTCTCCGTCTCTCTCTCTCTCTCTATATATATATATATACATGTATATATATATATAAAAATATATATACATATATATATATATATATATATGTGTGTGTGAGTGTATATACACGCATACATATACATACATGCATACATAAATACTTGAATATGTTTCTGTGTGTGGGAGAGATAGAGCGTGGGGGGGAGAGAGAGAGAGAGAACATTTCTTATATATTACTATATCTATACATATAGGCATGTATGTTCATTGTGTTTATGTGTGTACGTTTCACCTTAATTGTGTAAAATGAGTGTGATGGCTGTTTAAACGGTAAACAATAACATTCTAAATTATTGTGCTTTGAACTATATGCATTCAGCAATTGTAGGGACATTCTGCAGTTCTAGAATCGTTATGTTCCTTATTTTATTGATAATCTTCCAAAATGAATATGTTTACTACATGGTATTTTTAACATGTGCATTTTACACAGAAAAAGGAAATATGAAGGGATATTTCATAACCCTGGTATCGCTCACTTTCTGATTGATTGACACGATCCCAGACATTATTCGCTTGCCCAGTTGGGTAGACCTCGTCGAATCGCATGAAGGAAACAATGTTTCCAATGGTCGTTTCATTGCAGTGTCTAGGACACAGCGTATCACTCATTTCGAGAATTGAACTCATAACCTCACGATTGCGAATCCAATTCTCTCAACGTTAATCCACTCACCTGGTATAATCACAGGCAAAATAAGAAATCAGTGAAAATAAGAGAAATAACAAACTAATATCTCCCGAAAAATAATTGTATATATCTATAAATTAATAATCCAGTTTGTATTTTATTAAAATTTATTATTCATTTAAGTATACATTGAAGCAAAAATCTAAGCAGATTGCATCGTACACAGACACACACACACAGACACACACACACACACACACACACACACACACACACACACACACACACACACACACACACACACACACACACACACACACACATATATATATATATATATATTTAAATACAAGCATACATTCATACATGTTTACATGTACATATGCATATATGCATACATATATGCTTGTATAGAATTATGTATACATACATACATCCAATTAAACGCAAATCTTAAGGAGGATAATCCATACTAAAAGCTTACAAGGCCTTCCGACAAATCAATAACATTCCGCCTTGAAGGATACCTTGGTGCAATAAAGGAACAGCAAATCCGCACCAAGTACCTGCTGCACAAAAGAAAATGTTCATCAATTTACAATAAATATAGGCTGTGCAAAACAAAGACCAAAGTTGTTAACAAAATTATTGTTAACTGTGAAAAAGCGTCTTCTCGTTACTATATTCTCAGGAAACATTATGTGTTAGTCAGACAATATCAAATACACTACGAAAGACAGACATAGCAAATCAAGTGGAATATGTTGAAAGTGATAGCTCAAAGGAATACTGCTGGAACCTAAAATCAAAGACTGCTACGAAAGTTGAACACAACTAACCTGATATTGATGCTTGGGACCAGACATTCAAAATATGTTCTGTTGTAGAAATAAGTCATCCTCTGGATGTCGATGTAGTAAGAAAACTACAATCGAAGGAGGATTCTTATGAGCCATTGACGAAACGTTTGCATGTCCAGTACTGAAGATACACGTTCAGTTTCATAACTGTTATTATTGAAGCTACAGAATATATATCAAACCGCCTGGACTAGAATATGACTGAACGTAGATTTACCGAGAAAGAACACAGCTCCTTAATTCATGAGTACAAATGACCGCGATATTTTGAATCTTCAAAATTTGTAAACCAAATTGAAAAGATGAACGGTTGCTCAAGGAGCAGCGAGAATTTCCTTTTCTTTACAACCTTGCCACTGGGAAGGTGACCGGTCACAAATAAACTAAACATTTAAATAAAGCGACTACATACATAAATTGTAGCTGCAAACCCTGCTAAGAGTATTGCAATCATTTGTCAGATTACAGAAAATGGTGCACCTTTAGGCTACGGCCAGCCACACGAACCTGTAACATATCCTAAACAAGCAATGCCTGTGTTTTGAAGGTTTTTTTGAGCGGGGAAAGGCATGACACTTGGCCAATCCCACTGTCTGAGCATCGAAAACTCTACTCGAAAGGGAGAACTGGTCAACATATTTGGATACTTCAAAGTTTCTCTCTCTCAGAAACGTGTTGTGACAACAACTGGAGGCCTTTCGCTCCCAGGTGAAAAAAAGCACTATTTGGATAACTGTTGGCTTTGCTGAGTTCCTCCGCCCTTGGCCGGGTTTTGTATTTCATCCCGCAGGGTGATCACATATCTCCCTCCTCATCAAGAAAGCTAGGTGGGGTTGCCGGTTTAGTCGCCGACGACCCGACCATGAGACAGATTTTACTGGATTACATGTTACCAGTAGCACTCGAGACATACATACATACATACATACATACATACATACATACATACATACATACATACATACATACATACATACATACATACAAACAAATAGGAAACGAAAACGTACTCTAAACTGTGAGAATGATCTGGACTCGTGGAAACAGACTTGTCAATTCAGGAATAGGAAGTATTTGTAAATCTGATGAAGGATTGCAAATCCGAAAGCGATCCTAACTAACCCAGCAACATAGCTACATGGCCTTCATGCATTTCAGTACCTTTTGCAGTATCGGTAGACCGTCAGACCCCGTTCTGAGTTCAAATCCTGGGGTCGATAAAGTAAAGCACCAGTTATGCACTGAGTTAATTGCTGGCCTTGTGTCAAAAGTAGAAACAGTTATTTACTTTATCCCATTTCTCCATTTTCACTTCCACTTCATCTAAATACATCTTCCCAGATGATTCAATGCATAAACGAAAAATGAAACGTAAAATGTAACGCGTTTTAGACAAATTCTATATCTTTCCTTTTTAATTTCAATGTATTTTATATCTTATAAATTGCTACTTTGTTTCACTTCTCTTTTATATACTTACTTAACTTGACCTGCACGTAAGCACGACGTCTACAAAACCCAATACATAAATACATACATACATACGTAAGTACGCACACACATACGTACGTAAATACATACATACATTCTTTCATTCACATATAGGTACTTACATACATACATGCATAAGTACAAGCATATATAAGCACATAAATACATACTTAAATTCATACATACATACATTTATGATGGCTGCAAACTTGTATTCGAGCGTTGCCATCGGCGGATACAATGCTAACAATGTGAGGCACGAATGTGGCTCTTTAGACCAGCCAAAGACTTGCACCCTGTGGCACATACATGACAACTGTAGGCTCGTCTGGGACTTGCCATTGCTTTGTTCTCATGTGTCTTTTAACACATCCTATGGTAGCACATTCCTTAACACATTGCTTACACATTTTCAGATCATAATCAACATAAGGTCTGCTGACATGACTTTGTTCGTGTCTAGTCAAACCAGTTTTGTTCAGGCAGACTCGACGGCTGTGCTGGCAAACTAGATGATGTTTAACAGTAGGCATTTCAGAACAGTCTCTTTTTATAGATACATACATTCATACGTACATACATTCATACATACACACGCATTTACACACACAAACACACAGAGATTTGTTTGGATTTTCAATATGAATAATAATGGCTAGAATACAATGTTTATTCGGAATATTGAACTCCTCTTGGATGATATAGTTACATCTCGTTATTCGTATGGCCCCGTTGTATCCGAGTGCCTGTTGTATCCGCGTAATATTTTCGGCTATCAAATCCCGAAGGAAGATTAACATGCTCTCACGATGCGTGGTGCGGTGGTCCAGGTGCTGCACCACGATTATTATATCATCCTTCGATTATTGGACCAGACGCGGTGCTGTGATATCGTGTGTGATACTTCATTTCATGTTGATTTGCCCAAAACAACTGAGTCACCAATCATAAAAAAATAGCGAGAAACCTCTTACGTGATGCAACTTAGCAAGACGCTCGTTAACATACATACGAATGAGATGAAACAAACACAATATCATTCGACTGAGGACTCCTGCAATTAAAACAATCCAACAAGTTGGTATGTGTTCTAACCTGGTAGCAACCATCTAAACTCCGCATGTGTGAAGTTTAATAAATTAGAATGTTGCCCTCCTCTCTCTCTCTCTCTCTCTCTCTCTCTCTCTCTCTCTCTCTCTCTCTCTCTCTCTCTCTCTCTCTCTCTCTCTCTCTCTCTCTCTCTCTGTATATATATATATTCAGCAAAACTATTGGGATCTCTCTATAAGCTTAGATACTGAGAACTCTATATATGGTGAGATATTTAAGTCTCTCTCTCTGGCGAGATATTGATATCTCTTTCTATATAGTGAGATAGTGAAATATCTTTCTATATAGTGTGATAGTGAAGTCTCTCTCTATATAGTGAGTTAATGATGTATCTATCTGTATAGTGAAATACTGAAGACTCACTCTATGCAATGAGATATTGAAGTCTATCTTTGTAGTAAGATATTGAAGTTTCTTTCTACATAGTGAGATAGTGAAGTCGGTCTCGAGATACTCAGGTCTCTCTCTATGTAGTGAGATATTGAAATATCTCTCTATAAAGGGATATTCTGAAGTCTCTCCCTATATAGTGAGATATTGATGTGTCTCTATATATAGTAAGATGAAGTCTTTCTCTATATAGTAAGAAACCGAAGTCTCCCTCTATAGAGATATTGATGTCTCTACGTATTGTCTAATATATTGAGAACTCTCTGTATTCGGTGAGACGTTAAAAATTCTTTCATGAGTGTTTAATTCCTGTGGAACATAACATATCTGAAACTAATATTATACAATATGTAAACATTTAATTAAATACATTCAAATAAAGACGAAAGGAAAATATTAAATATAAAATAAATAATAAATGCACGCGTGTGTATGTGAGTATACATCTGTATGTTATGTGTGTTTATGTGTAAATATGTGTTACATATATATGTTTGTATAAATGTGTGTATGTATGCATATATTGGTACATATATACACAGGTATATATATATATATATATATATATATATATATATATATATATATATATATATATATATATATATATATATATATATATACATACATATATACATATATATATATCACATGAATATATATATATGTATTTGAGTGTATGTATGTGCATGTGTATCTGTGTTCGTTCGTATATATGTGTGTGTATTTATATATACGTGAGTAAGTGTGCATCTATGAATATATGTATGTGTATGCATATGTGTGCATGAATATATGGTTGTATGTATGTATTCGTATAAATATATATATATATATATATTTAGCTATTCAATATAACTTGTGACGAAATCTGTGTTTCAGTTTAAATGTATATTTAATTGTAAATAAAATAGACTTCAATATAACGCAGACTGGATTATTGATTTATTGAGTCAATACTTTTATGTCAATTATTGATCTTAGGATTTCTCTAAATTTCTTTGTTTTTCGTTATTTCATTTTAAAATGAAGTCAACTATTAATACCTAAAACAAAAAATTACACAGAACGGCTGACGTAAGATTCATTGCGGACATTTGGTGAGTAAATTGGGTAAAGTAACCTTAGATATATGAAGAGATGGGGTTTTCAGCATTACTGGGTACAATCTTTTCCGCAAGGACCGCATTAATCGCCGTGGTGGTGGTGTGTTGGTCTACGTTCGTTCAAACTTTTCGGTAATTCATTGCGTTGATTTGAACGAATCACAAGAAGTTTTTTTTTGTGACATACGTATGACCATGTCAATACTTCTGCTTGGTGTTGTTTATCGCCCCCAACTACCATCAGGTCACACAGCTTTGCGATATCCCCAGAGCTGCTGCCAGGAAAACAGCCACTTATGTGTTTATTGCAGGTGACATCAATCATCCTGAGATCGATTGGGAAACCTTTCGTTGGCCACAGAGTGCAAACGATTTCGTTGAGCTAGTGCTGGACTCAAACTGGTCACAAGTAGTCACCTCTCCAACAAGAGGTGACAACACTTTGGACCTGATCTTCACCACTACTCCTGAAGTGGTTATCAGTTGTACTACTGAGGAACCTTTAGGCGACTCTGATCATGCTATGATCATTGCCAATCTGGCTCTTGCGGGCAGCAACAAAAACCAGAACCATCTCCAATCTGCTTGCTTTGATTGGAGGAAAGCAGATTGGAACTTGTACTGCACTGAGCTACAGCGCCCAAACTGGCATGAGTAGTATAACTCTGGAGATATGAACACTATACTCCAGAGCATCCTGGACTCAATATGGATAGCGTGTGCAACATCGGTGCCACGTAACCTGAAAAAACCCCACCCCAACAGTGCAATTTGGGAAAATTCAGCGGTCTGACTTGCCAGGAAAGAACGTCGGAACGCTGAACGGGAATATAAACTGCATAAATCAGATGCCAACAGAAAAAAGCGGATTAAATCTTCCAACCATCTCAAGCAAGTGACAAAGAATGCAGTGCTGGAATTTGAACAGTGCATAGCAACCAATCCTGACAGTAAGGAGTTCTGGAAATATGTTCATTCAAAGCAGAGACCTCACTCTCCAGTTGGCCTCTTCGTAATCCCCACACAAGCCAGATCACTGACGATCCCGAAGAATGCGCAGAACACATTGCTGAGTGCTATGCAACTATTTTTACTGTTGAAAACCAGAATGTACCATCTCCACCATCTCTAACATCAAATTCCATAACAACTATGGAATTTACACCTGCAATGTTGCGACGTCACCTTAAGAATAAGCGCAACAATGCCTCCCCTGGTCTTGATGGTGTTACATACCTGCTTCTCAAACGAGGCGGGTTTTCCTTTTGCACCAGCTTTCTTTCTTCTTTCAATACTGTCTCAACAATGATGCTACTCCAGAGCAGTGGAAAACTGCCAGTGTCATTCCCCTGCTCAAAAAGGGCAACCGCATGTCAGCTGTCAACTATCATCCAGTCAGTATTACTAGCTGTATTGCCAAACTGATGGAATACTGTGTCAGAGAAACACTTTGGAACTTCTGCAGCTCTCACAGCCTCATCCGGCCCTCGCAGTTTGGATGTATCCCTAACTCCAGCTGCTGTGATCAGCTTCTCGAGTTCCTTGAAGACA
>OZ024742.1:255830818-255865237 GCA_964016885.1 Eledone cirrhosa
TTTGGTGGCAGTGGAGGGTAGGAGGGAGGATGTGACGAGGTGTTGTACGGTAGAAGATACTTGTTACTGTCATTGGGAGTTTGGATCGGAGGAGGGGGCGGGGGTAGAAGAGGGGATTACGAAACTGTCGTAGAAGTCGGAGTGCCACACCCCGACGGCACCGCTTTTGACCGGTGGTTTGACGACGAGGGAACGGAAATAGGCGAGTTCGGCCTGAGAAAGGCTGCTGCGTTTAGAGCCTTTACGGAAGTTGAACCTGCTCGTGACACCAAGGTAGACATCAACTAAAGCGTCCAGAGGGCTGAACTGTTCAGGTGCTGGCGTCCAATGAGATGATCGTAGATCCAGAACAGGAACTGGTCCGGGTCTTTCGGAGACAGTGTGTGCCATGGACATGCGCCGGCACTTTAGAACGGTGCAGGATCCGTTCAATGTCTTGTCGAATACGAATTAGGTCGCCGTATGCGGTGTGCGCAGGCCTCTCCCAAGAGGTCCGAAGAGAGGAAGTTCGTTCGGTAGAGTGACACCAACTGTTGGGTGGAAGAGAGATTTGCTAGTCAGATTTGAGTGGAGGTTGGATGCGTTTGGCGACGGGTGGGGTTGGGAAAAGGGAGGGCTGGTTTGATGTTGTGAGTCGGGAGGTGGTGTAGAAGAGGTGTGTTGGTGGGAGGAGAAGTAGGGCGTGTCAGTGGGATCGGATGGATAGAATTTAGTTTGTGGAGTTTGGTGGAGAGGAGGAAAGAGAAAAATTCGTGGTTCAGGTTTTGGACAAAAAGAAGGATGGAATAAACGAGGAGGGGGGAGGGGGCAGGTGTAACAGATGGGAAGAAAGGTTTTCGGAACGTCACGGTCAAGGTGGCGGATTGTTGAGAGGGAGAGCGAGCGGAGTGCATAAGAAGACGGGTGGCACAGGTGAGGATGTGAGATGAGGGCAAAGAGTGGGAGGAGGCATGGAAGCCGAGGAAGAATCCCTGGGAAACGAGATCGGGATGAAGACAATGGCTGAAGAGTTGGACACGGCTGGAATGCCAGGTTTTAGCGAAGAGGAAGTTTGAGTGCGGATTGTAGATAGCAAGAGGAAGAAGTGGGGTGAGGAAGTGCTCAAGGGTGGATTGGGGGCGGTGGATGGAAGGATTTTAGTTTAGGCATGGTGAGGGAGGAGGAACGAGGAAGGTGACAGAGCAAGGGTGGCCTGTAGGGAGAGAAGGAAAGAAATGGAGCAAAATTGGGAAGAAAAAGATAAAAAGGAAAGTGGACGAGGATAGTCCTTGCAAATTAGAGCAGACCAAAGGCAGTAAAAAGTCCGGATATCCGAGGCAGATATATTCTTAGTATTCTGTTATCCAGGTCCGAAACTCAGGTGAGCCGCGTAAGTGTAGAAATGGAGGAAGGTTCGAGGTTTTGGAAAGAAGCCCTTCTTCAGGAGAGTTCGGAGGGAGAGAACAGGTGGATGTATGAAAGTAGTTTTGAACGTTAGGTAAGGTAGTCAGGAAAATATTGTTGGGAGGAGAAGGACAGAAATGGGTGTGATAGGCGAAGCATCTGGCCAGGGGAGGGGCAATATGGAGGTTACAGGAGGGGTTTCAACCACTTTTGGGAATTATATATGAATGACACACGCACACGCACACGCACGCACACAAAACACACACACACACACACATACCCACCCACATACACCCACACACCCACACATATATATATATATTTGTTATGAGAACAGATTAAAGTTTAAGCAAAGAATCGCTGCTTTCACCCTTGACGGAATCTTCTGAACCGTCCGTTAGGGGTAAGAGCTGCAATTCTTTGCTTAAACTTTAATCTTTTCTTATAATAAATATTTGCTCTCTGGATTTATATATATAGTATATATATATGTATAATCCTTATCGAGACCTCTTCTAAATTTGTTCTTCATATTTATTATTACTCAATATATATATATATATATATATATATATATATATATATATATATATATATATGCTAATATATATATATATATATATGTATATATATAAATATATATATATATTCATTAGATAAGCAAAACAAGACGACAAATTTCACAAGGAAATATTATTAAAAGATTGTCAACATATTTTAGTTTGATTTAAGGAATGTAGAGAATAATAATAATAATAATATTAATGATAATAATGTCCGTTTACAATTGTTTCGCTACTCCATATAATATTTCTGGATCAGATGACTATATATCATTATTGATCTGCTTCAGTTGAAAATGATTAACATATTTAAAAACAGAGCGGCTCATCGAAACTTCAAAGGAATATAAATTAAAATAAGGAGAGAATGATACATAATGTAAAATTCCATATATTGGTATTTCACTTTGGTGTCCTGGTTGTATCAGTTGTAGCAGTATTCATCTGTCGAGGCTGCATTGTGTGAGATCTGCCTATGGGTAACAAGATGGCCGCCAAAGCACCTTACTAATTAGAGGGTGCTTTCAGGGGAAGTAACTCCTCGAGAGATTAGAAATTGTGGGTAGTTTATAGTTAAGTGCTAATTTTTTAATTTTTAATTGAGAGACAATGTAGGGGAGGTAACTTATAATTATCTAAGTTAGTTACAGCTATTTAACTTATTAGCTACAAGTAAAAATGGGGCTAGATGACTATATTGCTCAAATATTCTATTGGCGAAGGAATTAGCCCTTCGATGTTGACAGCTAATAGTCACATCCGTTCTATCGTTAATCTGTAGAGGTTTTGATATAGTTATGTAATATGCTTCGGTAATACAGAGATCACAAGATTTTCTTCGTCCATTGAATGGTTGGGCGCTAGCTACGATATCCCATTGTAGTGAGTGTTCAATATTGCTTAATTTAAGGTTTTTAATTTTTTAATGATCCTAGCTAGAGATGTTGAACATCTGTTGTGCGCGTTATAGCGTACCTTAAAACGGTTAGAGGTAGACCCGATATAAGAGCTGGTATTCGAAGAAGTTTTAAGCATGCACCTATAGACTATGATGGGTGTCAGTGTCCATTTAATGGGCATGCATTAGGGTAACGGCAGTTGCAGTTGCTTCTACGGTTAGTGAGAGTAGGGTAGTTTAACCTAAACGGTTGGTCAGTGCTAGCTAGAAGGATTAGGTGGGGGAGGTGTGCTACTAGAGTAATTATTGGTGTAGTGGTGTGGTGTATTTGATAGGAGTGGTGGTACCGCGGTGTGGGAGTTATACTGTCTTAGTTTATTATGGTTACTGAATTCGATGTGGTTAGCTAGATTAGGTGTTGTGGAGAATGAGATATTAAGGTTATTTTTATTAAAGAGTTTGTAATATCTATGTTTGAGGGTGGGGGGTGGGGGTGTTTAGATAGGATAGAGAAGAACCGTTTATGGATATTAGTGGGGGGGGGGGGGGGTTAAGCCAGGTGATATTTTTAGGTCTATTCCTTCTAGGGGTTCTAGTGGAGTTAGTAGGGCCCTTCCTAGGGTTATTATTACCTGGGAATTTTTTATTTGTCATCCCATTTCTCATTCTTATTCTAGGGTTGATTTTTAGTTTGCTACTTGGAGTGGGGAGCAGGCCGCTGCCACCATTAAACTTCCCTGTATAGGTGCTGTTACTGATAAAATTCCGGCGAATCTGGCTATATGCTAAGGTATTTCTAGTTCTAGTGTTAAGTTTATTATGGTGAATTGTTGTGTTATGGCATTTAGGTATGTAGTAAATAGATTTTTCATAACCAGATTCAGAAAGAGCCTTATTATAATATTGTGCATGGTTTATAAATATCTCCTCATTTGCTGATAGCATAGAGATCCTATACGAGATAGATTTTATATATATATATATATATATATATATATATATATTAACAACAAGAAACAATGTATAGACATACCACAGGTATAAATAGTATCACCTTGAATAAAAATAAAAGGCAACATCATAAGGATAATGATAATAACGAAAGACAAGTGCTGACCTTGTATATTATATTAGGAAATCAAGTTGCAAATGAGCGAAAGATTATGTAAATTGCTTTCGATTTCTCATGAGAAATTCTTAATACTTCTATGATGTAAATATTCTTAAACAGTAATGATTTTTACATCCGATGTGTGGTTATTAACCTATGGTAAAATTTAATTAATTTTTAATGACTTTATCACAACAATAATGCAACCTAAACCTATTAATTTCTCACGAAATTATTTTGTCTGAGTACACATACACATATATAAGCGTACATAAACACATACACGCACATATACACGCACACACATTAGTGTACACATATACAGACACAATACGTTTGTATATATAATTATAATTGATTAGGTCGTATTTGCAATTCAATTGTATTATATGATTGAAATTTTCGTGCCCGATATATGCAAACGACATATGAATTTAATTGATATATAGCATTATAATTACGGAGATAAGTTCTAATGTGAATCCGATAGGAGATGGAGAAGATTAGGGAAATTTTGCAAAACTGATTGATTGCAATAATTTTCGGCGTTGTATAGGAGCTAAGTGCTAGTAAAATAATAATCAAACAATATGATGAACGAGAAAAACATCTAAGTTATGAGATGATGTACAAGTTATAATATATTACTATAATTCTAAATACACTTGCAGTAATTTTAATCTAAACACCAACCTTAACACTAACGCCAATCCTAAGCCTAAACCCTAAACAGAAAATTAACCCTAATACTAACACAAACACCAAACCCATCAGTACACGTAATCCTAAATTAAATCCATCATAAATTCAACCCTATCCCTATAACCTTAAACCGAACACTAACATTAACCCTAAAGATAATCCTGGTCCTAACTTTAACTCTAACCCTAATCCTAGCACTAACCTTAACGCAAATTTAACCCTAACGTTACCCTTCGCCAATGTGCAACCTTTTCCAGAGGGAATCTTTGAATATCATCAACTGCCCATGCATATCAGACTGCTGTCGCCATATCTATGATGTTATCGAAGACAGGCACATACCGATACTCTTTCGCATCCGTGTCAAAACGAAGACTATATCCATCTGAGCCTAACAGGCTAACCATTAGGTTCTGTGTCTCCACGCCCACACAGATACACAACTATACACATTCAACACAGTGGGACACCCACATTCACTACATGTACACACACACATAATATATAAATATATATTTGTGTGTGTGCGTGTGTGTTTGTGTGTGTGTGTGCATACTTATATATATGTGTGCATGTGTATGTATGTTTGTGCAGGAACATGAGTGTATGTGTTAAAACATTTGTAGGCGAATATGTGTTATTACTCCATATGATATAAGTATGTAAACGTACATACATATATGTATACAGACGTACGTATATATATATATATATATACATACATGCACACATATATATATGTACGTATGGATTCACCGAATATTTATTATAATGCTCGGTGTGTTTGTAAACAAACATCCCGAATTAAGCCGTACAGTGTCTAGCAACCATCGTTGCTCATTTGTTCAACACTAACAAAGGAATGCTGTACTAGTTTCAAGCTTATTAGCTATCGTTAGCATCGTATACCTTCCTGCCAGATGGTTGAACGTCTGAAAGTATATACTTTCCTTATGCATATTAACGGCTGAGCAGGCTAATTTGCATATCGAGTGAGTTAATCGGCCGGGGTACCGAAAAGGATAAACGGAAAAAAATGAAATGAAATTTCATTTCTCACTCTTAGTACAGCTGTTACTTAAATATAAGTATGTATATGTACATACACATATATATATATATACAGACGTACAGTAGTATGTATATATATATATATATATATATATATATATATATATATATATATATATATATATATATATATATATATACATATACATACATGCACACATATATATATATATGTACGTATGGATTCACCAAACATTTATTATAATGCTCGGTGTGTTTGTACACAAACACCCCGATAAATGTTCGGTGAATCCATACGTACATATATATATGTGTGCATGTATACATATATATATATATATATATATATATATATATATATATATATATAACGAAGGAAATGTGGTAAGGAACCAGGTGGACCATAACACACCAAAGTACTCAATACTTAGGGTAGTAGAGTGGGTAATAGGAATGAGTAGGACCCCGACGGCTGAGCTCAAGCCGTTTCGACGGCTAATTTAGTCCAAGAATTAACCGTCGAAACGGCTTGAGCTCAGCCGTCGGGGTCCTACTCGTTCCTATATATATATACTACTGTACGTCTGTATACATATATGTATGTACGTATACATACTTAGATTTAAGTAACAGCCGTACTAAGAGTGAGAAATGAAATTTCGTTTCATTTTTTTCCGTCTATCGTTTTCGGTACTCCGGCCGATTAACTCACTCGATATGCAAATTAGCTTTCCCAGCCATTAATATGCATAAGGAAAGTGTATACTTTCAGACGTTCAACCATCTGTCAGGAAGGTATATGTTGCTGACGATAGCTAATAAGCTTGAAACTACTACAGTGTTCCTTTGTCAGTGTTGAATAAATGAGCAACGGTGGTTGCTAGACACTGTACGGCTTAATTCGGGATGTTTGTTTACAAACACACCGAGCATTATAATAAACGTTCGGTGAATCCATACGTACATATATATGTGTGCATGTATGTATATATATATATATATATATATATATATATAACGAAGAAAATGTGGTAAGGAACCAGGTGGACCATAACACACCAATGTACTCAATACTTAGGGTAGTAGAGTGGGTAATAGGAACGAGTAGGACCCCGACGGTTGAGCTCAAGCCGTTTCGACGGCTAATTTAGTCCAAGAATTAACCGTCGAAACGGCTTGAGCTCAGCCGTCGGGGTCCTACTCGTTCCTATATATATATACTACTGTACGTCTGTATACATATATGTATGTACGTATACATACTTAGATTTAAGTAACAGCCGTACTAAGAGTGAGAAATGAAATTTCGTTTCATTTTTTTCCGTCTGTCGTTTTCGGTACTCCGGCCGATTAACTCACTCGATATGCAAATTAGCTTTCCCAGCCATTAATATGCATAAGGAAAGTGTATACTTTCAGACGTTCAACCATCTGTCAGGAAGGTATATGTTGCTGACGATAGCTAATAAGCTTGAAACTACTACAGCGTTCCTTTGTCAGTGTTGAATAAATGAGCAACGGTGGTTGCTAGACACTGTACGGCTTAATTCGGGATGTTTGTTTACAAACACACCGAGCATTATAATAAATGTTCGGTGAATCCATACGTACATATATATGTGTGCATGTATGTATATATATATATATATATAAATATAAATATATATATATACATATATATATATATATATATATATATATATATATATATATATATATATATATATATATATATATAACGAAGGAAATGTGGTAAGGAACCAGGTGGACCATAACACACCAAAGTACTCAATACTTAGGGTAGTAGAGTTGGTAATAGGAACGAGTAGGACCCCGACGGTTGAGCTCAAGCCGTTTCGACGGCTAATTTAGTCCAAGAATTAACCGTCGAAAAGGCTTGAGCTCAGCTGTCGGGGTCCTACTCGTTCACTGCCTCTTTGTTCTGTCCCTGTTCAATTTTTCATTATATATATATATATATACTACTGTACGTCTGTATACATATATGTATGTACGTATCCATACTTATTTTTAATTAACAGCCGTACTAAGAGTGAGCAATGAAATTTCGTTTCATTTTTTTCCGTTTATCGTTTTCGGTACCCCGGCCGATTACCTCACTCAATATGCAAATTAGCTTTCCCAGCCATTAATATGCATAAGGAAAGGGTATACTTTCAGACGTTCAACCATATGTCAGGAAGGTATACGTTGCTGACGATAGCTAATAAGCTTGAAACTACTACAGCGTTCCTTTGTCAGTGTTGAATAAATGAGCAACGGTGGTTGCTAGATACTGTACGGCTTAATTCGGGATGTTTGTTTACAAACACACCGTGCATTATAATAAATGAATCCATACGTACATATATATGTGTGCATGTATGCATATATATATATAACGAAGGAAATGTGGTAAGGAACCAGGTGGACCATAACACACCAAAGTACTCAATACTTAGGGTAGTAGAGTGGGTAATAGGAACGAGTAGGACACCGACGGCTGAGCGCAAGCCGTTTCGACGGCTAATTTAGTCCAAGAAATAACCGTCGATACGGCTTGAGCTCAGCCGTCGGGGTCCTACTCGTTCCTATATATATATATATATATATATATATATATATATATATATATATACTACTGTACGTCTGTATACATATATGTATGTACGTATACATACTTATATTTAATTAACAGCCGTACTAAGAGTGAGCAATGAAATTTCGTTTCATTTTTTTCCGTTTATCGTTTTCGGTACCCCGGCCGATTCACTCACTCGATATGCAAATTAGGCTGCTCAGCCGTTAATATGCATAAGGGAAAGTATATACTTTCAGACGTTCAACCATCTGGCAGGAAGGTATACGGTGCTGACGATAGATAATAAGCTTGAAACTAGTACAGGATTCCTTTGCCAGTGTTCAACAAATGAGCAACGATGGTTGCTAGACACTGTACGGCTTAATTCGGGATGTTTGTTTACAGACACACTGAGCATTATAATAAATGTTCGGTGAATCTATACGTACATATATATATGTGTGCATGTATGTATATATATATATATATATATATATAAATACATACTACTGTACGTCTGTATACATATATATATATATACGTATACATACTTATATTTAATTAACAGCCGTACTAAGAGTGAGAACTGAAATTTCGTTTCATTTTTTTCCATCTATCGTTTTCGGTACCCCGGCAGATTAACTCACTCGATATGCAAATTAGTCTGCTCAACCGTTATTATGCATAATGAAGTATATATTTTCAGACGTTCAACCATCTGGCAGGAAGGTATACGTTGCTGACGATAGCTAATAAGTTTGAAAGTAGTACAGCGTCCATTTGTCAGTGTTGAACAAATGAGCAACGATGGTTGCTAGACACTGTACGGCTTAATTCGGGATGTTTGTTTACAAACAAACCGAGCATTATAATAAATGTTCGGTGAATCCATACGTATATATATATATGTGTGCATGTAATTATATATATATATACATACTACTGTACGTCTGTATACATATATGTATGTATGTATACATACTTAGATATAAGTAATAGCCGTACTAAGAGTGAGAAATGAAATTTCATTTCATTTTTTTCCGTTTATCGTTTTCGGTACTCCGGCCGATTAACTCACTCGATATGCAAATTAGGTTTTTCAGCCGTTAATTTGCATAAGGAAAGTGTATACTTTCAGACGTTCAACCATCTGTCAGGAAGGTATACGTTGCTGACGATAGCTAATAAGCTTCAAACTACTATAGCGTTCCTTTGTCAGTGTTGAATAAATGAGCAACGATTGTTGCTAGACACTGTACGGCTTAATTCGGGATGTTTGTTTACAAACACACCGAGCATTATAATATATGTTCGGTGAATCCATACGTACATATATATATATATATATATGTGTGCATGTATGAATATATATATATATATATATATATATATATATATATATATATATATATATATATATATATATATATATATATATATATAGGTAAACGGAGAAGAAAATGCTGAGAAATTGTTCCCAGTGAAAAATAGTTTAATTAGGAATAAGGAAAATTAGTAATAGTATTGATTAGTATTCAGTTTGGGTTTTCCGTTTTACCGGTTGCGCATTTCTAATGCTTTTCAAAAATAATTTTGAGATAGAGCGCCCGTGATGTTTGCTCTAATCTGATTAGTTTTGGAAATTCTACCTGTTTTATGTGAAAAAACTGGCTCCATGTGTATTAAAATAAGTTTCGCACCAATTCGTGTTGCAAAAATTCTTGTGGTCAAAACAATTTTGATTGGTCGGTAGAGGTCATGTGGATGTTAAAAATAATGTTGCGCCAAATGTAGGTTTGTGTCGGCCGATTGAGAAGTCACTGAAAAATAAGTCTTTCAAAACAAATATGTGTGTGTGTGTGTGTGTGTGTGTGTGTGTGTGTGTGTAGTAGTAGTAGTAAAGAGGTTCGTTGTTGTGATAATGGTCAGCACGGATGTGTGTGCGAACCGCAGCCTGTTGACAGTTCAAATGCCTATTAAGACAAGTGTGTGTGTGTGTGTGTGTGTGTGTGTGTGTGTGTGTGTGTGTGTGTGTGTGTGTGTGTGTGTGTTTGTGTTTGTGTGTGTGTGTGTGTGTAGCAGAGTAATTCGTGGTAGAGGGATGGTCAGTAGGAATGTGTCTGTACGTGTGTGGGGGATATTTTAACATGTTGATAATATTTTTCAGCTCTTGTCTTATACGGAGAAGTGTGTGTGTGTGTATATATATCTCTTTGTATGTTAATGTACACGTGTGTATGTGTGTGTGTATATATGTGTGTGTGTGTATGTATGTGTGTGTGTGTGTGTGTGAGAATGTGTGTGTGGGGGGGTGGACCAGTATTTTTGTGATACTGGTAAAAATGGTGTACATAATTCGATATTTTCAGTAAAAACGATTCTCTCAATAGAACATCAAACACTTTAATAATAAAAGGTGTGAAACGATATATAGTATTGGCATAATACCAAGGTGTGTGTGAGTGTCCAGATTGTACGTACTGCAAGGGGAATCCATTAGGCCTTGCCGTATTAGAATGCTTGTGTACAAATATGTATGTGCCCATCAGTGTGCAATGCATGTGTGCGTTTATGTATGTGTGTGTGTCGGTACGTTTATATCTATAGACATCAAAAGATATGCAAGTTTGTGTAAATTTGTGTTGCACCATAGAACATGTGTGTTTACGTATGTCATTGTGTTTATATGTGGATAGAGATGTATGCTGATGTAGGTATGTATGTTGACGTGTGTATGTTGTGGGTTCGTCTTAGGGAGAAGTGTTTAGACGGGGTGCGTATTTGTTAATAAAGTGAGATTCCTTGCTGATTCGCTGGGTGTGGGTGGCATTATCTTTAAATTTGTAGAGGGGAAAGATTGTGAAGTTGGGATGATTTTGGGCGGCACAGGTATCAATGTGTTCACTCAGTGGTATTTTCCTGTATTACCGTATTTTAATTTGGGATCTATGGACAGTCATGAGTTGGCGGAAGCTGTATTTGGTCTGGCCTATGTATTGTTCTCGACAACCTGAGCAAGTTAATACATATATTAGATTTTCTGATGCGCATGTGAAATTGTGTTTTACTATAAAACGTTGTCCTTCTTTGAAATAGAATACCGAACCCCATATTAGGTTGATGCATATGCCACCGTTGGGTCTATCGCATTTCTTTACTGTGGGTTTCGTTGTTGTGGTTGGCAGTACTTTGTCATGTGTTAGGATGTTTTTCATTGACTTAGATTGTCTTTTGCTCTTTATGATATCGTGTGTTCGCAGGATTTGGTTCATTCTATGGTCCTTTTTCAACACAGCGATGTTCTGGAGGATGGTGTCAAAGGCCTCATTGTTGAGGGGGTTGTGTGTGGAGATGTATGGAAGAGCTTTTAGTTTCGGTTGATTTACTTTAGGGTGTCTAAGGTCCTGGGTACTGTGTTTTAGGGCACGTTGGATTCCATTGTCAATTAGCGATGCAGGGTAGTCCCTGCCTATGAGTTTGTCCTTTAGTTCTTGTAGCCGTAAGTAGCAGGTGTTTTTTTTGGAGACTATAGTACAGATTCTCTTGGCTAAGTTGTAGGGAATATTAATTTTAACGTGTCTATGGTGGCAAGAGTTGAAAGGAAAATATTGCTTGGAGTCTGTGGGCTTGTAGTCTATGTCTGTTTCTATTTTTTTGTTATGGATCTTAATGAGGATGTCGAGGAGGGGGAGTTGTTGATGGCTGTATTCCATCGTGAAGTTAATATTCGTGTTGAGCCCATTTATAAGGGTGTGAAATTCTTTACATTAACATACAAAGAGACATACACACACACACACACACACACACACACACACACACACACACACACATGCACACACACACACACACACACACACACAGACACACACACACACAGACACACACACACAGGCACACGCACACACTTCTCCGTATAATACAGGAGTTGAAAAATATCTTTTAACATGTTAAAATATCCCCCACACACGTACAGACACATTCCTACTGACCATCCCTCTACCACGAATTACTCTGCTACACACACACACAGACATACACACACTTTTCTTAATAGGCATTTGAACTGTCAACAGGCTGCGGTTCGCACACACATCTCTGCTGACCATTATCAAGGGCGGTGAATTGGCAGTATCGGTAGAGGGCCGGACGCCATGCTTTCTAGCATAGTTACGTCCCTTTACGATCTGAGTTCAAATCCCGCCGAGGTCGACTTTGCCTTTCATCCTTACGGGGTCGATAAAATAAAGTACCAGTAATGTACTGGGTAATTGCTGGCCTTGTGCCAAAAGTAGAAACAATTATCACAACGACGAACCTCTTTACTACTACTAAACACACACACACACACACATATTTGTTTTGAAAGACTTATTTTCCAGTGACTTCTCAATCAGCCGACACAAACCTACATTTGGCGCAAAATCAATTTTTAACATCCACATGACCTCTACCGACCAATCAAAATTGTTTTGACCACAAGAATTTTTGCAACGCGAATTGGCGCGAAACTTATTTTAATACACCTGGAGCCACTTTTTTCACATAAAACAGGTAGAATTTCCAAAAGTAATCAGATTAGAGCAAACATCACGGGCGCTCTATCTCAAAATTATTTTTGAAAAGCATTAGAAATGCGCAACCGGTAAAACTTAAAACCAAAACTGAATACTAACCAATACTATTACTAATTTTTACTTATTCCTAATTAAACTATTTTTCACTGGGAACAACTTGTCAGCATTTTCTTTTCCGTTTACCAATATATCATAACTCGTGTGTTACACCTCTATTCTTTTAAATATATATATATATATATTTATATATATATATACATACTACTGTACGTCTGTATACATATATGTATGTACGTATACATACTTATATTTAAGAAACAGCCGTACTAAGAATGAGAAATGAAATTTCGTTTCATTTTTTTCCGTGTATTCCATATGAGTTATGGCCCTTTATGATCTGTGTTCAAATCTCACCGAGGTCAACTTTGTCTTTCATCCTTACGTAGTCGATAACATAAAGTACCAGTCATGCACAATGGTTGATTTAATTGAAAGCGGCTGGCCTTGTGCCGATATAAGAAACCATTATTCGATATGAGTAATAGCATTGTATATGTTTGTCGATTAGTGATTAAGGTGTTTAACACACGAGCACAAGGGAATGCATTCGATTCTTAGCCACTCGTTGTGTCCTTGAGCTAGATATTATATCTCACATTGTTCTAGTCCACTTCGCTGGAAAAATGAGGTGTGCCTGTAATTAAAATGTTCACCCTTGTCACACAGTGTGTTACGTTAAATTTACATGGTATTACGTTAAGAGTGCATGTATCTATACTATTCATAAGTTTATTTCACGAGTGTGAGCATTTGTTGAATCTTATGTTAGTGGATATGTGTTAATATATCTGTGAATAATGGTGTTGTGAAATTGAAATTGTAATATTCAGGTGTGTAGAAGAAGGTAGAGGCGGCATTAATTTGAGATACATCAACCGAGAGATATATTCACAGGATAATAACAGAATATATGTACCTATGTATATATATATATATATGTGTGTGTGTGTGTGTGTGTGTGTGTGTGTGTGTGTGTGTGTGTGTGTGTGTGTGTGTGTGTGTGTGTGTGTCTGTGTATGTATATATACGATTTAATTATAATCATATATAAGTACATATACATATAAATATATTATTTTATAGACATAAATAAATAAATATATATATGTGTATATTTATATATATACATGTATATATGTATATATATATATATATATATATATGTATGTATACATATGTATATATATATATATATATATATATATACATGTATATATATATGTATATATATATATATATATATATATATATATATATATATACACACATACACACATATATGTGTGCCTTTCTTTACGGCGTAGAAAATTATAGAAATTAGCAAATTGGTTATCTTGTAACAGAATTATCAGTAGACAGACTAATCAATTTTACCTCCAAATATAAAGACAACTTGGAAACAAACGTGTGATTACTTTTACATTTAAAACGATTATAATAATAGACGGTGCTATGGAAATAATCTGCTGTATATATCTGAAGAGACGTCGCGTATATATATATATATATATATATATATATATATATATATATATATATATATATATATATATATATATATATATATACACATACATCTACATACACACACACACGTATGTATATGTATATATATATATATATATATATATATTTATGTGTGTGTGTGTGTTTGTGTGTGTGTTTGTGTGTGCGTGTGTGCTTGTCTATCTGTACACGCGCGTACAATTATACTTTATACTTATATATATAGACGGAGAGAGGGCGAGAGAGAGAGAGACTGAAAGAATTAATGATAAATGATAAATGATATTTTTATAGCTAGATAGCTAGATGAATCATGATCATGTTGATCATCATCATCGTCATCATCGTTTAACGTTGGTTTACCCCGATGTCATGATTTGGATGTGTCAACGCAGATCAAATTATTAGTTAAACGGAATCACTAATTATTCCCTTGTGTCTGAGCACAGATATCACATTATTTCACATACTTTTGAGAGTGCATCATCTAGCTTATCCTGACATCATCACTAGCGGGCTCGACGTGTGTTTCATACACCTAACGGATCCTTTCTAGCTTTTGGCAATTTTACCACGATGGATGCTCTTCCTATAAATCAATCCCATTTCAGAGCATACTAGATGCATTTTATGGTGTGACCTAGCTTTAAATATATAAATGAGATACCTTGTACTGGTTAATGATATCTTTTTTGTAAAGGTAATAGCTCAGTGTAAAGTTACTCGTCTTTTCCACGCATGCGTAAGGTTTTTTTGACTGTGTTTTTGCTGGATGATGCACAATGACCTGTGAGGGCGCCCATCGTATATATATATATATATTGTTATATTAGGGGATGGTATTCTTGCCCATAGAAATAATCACACAGACTGTTCTAATGTTCACGTTAACTTTATTGCTCGCTATCCATTCGTTCGTCAAAGTTCTTTCGTAACATATTCTGTAACCACCATAATGACTGTCTACTTTCTGCCTCCTCTTCTTTATGGTCTTAAGCTTTACTTCTACTTGTCTTTGTTTTGTCGTATATATGTGTGTATATATATATATATATATATATATATATATATATATATATATATATATATATAAGTATGTATACGTACATACATATATGTATACAGCCGTACAGTAGTATGTATAATCATACATGCACACACACATATATATATATATATATGTATGGGTTTACCGAACATTTATTATAATGTTCGGTTTGTTTGTAAACAAACAGCCCAAATTAAGCCGTACAGTGCTTGGCAATCATCGTTGCCCTTTTGTTCAACACTGACAAAGGAAAGATGAACTAGTTTCTAGCTCATTAGCTGTCACCAACACAGTATACCTTCCTGTCAGTCGATTGAACGTTTCAAAGTATATACTTTCCTTATGCATATTAACGGCTGAACAGCCTAATTTGCATATTGAGTGCGTTAGTCGGCCGGGCGTACTGAAAACGATAAATGGGCGTACTGAAAACGATAAATATAAGTATACAGACGTACAGTAGTATGTATATACATACTTGCACATACTACTCTACGTCTGTATACATATATGTATGTACGTATACATACTTATATTTAAGTATCAGCCGTACTAAGGATGAGAAATGAAATTTCACTTTTTCCATATATATATATATTTATATATATATATATATATATATATATATATATATATATATATATATATATATATATATATATATATACACATATATATATATATGTGTGTATATACATATATATGTGTGTGTATATTAATATGTATATGTATATATATATATGTATATAAATAAATATATATATATATATATACATACATACATATATATATATATATATATATATATATATATATATATATATATATATATATATATATATATATATATATACATATATATATATATATATATATATGTGTGTATATACATACATATATATATATGTGTGTGTATATTAATATGTATATATATATATATATATATATATACGTGCGTGTATGTGTGTGTGTGTGTATGTGTATTCCGTTGTCTATCTTTTTTCGACCACAAATTTTACTGGAAATTTTCACAACACACGGACATTGTGCTTGTAGTGAGTAGATTTTAACACCCCTAAATGTTGTCTGTCTACTAATTAAAATAAATATAAAAAAAACTTTGTTAACAAATAGAAAACCTTAGTTGCTTTAATACCCAAAACAAATGCCTAATGTATAGACATTTCTCGTGATATTGATAATAGAGAATATCTAATATTTCGAAACTTTTAACGGTATATCATTTTGGTAAGTAAAATCAAATTATTATAGAATAGAAAAACAAAATGTAAATTAAATATGCTGAAATATGAAATAATGACTTATATTCTTTTCTAATCATGTTTTTACCATGAATTATTATTATTGCTGTGGATAACGGATAAGAAATTTTGATGAAACAGCGAATTAGTATTTCACCAATAACGGAATATCGTTCATTGCTAATTAATAGGAATGTTGCATTAATCATCATCATCATCATTAATAATATTGCCGGTCCGCACAATAAATATGATAATTAGTGTATTGTCTACTGCCAGTCACAACAATGATCTCATTCTAACAGTACTTCCTCAGTGTATGTGCAATGCCGAACAAGGCAGTCTTTTATGGGAGAGTAATTTGTGATTTAGTATTTATTTGATTGAGATACACGCCTGTAAGTTTTCGTGGCATCGAACTTATAGTTCTGATAAGAACAGGAATTATATTAATGTTAGCTGGTATTAACCATATTCATGCAATTTCAATCTTTAAGTGAGTATTTTTGTTATATTTCCAATCTCTTCCGCGATTATTCCGTGGCCTCCTGGGATGGAACATTCATAATTTCGCATTCACACATATTTCTGAGCATAAGTAAAATATCAGGTCTATTGTGTTTAAATCTGCTGTCCCTTTGGATAGGGAAGTAGTATATCTTGGCCTTTTCTTTGATATTAATGACACTTTCTGTAGTAGTAGTAGTAGTAGTAGTAGTAGCAGCAGCAGCAGCAGCAGCAGCGGCAGCAGCAGTAGTAGTAGTAGTAGAAGCAGTAATAGTAGTAGTAGGAAGGTAGAAATGACAGATACATCTCATTTTGCGTGAATGTGGCACAGTCAGACATTCATATATTATTGTCATCAAAATAACAGTAGGTCTAGTAGTAGTAGTAGTAGTAGTAGTAGTAGTAGTAGTAGTAGTAGTAGTAGTAGTAGTAGTAGTAGTTGACGTTGTTGTTGTAGGAAGGTACAAATAACAGATAAATCTCATTTTGTGTGAATGTTGCTCAGTCAGATATTCATATATTATTGTCATCAAAATTATTTGAAAATAGTTTAAAATTCTCCAAGATTACAGGAGAGAGAATTTATAACGAGATCAACGCTATAAAATTCAGGATCCAATTACGTTTCAATCTGCGATATTGTTGACTGCGCACAAAATCATTTTTATGCACAATTCCCGCCGATATATTTCATCACGAAATCAAGCTCCGTTGATTGCGTGACTTGTTTTCTATAACTAGTGAAAAAAGTGAAAATAAATAAAAATAATATTACCCTAATTTTTCTCATATTTTCCTTCCATTCAGTTATATGTATACTTTATTATTATGATTTATTTTTTTACTATAATCCTTCCTGTGTCTTTTATTTCAATCACGGAATTTTCATTTCAAATGCAAACGTTGCAGAATTCCGAGTTTTCCATCTTGTCGTGCCATAAATCTTATATTTTCCTTTTCAATATTTATTTCAATATATTTTATGTCGTTCACCATCTAACGTGTGTAGCCTATTATATTTCTTGTTTTCGTGACATTTCCGTGTTACTGTGGGTAATGGTGGTGGCCGGTATATTGTTTTTCTGTGTGTGGTGTTGGTTGGATGGTATATTGGATTTCTGAGTGTGTTTGTCGTAGTAGTGATGGCAGATGTATGGTATAATGTTATTGGTGTGTGGCCGTGGTTATGGTAGTAGATAGTATAATATTCTCTGTGTGTGCTTGTTGGCGGTGGATGGTATAGGTGTGGGGTTTGTAGGGGTAGTAGTTAAGTGGAAGGTTTATCGTTTTCTGTGATGGAGGTGGTGGTGGTGATGGTTGGAAAAAGAGAAAATGTTGTTGACAGAACAAGATAATGACAAAGAGGAGATACAATGGAGCAATAATAATTATTGAGAAGGTTACAGGGTGTGCGACGAAAGAGCGTTGACAATTAACTATTAAACACCCACTGGGTAATTAAAGCAACTGATGGATGGATTACATGTTCAACTTATAATAAACTGAAGTATAATAATATATGTGTGTGGCCACCTGGCATCAGAAGCACACTCTTTACTCGACAGGTAGAAAATACCACGATGTTTAAATATCGGTCAATTCTCCGATAAATATTCTTTCAAACCCATAGCGATGGAAATATCTGGAGTGTTCCTTTCTCGGTCACCCATCGGGTTAACATTTTCGCTACACTGTCAGACAAGCCTTTTCGCTACACTGTCAATACTGTAGATAAATTGATAACGTAATGATGGTTAATTATTTAAATGAAATTTAAATCAAAATTGTGTAGATTATGAATATCCGGTTGAATTAAGATACATAGAGAAAATTGTAAATCAGGAATGCAAACATTCTTTTGTAAATGTCAAAAACAATAGACGATCACTGTAAATAACGGTTTCTCATATTGGCACAAGGCAAGCAATTTTGGGGAGGGGAAAGTCGATTAAATGGACCCCACTGCGTGACTGGGACGATATTTTATCGATCTCGTAAGGGTGAAAGGCAAAGTTAATCTCGGCTAGATTTAAACTCAGACCATAAGGGGCCGTATTTCTATGCTGCAAAGCATGGCGTCCGACCCTCTACCAATACTGTCTTTCCACCACCCTTGATCACTGTAAATAATAGTAATCATGGAGAGAGAAAAGTCTGGACAGAAGCGTCTGCAAGGTATCGAACCTCACATATTTTGGATATCGGGTGCTAACCATTAAGTTAAAGAGTATTTGGTAAGCAAATGCAGTGGACGGAAAATTGGCATTGAAATCACGCATAAGTTTGTGGCCTACACTAACCACTTGGGATAACATCATGGAAGATGTGGCTGGTTCCTTTTCATTTTGCAAGCACTGTCATTTTGCACTTCTCATTTTGCAAGTAGCTGAATGTAAAATGTCTAATTTGCTGGACATCGGCTGGATCGTACAATCCGTGACTTGTACCCATGCTATTTTTTTCTTTTGAAGGTGGGCGAAAAAACGTTTATAAATCAAAACCAAAAACTCTGACTCAATTGGAGGAAAGCATTCGTCATGTACTGGCCGATATAAGTTCCTGATGAAGTCAGGGTAACATCAATGGATTTATACGAAAGTAAATTATTTTGGTAATGGCATACGGTCAATGAAGGCAAAACAAGACTAGAAATTTCATTTCAACAAAAGTTTTACAGTCAAATCTTGTACGCTATAAACAGGGATCGAGAAAATTAAAATTAAAAATTTCATAGAACATTTTAGAAATGAAGTCCCATCAAAATTAACCCACTGTTTCAGACACAAAACTGGGCTTAATACCCACCACCTTTGTTTCATTGGCAGAGTATCCAATAACATGATGATGATGATAATAATAATAAATAATAGTAAACATTATTATTATCATTTGTATTATTATTAATGTCGGTGGATTGGCAGTATCGGTAGAGAATCAGACACCATGCTTTGCAGCATAGAGTTACAGCCCTTTATTATTTGAGTTCAAATCCCGCCGAGGTTAACTTTGCTTTTATCCTTACGAGGTTACGCACTAGGGTCGATTTAATCAACTTTTCCCTCCCCCAAAATTGCTGGCCTTGTGCCTATATAAGAAACCATTATTAATGGCGGTTGATTGGCAGTATCGGTAGACAATCGAACAAAATACTTTGCAGCATAGGTTTACGGCCCTTTATGCTCTGAGTTCAAATCCCGTCGAAGTGAGCTTTGCCTTTCATCCTTACGGGATCGACAAATAAATCATCAGTAATACACTAGGATCGATTCATTCCATCCCCTTCAAATTGCTGGCCTTGTTCCTAAAGTAGAAAACATTATCATTATTATTATTATTATGTAATATTGTTTTTTCTATATACGTCCTCCATTGCACTATATTATCTAGAATCATGATCCAGTGAGCTGTAAGTTCTTTTTTCCTTACACATATTCTAATGAATATTTATAGTATTGTGAGCGTCGCCATATATTTACGATGTTTATTGATACATACGATGCGTAAATATCTAGAGGCGATATGATGTTCCTTTTTTTAATATTTATATTCTTCTCAGGCAATGAGTGAGGTGGATTTCAAATTAGTCGTAAAATCTGTCCAAAGTTTTGTCTGAGATGTTGTTAAAGAAAATTTCATATATTATTCATTTATCTTTCGGCTTCATTGGATGTCTTCAAATATTTTGTTCAATACAGTCTTTCCTATTATATGTCATATATTCCATTACGATGAATAATTCTTATTTTTCCGCCTCTTCATCCTTCTTTCCCTCCTCTCACCTCTCCTCCTCTCTGTTATCTGGCCGCCATACTTCCGCAATCTTTCTAAATATTAAAATAGAATTTATCAAGGAAGCTGCCAGAACACACAGAAACGTCTTCCATGCACACACCTCCGCATAAACATAGACACATAAACATACACACACATACATGCAAACACATGCCCATGCGCACACATGTACGCATATCTATCTATATCTATATATGTGTATATCTGTGTGCAATAGCTTGAATTAAAATGTTATGCCTCAATGATTTCTATAGAGAAATTGATACTGAACGTTTATGCTTTTGTATGAATATTCACAATATATCACTACATTCTTTATATATATATATATATATATATATATATATATATATATATATATATATATATATATATATATGTGTGTGTGTGTGTGTGTGTGTGTGTGTGTGTGTGTGGTGGGAGGTTGGCTTGGGTGGGTACGTGAGAGAGGAAGAGAGAGAGAAATATATATATATATATATATATATATTGAGAGAGAGAGAGAGAGAGAGAGAGAAAGACGAAAAGAGTGAGAGATAGTGAAAGTGATCGAACATATATGTGTTTGCTAATGGTAACCAACAGGAAAAAGGATTCAATGCCGGAAATCGGAAGTAGAATATAAATAATTTCATTCAGTCACTCGAGACGAATCTGATTGCAACGTACCGTTTCAACAATCCTCATTGCCTTGTATCATCAATCGGCCATTTTGATTAGAACATATGCAACAACAAAAAGAATAAAAGATGTCTCAACCAATATACTATTTTCAATGCTCAGCAAGGATCTCTTGAATTCACATTGGCGTGATATTGATATGGGACAAGTGATATCGATCTAACTGCAATTAAAATTATGAATTAAGAGGAGATAATGACCTTCACGATTTCAGTTTATTCCACGTTGCTTCAGTCCATCCAGTTTGCAAATATGAGTTGTAGGTGTAGGGGCAAATCTTGTCAAACACTGTGTAACTTTGAATCGACCTAAGTAATTAAGTTAAGGACACATGAGCCTGCAGAATGTTCATATTCTGTCACGTTAATTTCATGAGCAACCATTCCGTTGATAAGGAAATGTAGCCTAAATATTTGGTGGTCCATTCCATGTAAGCACACAGTTTTAGCTTTGATATCATTGCACAAACTGTGAGGGAAGAGTTTTCTATTATACCAACTATCAAGTGCCTTCTGTCCCTTCCTGCTCACTACACTCTGATTTCGAGGATACACACATATATATATATATATATATATATATATAAATATCTGTGTGTGGTTGTGTGTTTGTGCACATAAACATCTACGTTATATGCAATACATGCTAACATTTTAAAGTGCCATTTTGTTTAGTTTTTAAAACTCAATTTCATTTTTGCTCTTTCCCCAAACTATTTCAACCACATTTTCTGCATCGCGTCTGTAGATAAATACTACGATCACAGAGATACAATAACTCAAATTCTGGTCAGATATATATATATAATTATGAAGAACAAGCTAACAAGTTATAATTCACTTCGTTTGTTCATAATCCTTGTTTTATTTTGTTGATAACCGTTATGCAACAGTTATGACCTCATCAAACAGCTAAAAGCTCGAACAGAAAAAGCAGAAAAACATAAAGCTTACTTATTTAAATGGCCGTACTTCCAAATATTACCATACAATCATAGACATATCTGCTTCTCAGAGTCTAGAATATTGAATGATTATCATCAATTACAGTAATTAGTATCGATCACTAATTATCGTTTCTGGTGAACCTCAATGAAGACCATGAAACTTTCCGTCAGTATGTTTAAATCTTCGCTAAAATACATATATATCTTGCTCTGTGTCAACATTGCAATCTCTAACCTTGGGAAAATTTATTTAAATGTTTTCCACATGGTGTACTTATAACGTAATATATAGGAAGACATGTAGACAAGACATGCCTTAAGGAGTGCTAGAAAGAGCACCAGGTGAATCCATTTCAGTCAACACAAAACTAAATTTGTATTTGCCACATATGTATATATGCATTAAAGGTTAATTGGTTTCTCAATTGATATATCTCCATATATCGTTTGAAATTATATTATAATATTGATGCTCTGAACAGAGGTGTATTGAGCTTTTTACTGAGAAACATTGTCCATACATATTTTATATATATTGAGTAAGCTATATATATATTCATTAAAGAAGAAGAGAAGGCCTGACTGAAAAATTTACTTCAGAAATTTAAATTCTGCTAAAACACTATGCATATTTCGATGGCCCTGGTGTATCATCAGATCATGCTGCAAAACTAGACGATTTCATATATGTTATTTGCGGAATTAATAAACAAGATTACGCGTTGAAGACAAACAGAAAATAGAAAATAGAACACCGATACGATTCGGGGCCTGCTTGACAATTCGTTATATATATAGTTATGGGTGAAAGCACCGAATTTTGCTTATATATATATATATATATATATATACAGAGATATATATATATATAGATAGATAGAGAGAGAGAGGAGAGAGAGAGAGAGGAGAGAGAGAGAGAGAGGGAGAGAGAGGAGAGAGAGAGAGAGGGAGAGAGAGAGAGAGAGAGAGAGAGAGAGAGAGAGAGAGAGAGAGAGAGAGAGAGAGAGAGAGAGAGAGAGAGAAATATATATGCAATGCTGTAAAGAAAGTAGAGAGTTATATATGATAATATGCAATTGACACGTATTTTTAGGATTAGCTCCATGCCTTTATATAATATATAGGTTTGAAGAGAAATGATTTATTAGTGAGAAACATTTGAAGCTGTAGGCATAAACACAGAGCAAATATAAACATGTATATCGCCGGAAAAAAAATCAACGTATATCATAAAAAAAAAAAAGAAATCATATTTATTTCCTTATACATGTTTCAAAGGAGTTGCGCATTCAATTCTTTGAAATGTTATGAAACAGGCTGCATATCTGTGTCCATATAAGCGTAGATTTATAACCATAATTGTACATTCCTTCTCTTCGGAGGATCGCGAAAAGTTTCAAAATGAGTGGAAATGTGAGGGAAATATCAATTTGATCTTTGGCGAATTCCTATCATATGTAAATAGACAATCCAACCACCGTAAGACTATTATTAACTCAATTGTTATGGGCATATCCTATAGAATCTCCAAGCTATCGGCTAATGAAGATATATTTAACGCTACCTCGTCGAATTACAATCATGCTTTGTTGAGATCCTGGCAGAGCAGTAAAATTGCTTACATCCCTAATAGTGATTTTACATACTTCTTTCATAATACTAATATCATTGCACGCTGTAGTAACTTAGCAATAGTAATTTTCCGATAGTTAATAACAGTTTAAGCAACTATAATAAACCGATTTATAGCCCCTGAATCTATATCTAAAGATAAAGAAAAAAACTCTATAGAAATAACTATGCCGGCTTGCTTCCTACAAGCAGGAAGGTTCCCATACATATAAGTACATATAAATAACAATCCAATATATCAAGTCAAACCACCTAAATATCACCTAGAAGTGAGTAACCAATATAAATTCCCCAGTATAATAATGATGGTAGTTCTAGAAGAAGGAAAAACACGCGCAGACGAAACATTCCGTGGTTTAACCCACGCCACAACCTTAATGTAGCCTCTAATATACCTAGAATATTCTTTGATATTCTAGATAGTAATTTTCCACCTGGCCACAAAAGTCATATATCTATCTATATATTACTAAAGGTCTGTGATTGCTTGCTTTTTCTGTAATGTAATACAGCCAAAAGGGCACATAATGGAAAAATACTTTTAAAGGAAGTTGCCCCTGAAATGGTAATACAAATGGAATAAAACAAATTTCGCGTATATCGCACCAGGGTTCCTGAGATATGGGGTTTTTCCGGGTACCTTTCATAAAAAAGAGGGATAAAGATAGAGAGTAAGAGATAGTGGTTGTGACAGAGTAGATTGAAAGAAAGAGACACATAGAGAGAGACATAGAGGGAGAGCAAGAGAGTGAGAGATAGAGAGGAGGGGAGACAGGATGGAAGAGAGCTGGTGGTGTTGTTGTGTAATTAATATGTGAGTGTGTGTATATATATATATATATATATATGTGTGTATATGTGTGGGTGTGTCTACGACCAGTGTATATAGATCACAGACGCCCATATATATATATATATATATATATATATATAATATTATATTATATTTAGAGTTTTAAACTCAAAACGTCATTTACAATTAATTAGCTCAAAGAAAGAAGCATTTCTGAGCCGTGAAATACAAGTTAATATAAATTAATATATGATAAACACATAAGTGTTTGTATTGCAAAAGACGAAGTTAGCTAGAATGAAATAAACTAATTAAAATAAATATAGTTTGTCTGTCTCGATATAAATTAATAAAAACAAACCCATATTGGCAAAAGCCGTGATTCCTGGACAAATTTAAATTTAAAAATCCAAACCTGCTCCGTAGATGAATTTGAACTTCAAAACCTAAATATGTTTCACAACCATGGTATAAAAAGCGAAATATTCAAATCTTCTGTGCTTATCAACAAGAATCCAGAAAAATTAGGACATTTCACCTCCAAAAAAATTTTGTAGGACTGGTTCACAAGTACAAACGCACGGGGTACACAGCTCACTAGCTATCTCATACTCACAGTGCTAGAAATAACAGCCGTTTATATGGGATTAAAAATTAGCTCAACAAGCAAGGAGCCGTAATATTATATTATATTTAGAGTTTTAAACTCAAAAAGTCATTTACAATTAATTAGCTCAAAGAAAGAAGCCTTTATGAGCCATAATTTTTCTGGATTCCTGTTGATAAGCACAGAAGATTTGAATATTTCACTTTTTATACCATCGTTGCGAAACATATTTAGGTTTTGAAGTTCAAATTCATCTACGGAGCAGGTTTGGATTTTGAAATTTAAATTTGTCCAGGAATCACGGCTTTTGCCAATATGGGTTTGTTTTTATTGATTTATATCGAGACAGACAAACTATATTTATTTTAATTAGTTTATTTCATTCTAGCTAACTTCGTCTTTTGCAATACAAACACTTATGTGTTTATCATATATTAATTCATATTAACTTGTATATATATATATATATATATATATATATATATATATATATACTATATATATATATATATATAGAATTTAGTATATCTACTAACATATGCGTACAGATGTACGCTAATGCCAGCAAATACACAGGTTATGTCATGGTACCTAGGTGGTTCAATGCAGAAGGATGCAGAACAATAATATAAAAGACGTAAAATAAGAAAATTTTAAAAAATTAAAAAAATTAAATTATTTACTAAAATTTTCACTCCAACTAATTAGTTTCTGCAATGGGATAAAGACAGTTACGTAATAAACTGTCGAGAATTAATTGCGTCATCAGGGAGTCTATTCTCAGCTAAGTCTCCAGGCAATGCGCGGACATTGGGGACTCATATAAAATAATAATAATTCAGTAGATGGAACAGCTAGCGGGGACTGGATTCCATGCACTGAAAAGCTCGCTGTCTCTAGTCCAATGGCAGATTCTAAAGAATCAATCACGTGACACTGAGGCTAGTCGGTAGGAGTGGGATGGTAAGATGAGAGAAGCCTACTAGCACACCAATAAATTAGTAGTGGTTTTGGCAGGTTTGCTCCACAAATAAATAATTTGGAGATAAATATAGAGAATTTAGTATATCTACTAACATATGCGTACAGATGTACGCTAATGCCAGCAAATACACAGGTTATGTCATAGTACCTAGGTGGTTAAATGCAGGAGGATGCAGAACAATAATATAAAAGACGTAAAATAAGAAAATTTTAAAAAATTAAAAAAATTAACTTACTTACTAAAATTTTCACTCCAACTAATTAGTTTCTGCAATGGGATAAAGACAGTTACGTAATAAACTGTCGAGAATTCATTACGTCATCAGGAAGTCTATTCTCAGCTAAGTCTCCAGGCAATGCGCGGACACTGGGGACTCATATAAAAATAATAATAATTCAGTAGATGGAACAGCTAGCGGGGACTGGATTCCATGCACTGAAAAGCTCGCTGTCTCTGGTCAAATGGCAGATTCTAAAGAATCAATCACGTGACACTGAGGCTAGTCGGTAGGAGTGGGATGGTAAGATGATAGAAGCCTACTAGCACACCAATAAATTAGTAGTGGTTTTGGCAGGTTTGCTCAACAAATAAGTAATTTGGAGATAAATATAGAGAATTTAGTATATCTACTAACATATGCGTACAGATGTACGCTAATGCCATCAAATACACAGGTTATGTCATAGTACCTAGGTGGTTCAATGCAGGAGGATGCAGAACAATAATATAAAAGACGTAAAATAAGAAAATTTTAAAAAATTTAAAAAATTAACTTACTTACTAAAATTTTCACTCCAGTCCCCGCTAGCTGTTCCATCTACTGAATTATTATTATTTTTATATGAGTCCCCAGTGTCCGCGCATTGCCTGGAGACTTAGCTGAGAATAGACTCCCTGATGACGCAATGAATTCTCGACAGTTTATTACGTAACTGTCTTTATCCCATTGCAGAAACTAATTAGTTGGAGTAAAAATTTTAGTAAGTAAGTTAATATTTTAAAAAAATTTTAAAATTTTCTTATTACGTCTTTTATATATATATATATATATATATATATATATATATATATATATATATATATATATATATACACATACATATATATATATATATATATATATATATATATATATATATATATATATATATATATATATATATATATACACACACATAGATCTATATAGATACATACACACACGTATATATATGGGCCTTCCAGTTCGTTTCACATTATATACACGTCTGATTAAATTATAATTATGGGAACATGATTTTAAAAAATATTTTGAAGTGAACATGACCCAACGGGTCACGTGCGGTTTAGTTAAACAATAAAAATACACTTATCTGTTTCTATCGCCTCTAATTTATCCGATTATATGGCATTCAGCAACCAACAGAAACTATCCAAACATAAAACCTTTACAAACCTCAATGTTTCATAACAACATAATCCACCTAATATCAACTCCTCTAACAGGTAATGTTGCAAATGTAAGCACAGTGAACCGATATATGGTGAGCAGTGGGAATACATTAAAGCCTTCAGAAAGCTTTACTCCTTCCTCTAACATACTCTGTAACTGTAGAGCTCCCAGTAATGGATTTTGACTCAAATAAAATAGTATTTAAATATACGGTAAGAACACCACACTCTACTAGATCCTATATCGGAGAGAGGGTCGGACGCCATGCTTTTCAGCATAGAGTTACAGGCCCTTGCCATTCTGAGATCAAATCCCCCCGAGGTTAACTTTGCCTTTCATCCTTACGGGGTCGATAAAATAAAGTACCAGTAATGCACTGAGTAATTTTTGGCATTGTGCCAAAAGTAGAAACAATTATTATTCCCACTTGCATCGTTAACATTAATTACACTGCTTAACAATAAAACAATAAAATTAAGTGCACTGTTATGTACCGTGCTTGGGCACGGTATATAACTAATGCATTTGAATCTAAAACTATCTATAAACTCCATTGGCAAATGTTCATAGGTTATTATGAAGGAGTGACACTTTCTTTAACGACTATAGGGCGTCTTGTAGATCATGACTCTTGGAGGCGTATTTAATCACAATGTCGACCATATATCCTTTGAATACTACAAACGAACTAATAATGAATTGTTCACATTGCCTCTCTTATCCATTCTTCAATAGTATAAACGAGACCATCTCATGGTTCATCTTGTACCACCTGTCTTATTATGTTATTGTTTTATTTTTAATGCGATATATGTATGTGTGTGTGAGTCTAAGTGTGTTAGCCTAGTGAGGATAAAGATTTAATTTGAAAGAAATAATGAAACTGGCCGCTGGGATGTTGGAATGCGGGCTTTCAAATTAGCCATTCTGGTGCACTTCTTTCTCTTCGATTATTGTTCCAATGTTTTAATTGCTTGATTAAGAGAGCTTCCTTAATTCTCAGCGTGCCTATACTGCATTTCGTAGCTAAGATTGGGCTGGTAATGTTGTCTCGGTTTCCGCATTTGATGATGTGTTTGCGGAAGGAAGAGAAGCTGGTGTTAATATGCTTTTTAATACGGAGATGTAGCAGTCGAATAGTGCTGCCTATTTAAAATAGATTGCACTATATTCTAGCTTGTATACTACGTAGGTACATAGAGAAAATTAGTATTACGGACGGGGAAATTGGCTACTTTGATATTGAGGCCCTCTCTCCTGATGGCTTTGCGTGTGGCGTTGGTGGTTCAACGCCGAGATGACGGATCTTGAATAAGCAACTGTTGTTTGTGCTGGTCGGGTCCCTGGGTTTGGGGTTTAGTCGTGTTTGAAGAAGGAAGCTGGGTAGCCGTTAATCTCTAGTACCATGTTGAATCGTCTGATATTTGTGGTTTTATTAGCAGTGTTACTGCGTCAATTGCGTATGCGAGCCATTTCGTTGAAGATGTACCATCCTTTAGAGCTGTTGGCGAGGGTAGATTTGTAATGCACAAACAGGTCACAGCTGTGGTAGAAATATGTGTGGATTTCACTGCTATAAGAGATGTTCAGTCTGAAATGAAGTATAGCGAGGGACCCGGAGTTGGTGGGAAGTTCGATGTTGAACTTGATGTCATTGTCAGCATTGTTGAAAGATTCGAAAATCTTGTTAACATTCTCCTTGGAGGATGTGAGGATTAGTATGTCATCCACATATCTAGTGAAGAAAGTGCAGGTGCCGCAGGAGCTGAGTACTTGGCGTTCTAGTCTGTTCATATACGAAATGGCCAGTAAACCCTAGAGGCTCGATCCCATGGGTAGTTCAGAGGTCTGTCGATAGGTTTGTCCCAGGAAGTTGAAAAAGGCGTTGTTTTCAATAATTGATAGGAGCTGGTGGATGTCGGGTGTGGTGAGGCCGGAAAAATCCAAGGTCGCTGAAACCGACACATTCAGTGGGTATTTCCACAGCCCGGGGTGCAGGTACAAATGTGTAGAGGGATATCGCATCTAGCCTGAAGGCGTACTTGTTGGATTTGAGGGGGTCAATTTCTAGTTGGTTTAGTCGCTGGATGATGTCATCCGATCTGTAGACGTGGCCCGGAACTTTGTCAACAGGGGCTTTAAAATCTTGAACAGAAGCCAAGAGATGTTATAAGATGGTCTTTCAACACTGGTTACAGTGGGTCTAATGTTCAGGTCAGGCCCTTCTTTGTGGGTTTTGATCAGGTGGTAGAAGTTGGGTAGCCTGCTCTTTCTCGTTATGTAATTGTACCGGTATCTCTTAGGGAGCCTTCGTCAGTCTCAAATGTTGGTCCAGGTGGTGTTGATCCGGTCCTCTATCAGTACGGGTGTAATTCCAGTGACTTCCGAGTAGAGACTGTCGTCGTTGAATGTTGGTGGGCTAGGTTGTTGTAGCCCTCTGATGGGAGGTATACAAGGTTCTTAGATCTGAGTTTGCTTAGGGTAGCGAGTTGTTATCTCGAGAGGTTGTGGTCAGTATGTGTGTGTTTGTGTAGGATGTTAGTAAAAGCAAGTTTTAACCGTGAGAGTTTAGTCTCGAGACCACGATTGACGGGGGAGGGTGTCGCAAGTTGTCGGGTAAGTGGGGAATTTTGAGTTCATTGTGGAAGTCTCTGAAGTGTCGATGAAAGACAACCACTAGATGGCTCTGTAGGAATTGGCCTTAATGTCGAGTTTGAACTTGTCATCGAGTTGCTGCGTCAGGATGAACTTGGGTCCGAGACGGAGAAGTTGCATTTCATCGTTGGAAAGAGACCCGGTTAGCTCCATGACGAGGTGTAGGTTGTCATCGGTCTGCAGGTTAACGGTGGAGGTGTACATAGAGTCGGTCGAGTTAATGTTGTCATGTTTGTGGCGTTCAAAATGTTGAAGCCCAGCTCCATTAGTGTTAGAGGTGGTCTGGTAGGGAGGAGTGTTGTCATCAGGTTTAGCGCTATTCATAGCTTTTGTTTGTTTTTAAGGATTCAGTCAAATTTATGTTTGAGAGGTTCTTTCTCAAATTGGACTCGGGCATGATAACTATCGGGTGATATTCTAAGTAAAAGCATCTGAGATTGTCCATGTGTGTAAGTGCATCTGTTGTGTCGAATTGATCTGAATTTCTTTATGCAGGTGTAGTATATATATTTAATGAATCCTGAAGAATTGAGGCCTCGGGGGATACGGATATTTCTGATGGTATTGGGGATTACATCGTTCCTCAGACAGCGTTTAAGAAAATGAATATGGCAGCCAATCCTTGCTTGTTTCTTCGATAATCTAAAAGGTCCATGTACGGTTGCAAGCTGGTCCCGACTCAGTTGTAAAGATTACAGAGTGTTGTAGCTTGCTTGAAGCATTGTTGAATAGGAAACACAAACTTAAATAATTTGAAAACCAAACCATGCATCAGAAAGAAAATTAAATCGCTAAGATATCAAAAGAATCTTACATTTGCAAATATAATGATTCCAAATATTTTCATGTTTAAAAACCCATTATCAAGGGAGTATCCCTCAGAGATTTAAAAGAACGATCGGGCTTAACTTGCTTGTTGGAGAGCAGATTTAAGTTAAATGAAATTAAAAGACGTTAAAATCTTGAATATACTCGTTGTGAAATTTACGATATATGCATCTATGTGCGTGAATGTAAGTGTGCTTAGTGGGATGTTTGTATGTGTGTGTATGGATGTAAGTGTGTGTAGTGAAATGTGTGTGCGAATATGTATATAGTGAAACAGGAAAAATATGTGTTCGATATATGTATGTGTGTGAGTCTAAGGGCGTTTGCCTAGTGAGGAGATAGATTTAATTTGAAAGAAAGAATTAAACTGGCCGCTGGGGTGTTGGAATGCGGCCTTTTAAATTAGCCATTCTGGTGCACTTCTTTCCATTCGATTATTGATCCAAGGTTTTAATTGCTTGATAAGAGCAAATAATAGATAAAAAATATACCTATCTTCCTCCAAGTCCCGACTGCTGTTTCGCCTAATTCGTTTGCAGCAATTTATACACTATAGAAGTGCACCATCGATATGAGATTGATAAGGCTTATCAAGAGACCCCTCAAAAAGCACTGATTCTTGTCGCGTTAAGAACAAGAAGTGTAAGTCAACAGGTTAAATTAATTTCGTTTATTCATATTCACTATTATATATGTGTGACTATTAATGTGTGTGTATATACATGGATATGTGTGTATGCTTCTGTGCGTACATGTGTGAACGTAAGCACACAAGCTACTCTGTATGTATCTGTCCGTATCTCTGTGCATGTGTGTGTGTGTGTGTGTGTGTGTGTGCGCGTGGGTGTGTGAGCTGGCAAATACAGCAGTAATTTTGCAGACGGGACAGTGGGTGAGTGACAGCTCACGCCCTGATGGTCAGTGGGCTGCTACCAGTGGTCAGACTTATGATAACGTCACTAACCAGAGACCAACCCAAGGACGCGCAGTGATGATGAAGTTGGACGGTATAGACCCGTAGGGTCAGAAACCCCAGAAAGAGGATATGCTCCGAAATCAATAGAAGTGTCCGAGAAACCTGTGAATCCAGAATCAGGTTGATCCACACACAGATCGCACCTCGAGCTGCTCACCGGGGAAATAATTGTAACGCACAATACATTGAGTTCCAATGCATCACTGATTTTCCGTCTTCCATTCTATCATACTCTGCTCCGTAGGAACATAGAGTGCTCAACTGGAATACCGCCCATAAAGCATCTTAGCTACCATTAGACCCACACACACACACACATATATATATATATATATATATATATATATATATATATATATATACAATATATTAATAAATGGAAACTATATTTATAAAACCATATTTATTTTATTATACATATTTCAAGAGCAACCAAGGCAAATTATGGTGCGCTTTCATCATATAAAATACAGATTAGTTTTATAAATAAATATTGACATACCCGGATGTTGACATACTCGGATATTGACGGGTATGTCAATATTTATTTATAAAACAAATCTGTATTTTATCTGATGAAAGCGCACCATAATTTGCCTTGGTTGCCCTTGAAATGTGTATAATAAAATAAATATGGTTTATAAATATAGTTTCCATTTATTAATATATTGTGTATTTATTCCACTAACTTGTTGAGTGCTTTATATCAGTTGTAAAAATGTTTAAGATTGTTGAATCCCAACAAATTAAATATAACCTCTGCATATATATATATGTGTGTGTGTTCATATTAATCTGGCTATCGGAACACGTATGCGGCTCTCTTATATGTAACACCATGAGTAGATTCGAAATCCTTGGATATCTCTGTAAGAGAGGATTCTATATACAGGCACAATTTACTAGGGGATACTGGTCCACTATTATTAATGTATTTTTTAGATAAAGAATGCTTGTTTGTATATTTACTCTGTGTGTAATTCGTCCATTTCCTACTATCACCCTTTAGGAAGTTTACCCATTCTTCTAACCTGTATGATGCATAATCCCATTGAACAGATTCTGAAAAAAATAGGCATGTGTAAATTATCAGCTACATTGTGCATTATCATGAATGAAAGTGTAAGCTCATGTGCCTTAATTTATTGCTAAGTACTACTCTATATGGGTATAGATATATAGATGATTGAATTTCTGTGCGCGGACAATAGCCCCTTTGTATACATGAAAATGTGTATATATGCATTTGGGAAGAGGTACCTTTTTCTGGGGACTTATATTCCCACAATTAACCCTAATATGGTTAACATCACAGTAAACATCTTGTAACATCTAAGTGGGTCTATCTGTTGTGGTATATATTTTCATGTGTGCAAACATACAATTCTTAATCTATAGAGGTATGGGTGAATACATACCTGAAGATTTGTTTGTGTGACCAACTATGGGGGCATATAAGTATATATGTAGGTGGGTGCAAATCTCGCTGTATACGGACGTATAAATATATATCGGTATGTATCTGTGAAATTATATGTACTTGTTAGTATATAAGTATATATGCATGTTACGCTATATTTGTGTGACTATACATAAGTGTATGCAGGGACGCCAACGTGGCTTTATGAGTATAAGATTTCACAGTTCTTGCATCAATCATTCATAGTCAGCCTATGAACATTTCAGCCCATCCTCGTATATAGAGGGGTGGGCGTATATTTGTGCAATTGTGTTAAAATACTTTTACATAAACTCACCCCTATATGACATATTTTCCAAGTTGCCAAGCACAGGCTGATACATTGTTGGATTGATGATATTAATATTATTCTTGTCAGATTTTCTACAATGAATCTCCC
>OZ024742.1:255872937-255885437 GCA_964016885.1 Eledone cirrhosa
AAGCGAAGAAATACCAATGAAGGCTGGAATATCACTGAAGAAGGACTAATTTTATTCATATGTAACCCATGTGCAACCACGCATCACGCCATTTTTCATATATTTATATTTTTTCCTCCGCTGCGACCTGTCTGTTTCTTTCTTACTGCTTCCCCTTTCTCTGTATCTCTCACCTTCTTTTTACCCCCTCTACCAGTCACTCTCTCTCCGCTGGCCTCTTCTTCACACTTTCACTAACTCACTCTCTGCTTCTCCCTCTCTCTCACTTCCTCCCGTTTGACCTGTGTGAAATCCTTTTCTCGCTCACATCTCACACAGGCCGGATGGTCTGTATCTCTCCTCGTCTATGATTTCACAAAACTTAAGTTCATAGATATCACGGACTTGTTTTCCCTTCCTCCTATCTTTCCGCTGCATTACCATCTTTCTTTGTTTACATGTCTCGCTCGCTTCACCCTATTTTACGTGTCCCAATAACGTGTCTTTATATATATATATATATATATATATATATATATATATATATATATATATATATATATATATATTCATAGCTGTCACTTTCGAAATGTTTATTTATAAACATACTGTATATCTTTAGACATACGTATTTGTATACAATTATGTCGAAGCTACATTATATATATATAGAGAGAGAGAAAGAGAGAGGTAGAACTCTGGAAGGTAAGATCCGTAGTGGTAGGGCACTCAGTCGATGGGACGAGTTAGGCAGAAAGGTCATGGTGATACGGAACAGCGTATAACCATGACCATTACAAGCTGAGGATCCGCTAAGGTGAAACAATTGTTCTCGGTATGGTGAACTAACTGTTGTGTTACCACTTATATATATATATATATATATATATATATATATATATATATATATATATATATATATAGAGAGAGAGAGAGAGAGAGAGAGAGAGAGAGAGAGATAGAGAGAAGGAGCAAGAGAGAGAGAGAGAATTTAGCTTCGACGTAACTGCATACAATTATGTATGTGAATTACGTTTATCTAAAGGTATACGATATGTTTATAAATAAACATTTTGAAAACCACAGCTATGAATTGAACACTGGTGGCCTGCGCCGCTAAGCAGTGTCCAGCAGAAGCAAGTGTTCAGAAGAACCCTCGATGCATTTGAAACTTAATGGTCTCATCAGGAAGATGCTTCGCTCTCGGTACTGCTGGACGTTTAATATATATATATATATATATATATATATATATATATATATATATATATATATATATATACATATATATATATAGGAAAATTAATAATAGAAATTTGCAGATGCACTGAATAATTTCTATATATGCATGTAATATTATTAGGACTCAACGTAAAAGATAATTAATTCACACCAAAACAAAAAATATTAATAGATGACATTTTTTAAAGTATATCGTTAGGTGTTCAGAAATTGTCTCGATTATTGAAATAGTTTTGTGTAATTATATATAACACAAATTATTGTGCAAATTCGCTTATCTCAGCTAAGTGGAATATTGGTAGGAATTTGTGATGGATGAGAAAACGTAAGAAGAAGGCATTATTGAGAGTCAGTATGTTTGAAATATAAGTTAGTCCCTAGCTTTGTGTTTCTTTTTGTTATTAGAATGCCATTCTTGGAGTCCAGAGGGAATTTAATGTGAGTGTTTAATATGTCTTTAGATTGCCAAGCATTTCCCACACATAATGAAACAGTCGTCCAGGTATCCTTTCCAATTTTCTTTTATATAATATCTGAATTCAATTCTATAAATTTGTGAAGTTTGTTAATAGATTTTTAGTTTATGTTAACTCATGTTTAAGTTAGCGTGTTTGTGCAACCTTTGCCTCCATTGTTGTTCCAGATTTTGTCGATAAGCTGTCGATATTCTTTTATATATATATAGTATATACTATAGGACAATTTTGGCTGAATTCAAATTTCAAATGAAAGAACTTAAGCTCTCCTTGAATGACCAACACATTCTGGGTAATTCATGAATACAGGATTTAAAACGTTATTAAAATGAACAAGAGTTTGTATTTCTTGAAAGCAACGTCAAGACCCCAGCAAACTACGGCATTTGAGAAATGATGCCACAGAAGTAAAACATGAAAAAAGGGATCATCAAAAACTCCAATAAGCATAAAAAAGAGATAGATAGATAGATAGCTAGGCAGTTAGATATAAATAGATGATGCAGAGAGAGTGTGAAAGAGTGAGGGGGCGGGATGTGAATCATAAACAGAGGGGAGAGAAAGAGTGAGTTTCATGAAAGAATAACCAAACTGTAGTGTGATTTTAATTATGTTTTAGTAGTTCACAGCTATGTACACACACACACACACACGCACACACACACACATACAGGCACACACACACGCGCGCGCGGACGCGTGTATATGTGTGCATGTGTGTTTATATACGTGCGTGATTTCAGCTTGTGTGTTTATGAATGTCAGTGTTTTTTTTCAGCTAATGAACAAAAGCAATTGAAATATTTTCTCTCTTGTTATTTTCTATGTTCTACTTCCTTCTCTATGCTCATCCATACTTTGAAATACCGGAAAAAAAACATATTTAATTAGCCTCAATTGTGCCAATAAAATACATCTATTGATTTCAACTCTTACTAGAACGATTGATAAGAGAGAGAGAGGGGAAGGAGAGAGAACGATAACCACATGCACGCATCCTTTCACTCTGTCTCATATGCACACACACGAACACACACATACACGCACTTATATATATATATATAAACTATGACCGTTAATTGCTTTAACTTGTACGCAAAAAAATCTACGCCAAACTAACGCGATGAATTTCGTTGACGTACAAAGCATTGGAAATTTGAAAATTGAAAATGTACTCCCATCACTAGATCTAACTATAATGGTTTCTGAATTAGGCACAAGGCCAACAATTTTTGGGGAGGGAAATTTCGATTAAATCAACATGAGTGCATTACTGATACTTTATTTTATCGTCCCGGTAAGGATGAAAAGCAAAGCTAACTTCGGCGGGATGTAAACTCATAATATAACTGCTTGTACTTTTGGCACAAAGCCAGCAATTACCCAGTATATTACTGGTACTTTACTTTATCGATCCCATAAGGATGAAAGGCAAAGTTAACCTCGACGGGATTTGAACTCAGACCTTAATGGGACGTAACTATGCTAGAAAGCTTGGCGTCGTACCCTCTACTGATACTGCCAATTCACCACATAATATAACGGGCCGTAACTATATCCCACAAAGCAACTTGCTCCATGCTCTGCAGATACTACCATTCCACCACCTTACAACTAACTATAATAAAGGATGATATCTATAGACAATAGCTAAATAAATCGGGAAAGTCTCTCTAGAGACGGAAACAGTGGATAAAACTCCTGTAGGGAATTGAACTAAGCAGGGCGAGAGCATTATCCTTTCGCTAAAGAGCCAGGGTCGCTAATTTCAATCGGAGAATTCCATTAAAGATTCAACTGTGTGACGAATGCTTAGACACTTGTTGATTTCACGACTAGGCTGTTCCATTGATACAGCAGCAGCATCCGTGTTCGGAACCAATAGAGGCGCTACACACCTACCCACCCACACCACATACATATACATACTCATACAAACACACGTAAACCTACAGAGAGACACATACATACCCGCACACACACACACACACACACACACACACACACACACACACACACACACACACACACACACACACACACACACACACACACACACACACACACACACGCACACATACACACACACACAGACATATACAGGCAAACATACGTACACATGCAGACACACAAACAGCCACAGACACATGCACACAACAGAAGAACCCGCATGCATACACACATACCAACACACACAAACATATACACGCACAGTTTTAGTGTCTCATGATCAATTAAAATGACGACTCTTACAACTAATGCAATAATGTAAGTCGTTTAAATAAGTTACATAGATATATAAATGTGTTATATGTAAAACAGTTTTATAATTTTAATCTCTTCATGCTTTGTTCTACTATGATTTCAAAGAATGTCATTATCAACTTTGCCTTATTTCTTATTTGAATGTATTTCCTATTGTATGTAGCCTTAAATTACGCCACCGAATAGTGATGGTAATAGACTGGTATCGTGTGAGACATATTTTATTTTATTAATCGCTGCTCTAATTTAGATTGCTTCGATATACAACTGGATTATTCCCAAAGCCATCTGTTGTTAAAAATCATCGAAAGAAATTTAATAGAAATTGGGATTTCATTGGTTCTATAAAGATATTCAGAAACCCAACGTAAATCGGGCATTGCAGGTGTGAGCAATAAGAAACCCATCGAATAAATAATATAGACATAACAGGGAGGGAATTAAGATCGCTATGGCTGAAAAATAGTGACCAGTGGAGTTAGAAGTATGTATGTTCCTTGGACACAGACTGAGGCTTGATTGCCATGGAATGGACCATCTGGATGAAGGTTGATATGTTGTAAGACCGAAACACCCAGTGACATCAAGATAAATTATTGATGATGCGTACTGTTGTTGATAAACCTGTTGTTATTTCTATTGTTGTTGTGAGTGTGGGTTTGGTTGTGTTTAAGATATTATTGGTGTCTGTAGATGTGATCTTAGTGACGGTGGTAGTGATGATGGATGTAATGGTGTTGTTTGTGGTGTTGATTATGATGGAGGTAATGGTAAATTTTTAGTCTTTTTGTGGCTGGTGATGAGTTTCTCCCCACCACATTTGCAACAATTCTATTGCGTGAAGTCGCAGAGGGGTATGTCTCTAACGTGTGGTGGGGGTGCTGCTGGTGTCGGCTCTGCTATTTTTTGTTTTTACCGCAGTGCAACTGTTGTGGCTCTCGATGCTATTGTTATTGCTGTGAGTTTGGCCGCTTCGGCGGTTTCAGTACCGGCGTCACCATCATTGCTCTCACATATGCCACGGAAATTCTTGGCCCCTTTCTTGCCAGTGCTGCTTGTGTTGTATTCGTTGTGGTTGAGGCGTTGGCAGTAGTGGGCATATTTAATGGCCAGAAAGCATTTACGTGAGTGGTGGCACCACACGTGTGATAATAGGCTTATCTCCCTGTCATCGATACAGCATGAGTTCCATTAGGGAGTTAAATAACCTCGAAAATAGGGTTTAGAGATTTCTGGTCAGTGTGGATGAGGAGCTCATTTCCAATTATAGACTATGTTTTCTTTCTCCTCGTATGCGCTTTGACGATCATGGTGCAATCTTCAGTAACGGTGAAAATGAAAATGAAAATGAAAAGGAAAATGAAAATGGAAATGAAAATGAAAATGAAAAGCAAATTTGTCTCCCTGAATTTGTTTAATCCTTGTCGCATTTAAACGGAATGAGGATCACCTCCACTACGCTCAATTTTGCGACAGAGTACAATTTTGCCTCTTCTAAATCGGAAAATATTACTTCAGCTGTTGCAAATCTTTTTTCTAGAGCTATGTGCTTTTTCTAATCACCCACACGCTCAAATCCTTCTTTATGTTGGATTCGGTGGCGTGTTCAGCCATCCACTATTTCGCGGCTATTGATGGTTTGTAGACGAGTTGTGTCAATTACTTCTTGTGCAGTCTGTAGAGCGTCAAAACGACCTTCATGATAGTGTATTTCCTATAGGGTTTTGGCAGTGCCCGCAAACGTCTTGATGGCTTGCTCATTTGCTGACTGGCTGGATCATTTACTAAGTGACTTCCCAGGCACGAGGCTTGCAGTTTAGCTGTCTAAGTGATTAGATGGGTGGGTAGTTAATATAGGCCGACTGGCTTACTGGCTTTATTGGCTTGCAGGATATCTTTCTTTCTGCTTGGCTATGTACTTCCTTAACTGGTTGGTTTGTTGACGGGGATGTTCACTTTCTGCCTGACTGAGTGTTTGTTACGTTGATTGACTGCTTGTTTGTATGGTTAGCTAGTTAGTTGATAGGCTGGAGAGCTGGCCGGCTGAGAGACTGGCTGACTGGTTCATTTAATGACCGATTGAATGATCGACTGGCTGCCCAACTATCTGACTGACTTGCTGATGCACTTTATAGGCTGTCTGGCCTGCCAGTTGTGTGACTTTCTATGTAAAGGAGGGAAGTCATTCTCTGTAAAATTATTGTTTTCGTTGCCGGTTTTCGCCTTGTTTGTTGTTGCTGTTATTGCTCTTCGTTATTGTAATAATAACGTATAATGCTGAGTAATTCTATCATTGTCATTGGTAATGCTATCATTGTTATTGATGGTGTTCTGGTTGTTGTTGGAATTGCTTGAATTACACCTGTCAGTGTTGGTTGTTGAATTGGTGTTGGCAAGTGAAGTTTCCTTTGTATCACACAGTGGCAAGGAGTTAGAGGTGGAAAAGGCAATTTATGTCATATTTTTTAGCTGTTTAGAGAAGCCAGTTCATGTCAATAACTTCTACCCATACTAACAGAAATGAGAGGTGGCGAATACCTCTTTGCAAGGTTGCGTCTTCTTAAGAAACAAAACAAAATACTTTTTGAAAGCACAAAACAGATTAGATTATCGAAAATTAGGATCTGCACCAGAACGAAGTGAAAAAACTATGTTTTCAATTAAGAACTAAAGAATAATAAGCGCAAATCTAGTAAGTTGAGGGTAAGAAGAAAGTCGGTTATATTGATCTCAGTATATTAGTGGCACTTCACTTTATTGACTACTACCCGTACAAAAATATGAAAAAATGCGGCACACAATCCTGAAACACTCGGAGGTGGGAAAGACTTACATGAATCTACTGAATGATAATTGATTTTGTTGTTAATAAGATATGCATATTTCTTTACATTAAATATATAATATATTTGTGGTTCCAATCATAACGTATATATCCACTTATTTGTTACCATTACAGCGAATTGCAATATTTGGGAGTGATATTGGATTCAGCAAATCTTAGATTCCAAGAACTCTTTAATTAGAATTTATTTTAAAATTTGAATAAACTCACACGAATCCTTGCGAATGTCCAATTAGATTTTTTTTAATTTAAAGCCAAAAGAAAAACAGAAAAAAGCATCAACATAAACTATAAAGACAACAACATTGTTTAACTTAATTTCAAAACTGCTACTTACACGTTGTTTTCGGAGAGTTTGCAATACAATATTCCATTACAGAATTGAATAATCATGTGATCTTAATGGACTTAATTCGCAACATGGATTATATTGCACAAATAGATTATCTTTGCTCCTCTTAGACAATTTGAATTTGTTTTCACTTCATAGAAAATCATGTATATTCAAATATATACAGCACTAGTGGACGCAGCATGATCGAATAGATAAGAAATAAAAGTCGAAGTCATTTAGCCTCTGAACAACCCATGTATTATAAGTTAAATTTGAGGGACGAATACTATTTGGAAGCTCGACGGGTTGACTCTACCTATAATTTTTTAAAAAGGCTAGATTTGTTACAGATTTTATCCTGCTGAATATCTCTGATCATTACGGTAGGGTTTCGTGTGTTTGAAGAAAGCTGAACCACTTGTACGTTCATTTCAGACGCAGGCTCTACTATTGATTGAACAATTTTAATGCTTATCGTCACAAACGGCGGTGGTCCGTTCCATATTCCGAACAAGATATTAATGTAAGAGATCAAAGTGTTTCTATACACCGAGCATTTAGTTCCATTCAGAGATCTAGATTATATTTCACCCGGTATGTGTTTGTACCGGGTGAATGTGTTTGTAGAAAACCAACAGTCACCCATACATGCCTGACACCCAAATCCACTTCAAAAGGAAAGCTAAAGGTTGCTACAGATTTGCCCGAATATCTGCACTATCTACACTATATTGTCCAACGAAAAATCAAAGGCTGCTAGAACTTGACACCAGTTTCGACTCAACTCATACATACACTATTTATACGCTATATACGATACTGTCACGGGGAAAGTCAAACCCCGCTAAAACACAGCCCCAATGTTGAAGAATTCATCGCAAATGTAGCAGAAGCATTCTAAATCTTTCTTCTTAATTTGCTTCGTTAAATGCTGTTATTGTTTCTTCCAGGGAATAAGGTGATGGATTGCCAGAACCGGTAGGTTTCGGAAAATATATTTGTGGCATATAGGTACATCCATTTACTTTCTAACTTCAAATCTATTCTATTGAAATTTCATGTAAGATCTTGTTGGATAAAACATTTGCGGCATATAGTGATGGCCTTTTATGTTGTGAGTTTAAATCCCGGCGAGGTTAGCTTTCTCTTTTATCCTTAAATTAAAGTAACACTAATGAACTGGTGTCGATTCAATCGACATTCCCCTCCCTCCAAATGATAAATCAGCAACCATTATTTCTGGACTGAGTTCAAATCCCGCCGAGGTTTACTCTGCCTTTCAACCTTACGGGATAATTGCTGGCCTTGTGCCAAAAGTAGAAACAATTATTTCTAACTGTGTTCATTTCCTGTTGCGACATATGAGAGTCCACAATCGTAAGCTCGCGTGTTCTATTCATGGGGGTGCGTGATGTGTCCTTGTGCAATACACTTATTTCACTTTTGCTACAAACCATTCAGCTGGCAAAAGCAGTTGTATCTGTAATTTAAAAGATTAACCACGTCACATGGTCTGTCTCGCTCAATATCCCTGAAACATACGTTATGGGTACTCAGAGACGTAGAAGGTCTAGTTACTTGCAAGACCATTTCACAAGCAGATTGCTCTGTCCGGAAAACAGGACAATATATAATTCCAATCAATATATAATTCCAATCAATGTAATCAATGAAGCTCTAAAGTAGACCAGAGTCCTTAACCAGGGTATTATTTCCATACATATGTTAAATATAGGTAAAACACAGTTTTAGGAATGCAGGTACAATTAATTTATTTCCAGATGAATAGATTGAAGCTATAAAAAAATATATATAGTGAGCTGCTAGGATTTGAACACATGATCTTATGATTGTGTGCCAAAAATGTAAAACACTCGTCTTCACGAGGTAAGTATTTATTAGGGATAGGAAAATCGAGTATATTGACCCCAGTACGGAGAGAGAAAATGTAAAATGGACCTCGGTGGGATTTAAAGTCAGTCAATAAAGAACCTGAACAAATTGTAAGGATTTGGCCGATGCTTTGTCGATTCTGCCAACCTGCCACTTAGCCATCACGAATAATGATGTGAATATTGATATTACAATGTACGAACCAGTACATTGGTGGACGAAGGAAAGTAGAACAGCTTGCATAGCTACAGAATTCAAATTAAGTAGTCCTTAGAATGAACATCAATAATAGATGAGGTAAATATAATCTATTAGGTATCTTAATTTGTGTTTTAAAATATTGAATTAAATATGCTGCTAAAATGCTTCAGTTTTTGATCAAAAACATATTTATCCATTAATCTCATTGTATCGTTTGAAGTTCTCTAACGCCAGCATAATTATTGCTTAATCGTTAAACAATCCTGTGATAAACTGAACAAACTGTAATACGAATAGCAGCTCGATTCGTTTCACAAATTATCATGTGTTACTATGGTATAACTCTTTCATTTAGATACTTTGCTGATAGTGCTATTAAAAATATGTTATGTTAAACGAGGTTTTACGTCATACTAGATCTTGGAGCATGATCAACATATCCTTTTCTCTAAATATTATCTAAAACTTAACAGTATCTGCGTGATATAAGATTTTCTCTCTCGCAACTAAAATGAACTAAACACTTATCTTATCACAGATTATCAATAGCCGGTAAAAATGTCCTCATTTTCTACAACTTATATAGGTCGTATTAAACAGAATGTGACAGGTTTGAAGACTATGTGAATTCATGACGACACATAAATATATAAACGCTTTAATGTATATGTCTATTTCAATTACGGAGGCATATGAAAGACATTGGAGTGTTTCAAAGTATTATTCTACATGTTAAACAAATTGTAAATATGAAAAATTGCGGGGACTTGTGTTATTATAACAGAATAATCACCCACTAGTTTAAAAGATCCTTTTAAAGTTTTCCCGTTAAAATTATGAATTTTCTAACAGAATGAAATTTGTTTTGCGATTTAAAGAATGGACGAGGGAGGGAAATGAAACAATATTTCATGCAAATATTGCAACTCCATATAACGTGATGGGAAATGCTGCTTATTTGAATAAATGTAAATCAAATTCATTTTTGAACCCAAAATCATCTATGCAAGTAAGTGCTTTTTCTAATCGATATTTTCGGTTATAGCAAAGGACAATATGTCTAATATATTTCAGTTAGTGTTCGTAAATATTTGACTATCGTATTATTATCTATTATATATATATATATATATATCTTAGTCTTAGTTCCTCCAGTCCCTTGTGGAACATTGGGCGACGAGCTTCCTCCACTTGATCCTATCACTGGCGGCCTTTCTAGCACCTCTCCAGGTAATTCCCATCTCCCGCAGGTCCTCCCTGAATGTGCTCCACCATGTTTTTCGTGGTCTTCCCCGTTCTCTCCTGCCACCTTCTGGTACCCAATCCATGGCAATATGAGGAGGTCGATCTGCCGGCAAACGAAGGATGTGGCCCGCGAACCGCCATCTCCTTTTCCGGACAATGTCTCTTAACCTCTCCAATCTTGACCTCCTCATCACTTCCTCGCTGCAAACTTGGTCTCTCCATGAAATTTCAATATGGTCCGAATGCAACGACAGTGGAATACATCAAGCTTGTTACATACACTTTCCGTACTCTTCCATGTCTCACAGGCATATATCGCTGTTGGTACTACAATGGACATGCAAACATGGAATTTGACGGCGTTGCCGATGGAACACCTGGGCCATACCGCACGTAGTCGCTGGAAGACCGCCGCTTCTTTTCCCAGCCTTGTGGGCACATCCACCTCAGCATCCCCATCGTCAGAGATGTTGCTGCCAAGGTATTGGAAGTGGTTTACACATTCAATATTACGCTGACCAAACATGATGGGAGGATTTGGAGTGTCACCTGTCGACATGGTCTTGGTTTTTTCCCAACTGATGCGCAGGCCAACTTTCTCTGCATTGTCATTTAGAACGTTTGTCATCTCTTGCAGGTCTTCTCGGGAATAGCCTATCACTGCGATGCCATCGGCAATGTCCAGGTCGCTTAATCGCCTTCCATCCCAACTGATGCCAACACGAGGGTCACTCATTGTCTTCTTCATGATGAAATCGATGACAATGAGGAAAAGGAAAGGCGAAAGGATGCAGCAATGTCGAACACCCGTCAAGATGTCAAACATTTCCGTGTTTCCGTCCTTTGTCCTGACGCAGCACCTGGAATGTCGGTACAGCGACCTGAAGATGTTAATATATTTCTCTCGGACACCGTAGAGTCTTACAATCTTCCACAATGACTCCCGATGAACACTGTCGATAGCTTTCCTGAAGTTAATGTAGTTGACAACAAGGGACTTGTGGAACTTCCGACATTGTTCAATGATATTTCGGAGAGTGAAGATCTGCTCTGAACAAGACTTTCCACTGCGGAAGCCAACCTGTTCGTCTCGAAGATGACGATCTACTTCTGCTCTCAGCCGGTTAAGGATGACTGTGCAGAATACCTTCCCTGGCACTGATAGCAACATGATCCCTCTCCAGTGGTTGCAGTCGCTGAGACAGCTTTCTTCGGTAGTGGGAGAATCACTCCATTTGCCCAGTCCTCCGGCACCTTCTCTTCTTGCCAAATCATATTGCATAAATGGGTGAGCTGCTCCTCTATTACATCCTTGCCGTGCTTCAGAAGCTCTGCAGGAATCTCGTCCAGCCCTGATGCTTTATTCTTTTGGCAGCGGATCGCCTTGGCCACCTCAGCTCTTGTGATGTCGTCTAGTCGTACATCCAGCCGGTAGCTCGCTTCCTCCCAGTCAAGCTTGAAAACTGTGTTGGGGGATGGCTGATTGAGGACCTCACGAAAGTGTTCGTTCCACCTCTGGGCCTGCTCTTCACTGGCTGCAAGCATCCGACCATCTTTTCTCTTGATTGGCAAACTGCTTCCACTTCGTCCTCCAGTTAGCACTCTAACGATCCGGTACAACGTCTTGGTATCATTTCGATCTGCTGCCACCTGTGCCTCTGCAGCCCGATCTTCTAGCCACTGGCGCTTGTCTTTTCGACAGCTCTTCTTTACTTCCTTGTCAAGACGTCTGTACTCCTTGTCCACTTCTTTCCATTGCTGTCGAGTTTTGGTTTGATCTCTTTTGTTCTTAACATCCTCCCTCTTGTCAATGAGATTCCATGAAGTACTGCTGATCCACTGTTCCCGGTTGGTCCCCCTTCTTCTACCAATAACATCAGCAATCGCCCTGACCGTCTGAGCAACATCTGCCACTGGTCTTCACGGTTCTGTGCGTGCTGTAGTTCTTGGAACTTATTCCTGATCTCCAGGTAGAATCCCTCTGACCTGCCTTGGTTTTTAAGGCTTGCGACAGCAGATG
>OZ024742.1:255890437-255982937 GCA_964016885.1 Eledone cirrhosa
TTTACTTGCAAGGCCAACTTCGGATTTAGCTAGGTTAATCACTCTACAACTAGGTCGATTAGTAAAGTCTAGTTTATGGTCTTTAAGGGTTATATATATTCTTTGCGTTTAGCTAGGCTTTCAATTCGGTTGTCTATTTCTTAGCTTCTTTATTAATTGTATTGTAGGGGTTATTATTAGTTAATTGATATTTGTTGGTGATACTATTAGTTAAATGTTGGTTATACAAAATACTATTAACTTCAAAGAGATTTTTAGTTTTATCGGAAAGAACAAAAGTGTTTGTAGAATTTTTAAAATTAGAAATATCGTTAGACAGTTTAGTTTGAAAATTATTATTGTACTTACGAAATTTGATATCTAGTGTGCGTATGTATGTGTGTATATATGTGTGTATGTATGTGGGTGTATGTACGTGTGTATATATGTATGATTATGTGTGTATGTGTGTATATAGAGATGTGTATATATATATATATACATATATATACATATGTGTGTGTGTGTTCGTGTATTTGTATGTATGGATATGTGGATATATGTATGTGTGTAAATATGAATATGTATATGTTTGTGTATTTGTACGTGTATGTATGTGTGTATGTATGTATATATATGTGTATATATATATATATATATATATATATATATATATATATATATATATATATATATATATATATATATATATAATGTATAAAATCAATACAATTACCTCATTACCAGAGGTTTCCCGAATGAGGCGAATACGAAATAAACGACTTCATTCGTTCGTCAGACGAGGCAATATTTTGCTCTGATACTTACATAGAGCACCCTTCATTTCTATGACCTTTTCTGTTTCCAACGGAAATTTCAATACTTATATATATATATATATATATATATATATATATATATATATATATATATATATATATATATATATATATATATATATATATATATGTATATATGTATATATATATATATATGTATGTATATGTGTATGTATATATGTATGTGTACGTATATGTGCGTGTGTTTGTGTGTCTGTGTGTCTGTGTGTGTGCATGTGTGTTTATTTTTCCTTTCCTTCTTCCTTTTCCAGCCTCACATTCATATAGATTATATTTTTGTTTTAAAAATCCAATATCAATAAATACACCAGGATTTTTTCATTCTGGTGATTGAAAGCAACATGTGTTTGCTTTCAAGAAACCACTGGTAAATGAAATAATTACCTTATGTTGTCTATTACATAACAATTGAGCTCTGTAACCTACATAGAGAACTCTTTTTTGCTGGACCTTTCCGACTGAATAACTTCATTTATATATATATATATATATATATCAATAATATTAATAAATGGAAACTATCTTAATAAAACCAGACTAATTTTATATATATTTCAAAGGTACCAACATTTTGGTACGCGCTCATCAGATAAAATACAAAAGTTGTTTCATAGATAGTGACATATCCCAAGACAAGAACTTATCGTTTTAAGTTCTGTTTGAATAGTGAAAGAAATTCAAATCTTAGGATGAATATGTTAATGAGGATAACGTAAAGTTGAAATAGTTCGTTATATTTAGACGCTAGGTAAATTAAAATAATTATTAGGATATTTTTTTAAGGGAAAAAGAGAGAGATTAATATTAGGGTGTAGGAAAATATATACATACATATATATATACATATCTATCCATCTAGGGCGGGTAAAATTCCCAAGATTCATGGACGAGTTCTCTCCAGTGGCTTCTGTCCCTCATTATCGCTGCCATGCCTTGCGTCTCCAAGAGACCAGTGCCAGTCCATAGGGCATCAACATCTGTTAACCTCGGTCTTCCTCATCCAGTGTGTCCATGCAGGGGCTCCGACTGGCGCACTGAGTGCATTGTCAACTCTGGATGTCTGTGAGCATGTCCAGGTAACCTCAGTCTCCTTTGTGTCACTTTTGAGCTGAATTTTGGGAGGCTCCCGTATAGCTCTGTGTTCTTCATCCTCAGTGTATATTGATTAATGTTCAGAGCCATCCACAGCATTCTCGTGTAGCACCCATCCACCATCTGGTAGAGAATATTAAGAAGCCAAAGAAGGTTACTACTGTAGGCGGGAAGCCACTAGAATTGGTTGAGTAGTTCCTGTATTTGAGAGCAAACATTGGGAATACGGAAGATGATGTGGTCGAGAGGAAGAGCAAAGCCAGGGCGGCATGCCACAGCTTCGGATCGCTGTGGAAGTCGGACCTTCGTAAAGACCTGATGATCCGCCTCTTCGTTGCTGTAGTGGAGTCTGTGCTGCTGTACGGGCCTGAGACTTGGACACTGACCAAGCAACTCATTCAGATTTATACATATATACATATATATATATATATATATATATATATATATATATATATATATATAAATATATATATATATATATATATAAATACGTATATATATATACATATATATATATATATATACATATATATATATATATATATACATATATATATACATATTATATATTTGCTGGCATCGATATGCATTTGTATGTATATATATGTTACTAGATATAAATTCTTTATTATATATATATACATGTATATATATATATATATATATATATATATATATATATATATATATATATATATATATATATATATATATATTTATTTATTTATTTATCTATATATATTAGAAAGAAGAGAGACGATTTTAAGGCAACATCGTCTATTTATAATATAATCCTGTTACACGTATTTTAAATACGTGTTTTCACGAGACAGGTGTTAAGTTGTAATGCTTTTGTTTTTGATATTCTACTGTAGTTAGTTATGTGATTAATTATATATATATATATATATATATATATATATATATATATATATATATATATATATATATATATATATATATATATATATATATATATATATATATATGTGTGTGTGTGTGTGTGTGCGAAATATAAAAAAAAAATTAATCTTAATAGATATGGTCTATTAAATATGTTTCATGAACATGTACAACTTTCAATACAATTTTTCAGGAATTCTAGTTTGTTTATTCAATGGACTTTATGCATATCATGTTTTGTTATACATTATCAAAAAATATTATTTGAACTCTCTCAGACTTTAGTTGTGTGAGATGAGCCTCACTGGGTTTCGAAGTGAATGTTCAAACTGATCGATCAACAGAACAGACTTACCTAGGAATGTATGTGCAATTAGCCCCGCCTTCCACAGATACGGGTAGCATTGTCATAAATTTATCTAAATATAGATATATTCTGATAATTTCATCTAAACATAGATATATTTCATCTAAATATACATACATTCCACCCAACGAGCTCCGAAAGAGTTTTCATCTCCCGAATTTCACACACAAAGCAAGGGTCAACCCAATGATGCGAGACAATGCGATCGAACCCGGCGCCTAATGACCACTGGTCGCTTTGAGAAAACAACTCCAAAATCAGTAATTGGCATATAGCAAAATCGAAATAGAAGAAACCTTTATTTCATCATTCTGTTTTTCTGTTTTTTTTTCTGTTCAAATTCTAGCCTTCTGATAAGGTCATAGCTGTTGCATAATAGTAATCACCGAAATATATAAAACATCGAATATGATTATACGATGATAATTTTAACCTGTTGCATTATACTTCTTGTATTAAAACATATCCCGGTGTAGTAAACAGACCCACCTGCGCGCACATCGTCAGTTTCTCTACCCTGCATACTGAAGTATCAGTAATTAACCAACCCGTACTCGAATTATATATATATATATATATTTATATATGGTTGACGGCTGAAAGACGGCTGAAAGCAAAGAGTATTCAATACCGAAATAACTATCAGGACGATGAATATGGATTTAAATCCTATAAAAACCCACCACACAACGCATCTCGAGGCGTTTGAGTGTGACCCAATAAGTATGATAAGTAAAATTGAATTGTAAAAAACGAACACAGAGAAATAAATTCGAAAAGGACCCACAATTATTAATAAGAAAGTTAGGAAATACCAACGGGATATAGGTTAAGGCGGATAAGACAGGAAACATATACTCTATGGATATTACGACCTATAAGAACCACATATAAAAGGAACTATATAAGAAATATGATACACCGACTTACTCTACTTTAAAGGATATCAAAGACGAAGGACTGATTATCGTGTACGAATTAGGCCTTGGTCATAGGACGGAACTCTTTATTTCTAAATGCCTTATAAGACCACAAATGTGACTTTCACTCTAACCCCACCATTTGGCTAATATACCCATCAAAATCCGATCTGGGCCGAATAAGTAAGCATATTCTAGATATAATTGTAGCTCAAACAAAAAAATAGATTAGTGTTCAAATTATGGGGTAATACAGACGAGGATATTAATTGATTTGGGGGAATAAAGAATAAGAAGATTTCTAAGTTCATCCAAATTGAGATAAACGAATACAACCTTTTTATAAACCTTGTTCTCCTTAATAAATCTGTCGCTTTCGCTAAAAAGAATTCTATCCTAACTAGTAAAGAAATTAGTATAATAATTCTTTCTACTTTTGGCACAAGGCCAGCAATTATCCCAGTGCATTATTGGTGCTTTATTTTATCGACTCCGTAAGAATGAAAGGCAAAGTTAACCTCAGTGGGATTTCAACTCAGACCATAAAGTGGCGTAACTCTATGCTGCAAAGCATGGTATCCGAGCCTCTACTGATACAGCCAATTCACCACCTTTTAATTAGAAATTAGTACAATAATAGAATTAGTATAATAATAGAAGCTAGACATTCAGTTATTGCGTTCGAGGACGAATACGGAGGTTCGTAAATATAGCACAGATAGCTTTGATATCACTATGGGCTCTAGGGTCTTACTGCAGGTGACAAATGTAGTTGGTATGTACATAGCCCTAAAGAATTTTGTAATCGCTTAGGAGGAATTTATAGAGGTGACGCTCTTCTGTTAATTAAAAAAACTAATGGTGAGAAATTAGAGAAAACACCTAAGCAAATTAGATTGTTTTTCGCTAGAGTAGGCAGGCTAAAATTAACATTTGAAAATTTCAAGAAAGCTAACTTCTTAGATGTAACTTTGTATCTCGACTCAGGTCTGGTTTAACCATAAGTAATGAAAACCTATCTTATATTAGCTATCAATCAACCCATTCTAAATCTAGTATTATAACGATGCATTGCGAAACGCAGTGTATACGAGTGAGCTAAGATACCTAAGCGAAAGCGAGAGATGTAGATATGTTACCCATCATCGAAGGGGAGGTAATCCATATTCTAGAAACAATTTTAGGCATTTTCAGCACAAGAAAGATTCCGATAATAGTGAACAACATGTTGGTAAGATTTCTCTTAAAACCTTGCGAGGATCACCACAGAAAGACATCACAGAAAAAATAACTAGACACAAGTCATACCTTTGGTATAATCCAGTAATCGACACTGCAGTTAAGTTTAAACTACCCTTTGTATTCTTTAACCTCATCGACATGTATTTGCCGCAGTCATACGAACACCATAAGATATTAAACAGAAATACTATTAGGTTATCTTAATCAACCTCGATTAATCTCGATGTTTACATAAATATGTTGAATAAGAAGCGCTTAAGCACCTATGATACAAGTCAGAATTCTAAAGTTAATATGAACCCAAAATGATATTCTCAACCAGTGGGAGTAAATACACCAAAGGCAGTAAAGACTAGAAATGGGAAATTAAATCTATCACAATCTATTCATATACCTACCACATCTAATAGCATCGATAATAATAATGAACCATCCGATAGATAAGAGCTACACTCTAATTGCCCAGGGCTCGAAAACCGCCCAAGACAAAATATGCGTATGTGCAGTAACATTGTATACCAGTGTGTGATTAGTGCTAAGAAACAAAAAATAAAATATATATGGCTACTTCAAATGTATTTACAAAATCGAAAATCATCAACTTAGAAATTATACCACCTCAGGCAGTAAAATATGGAAACTAGTGGAGAATGGAACTGAATATCAGATTATTTAGTCTGCCCTGGGATTCGCCGACCAGTACAAACAATATACACGTGTTCCTCACACATTTGTATACTAGAACTGTACTATATTATTACCGTAAACAATAATAAATCGATTGGAACGCATCTTCAATTGTAGATATAAACTCTTTAAACGTTTCTCCTATAATGAACCTAACTAGCATAGAATATGATCACACAACCAAACATTTTAGTCATATGAAATAAAATACGAATTGACCACAACGCTATACTATTTATCACTATATGTATTTGTTAATGGTGCCAGGGAAATAGTGAACAGAGCTGAACATAATATATGAAAACATTAAAAAGTCAAAATGATTTACAAATATCTGCGTGATATCAGTGTGACACTGACCAATGAATATATGATTACCCTTTATTCAAAAAACCAAAAGCCACTTCTGTTAAACTATAGAAGCCTTCCCCTACAGGAAGAGAAATAATGATGATATTATCACTATATATGTTAATATTAGTGTTATTGTTGTTATTTGTTTAAGAGCTCCTTTATATATTTACATATCTCCTAATATAGCCGAAGTTCTTCCTTAACTACACGCCTTCTCTCTCTCTCTCTCTCTCTCTCTCTCTCTCTCTCTCTATATATATATATATATATATATATATATATATATATATATATATATATTTCGTTTCCAACCAACCGGAAATTTATAAAATTTATATTTATAAAATTTATAAAATGTATAATAAATTCAAGTGGAAGCCACGAGTGCGTGTGTTTCTTATTGGCAACATGACCCTCCCAAAGTATAACAATATATATATATATTTGATTAGAAAGTGAACAACAGAATATATAACTACTCCATTACCAAAGGTTTCAGGACCCTAGACGATATTAACATACGTCTAGTTCGCTCATCAGGAGGAAGGTTATAAATATATGAAAATACGGAATGAAATTGAAAATATATTAAAATTGAAAGTGAGGCTGGAAAATATAACGGAAATATACACAAGAAAGAATATATATAAAAATGATATAAAAATTATAAAAAAATATAAAAATTAGGAAGCACCTGTGTACATACATACACATTACATTCACACGCATTCAGATATAAGTAAGCATGTATATATATATATATACACGACAAATACGTACCTATATATGAAACAGACACGTACGTATAAACACACTCGCTTACATACTTATAAAATACACACACACACTCGCCGAAACTCACGCGCGCACACACACACATCTATATATATAAAACTGAGGATGATTGTCTGTGTGCGAGTTTGAATACCTAAAACTCGAGAAACACCCAACCGACTCTTTTCAAACTTTACACATATAATACTTATGTTTGAGGGAGTGTTCTGAGCAAAAAAAAATTCTCAAATTTTCAATGCCCTAGAGACCGCATTAGGCGATATAGCGATCCCTCTCTATAATTGTTAGTCTTTCTCTTTTTAGATAGATACTTACATATAACGTCATGCCCTTATAATATCTGTCTGTATATCTGGCTGTCTGCATTACGTCACTTTCCTGAGGATGTCTGTCTGTGTGTGTGTGTCTGTGAGTTTGAATACGTAAAATTCAAGATATACCCAAGCGACATTTTTCAAACTTTACATGTGTATTTCTTATGTTTCAAGGAGTGTTATGCACATAGAGAAATTCAACTTGTTGATACACTAGGGCCCGCATTAGGTGAAAAACTGCGCTTTTCAGCTTTTAAGGTTTTTTTCTAGGCGTTATGTCAGACCAATTTCCTTGAAATTGTAACTATGTATTAGTCAGTCTCTTCTTCATACCATGAGCAAAGAAAATCCAACTTTTTCATTGGCCTAGGGCCCGCATTAGGTGAAAAACGTCATTTTTTCAGCTTTTTAGGGCTTTTTTGAGGCGTTACATCTAGCCAATTTTCCCAAAATTCCAAGGCATATTATGCACATAAAACAAAATGTTCTTGACACCTAGGGCCCACATTAGGTGAAAACCTGCATCTTTCCTGCTTCATCGAGTAACATCTTAAGGTTATCCAGCCATCAGAGTATTTGGTGTATTTTCTTTACATATTGTCCAGGCATGCAGTTTTTCCACGATTAGGTCTGTTGGCGGCACGTGTTCCAAAACACCTTATCCGGTGCAACGCCGGGTAGCACTGCTAGTATATATATAAATAAGAAATAAAAAAAGAAATAATGTATGTAGGAGTGTGCATGCATATATGTATATGTTTATCTCGTACGTATATGTGTGACTTTTGTATCGTCTTGTCTGACCGATTTTTATTTTTTAATACTTTTTCACTGTGCTCAGGGCAGGAGAGGAACTATTTGAATTAAGTCTCCTGCCATTACGTAGATTTCTGGAGCACTGGGCAATCGGTGGACGGCATTGTGAGGACGCGTACAATTTCAGTTGTTAATGTTTTATGGTGTTGTCCGTCACATACAGCCATCGTCTGACGGACTGGAATCTAAATCTATCGGCCGATTCGTTTTTGAATATTCAAAAGCCGCTGATGAAGGCATGTGCACCGATTGCGCATTGTTGCATAATGAATGCAGACATTGGATGCTGTGCACTCTATTGCTGCATTAAATGGAGCGGAAACTCGAGTACGTGTATATTTTGAAGGTACCCACTTGCGTGGGTTGTATTGAAGCGAATAACTATGTGTCTACTCTGGGAGTTTACATAACTTTACCAATTGAATACGCTGTGATACAACCGGTAATAGTAGTCAAACCCATGGTGGTTCCCTCAACTTATATATATATATATTTATTCTATAGCATAATATGTTCAGAGGGTACTTGAAGAAACATGACAACGTCATACATAGGTGAGATACCTCAAAGCATAAGAGAAAGAATAGGCCAACACTGGGGGGAACTGAAAGGACAAAAAAAAAAAGACGGTTCAATATTTTTTTAACACGCCAGACAAAGTCATGACGGTAATATAGACAACATAGAAATTAAAATAATATCTAAGCATAGAAATGACTCAACAGGTAGGCAAATCAGAGAAGCAACTGATATAGAACTAAGAAGACCGAAGTTGAACAGAAAGAGCGAATGGAATGACAACAATCATACCCAAACAAACAATACTGACTTAAGAGAAATATAAATAGGTAAATAAATATATACACAAGTACAATAACAAACACATATAAACATATAAACACACACTACTAAACAAAGTTAGAATACTAAAAACAAAAACACATACACTCAAACGCGAACACACACACCAAACGCTATACACACACGCAAACGCATGCGCAGAGACAGAGAAAAGAAGAAATAAATAAATAAATTAAATAAAAATGACGTAGACATTACAATACAATACAATGGAAGGAAAGATAATAGTACCACTGATGATGTCGCAGATGTGCGACGAAAGAACTTTGATAGACTATATATATATATATATATATATTTATATCTGTATTTTTAATCGCTGACCAATCAACGATAAACATTGATTGCCAATTAAATTAACTATGGAGATTTAAAAGATACAGAATCGAAATCCAACCCAAAACCAAACAGTGAGTGTGTTCTGTTAATATTTCTGGAAATATTAAAACAATATGACCCTCGCCAAGTATAACAATATTTGATTCGACACACGATTTCTCATCAAACACCTTGCAAAACAAATATATATATATATATATATATATATTATCAAGAAAACGAAAAATCAGTGATGCATCTGGACTTAGTTTATTTCGTGTTACAAATGTTTCGCCGGCATGTAGCTCGAGTCATGTTCCTTGTATGGATCTGGCTGATTCTACTTCTGCGGATTTGCTCCGGACATAACAGACGTGTCTGAAAGAACGCGCGGAAGTAGAATCAGCCAGATCCATACAAGGACCATGACTGGAGCTACATGCCGGCGAAACATTTGTAACACGAAATGAACTAAGTCCAGATGCATCACTGATTTTTTGTTTCCTTGATAATATATACACTCTACTCTGATGAATATCGAGTGCAAATTTTGGCATACCGCCTACGGAAGCACCATAGCTACCACTATACACAAATATATATATATATATATATATATATATATATATATGCTAAGTGTATGAAACGTCATATTGTTTATATTTATGCGATGATTGGTGCTTCTTTTCAGAATATTGCAGCCTTAATCATGTCGATTACAATATCTGGTTAGACCCCTTTGCGAACAACAGATTATTCTACTCTCATTATAAATATGGTTATCTGGTAACTGTGCCAAAAGATCATTATAGTCCGCCTGTGTCTCGCGAAACATGTGTGGTTTTTGGTGAATCTTTATGTTTACTCCCTTTCGTATGAATATTTTGAGTTTTGCATGATTGATGAGTTTTGCTTCAAACTTCTCATCACCAGCTTTAATCATGCTACGCCACCATATTCTGTTCATTGCTAGGAATTTTTTAATATATATATCAAGAATCTTCAAATTATCCCTAACCACATCTATGAATGGTTTCTTTGGTTTATGATTTGTCCTCCTTTTATGTATAATCTCCCCACATATCTCTTGGGCATATAATATCTTGAGCAGCCTTGTAAAGTCTATCCTGATATCATGACCAGTTCAAACGCATCTGGCTCTAAACAGTCAACTGTCCAATATTTTCGCAATAAGCTCTCCTTAGTACTTTTGTATCTGGTGTCAAATATGTCTGGTTAATTCCTAAAATCTGTCAAGAACAGTTTTGAGGAAACCATTCTAGCGGTTTTATGTGCTGCCTATAGGTTGGCCATGCTTCAAAACCATACAGTGATATAATTAGCACGCATGCTTTGTAAACACCTATGCTAGGCCTCGATCTGCCCATACTCTTTTCTTTAGTTTTCCAAATGTTGAAGTGGCATTTTGAATTCTCTGATTGATTTCCGCATCAAGGGATCCATACTTACAAGATATGTGAATATATCTACTACACCCGGCCGTGTACCATTAACTGTTATGGTTTGTTCAGCATAAGTCTCGCCTTGAGGAAGATTGAACATTACTTTAGTATCGTGAGGCTGATGATGCGTCTAAAATCATGAGAAACCCTAGAAAAACGACCAAGTGTGACCTGAATGTCTTCTTTCTGGTGTGTAACTAAACAGTATCACTTGCATGGAAAAGCTCAAGGATAATGTTCTGAAAAGTCTTTTAGTTAGCGTATATATATATACGTTATATATATATATATATATATATATATATATATATATATATATATATATATATATATATATATATATATATATATATATATATATATAGGGGGGGGGACTGTAGATATATCAATTTCATTAGATATTTCTTAAATATAACATCATGGTGTAGAACCAATCACTAGTTTAAAGAGTGTACGCATGAATATCAAATGACAACATGTAACGTTCTTTCTAACATTGATTTTAACTTAAATCTTAAAGGGGTTTAACTCTATACCATAAAGCACATTGTCCGATGCTCCACCGATACTGCCAACCTACCGATATAATAACATATGATAATGAGACCTGTATATACATACATTATGCAGGCGTGGGATTCATATGTCATAAATTTGTACATCGTCAGTCTGATTTGTGTAGGTAAAGCTTAGTTTGGTTGAATAGTTAGAGAAAGCAGCAATATTTACATATTAGTGGCTATGAAGACACTAATATGCATGCATTATAAAAATGGTTTACGGAATGTTAAATGATCCTAGAATTATTCAAATTTCCACAATTAACTTAAACGTATAATTTCCTATGATCAATATATAAATCACTAAACATCCTTGAAGCGTATCAGCAAATTTTAAACATCCAAATAGTGGAGAGGGTCGTATGTTGTTATGACCTGACAGATAATTGAGTGTGGACTGTGTAGTGAAAATGCAAGCTTAGAGATTTTGGTAGTGTGGCCAGATCAAGTGTCAAAATCTTGGTACACCAGTTTATTACCAGTAAGGAAATTAGAAATATTTTATTTCTCTGATTGTGATATACATTTGGAAATAATTTCAATTTCTTTGTGAAAATATGTAGAGATAGCCGGGTTTTTAACTAAAAGGGACTTGAAGTTGCACGTATAAAACTTCCAATTTGACTCACATAATGTATATAAAACTAGCAGTGGTACCCAGCGTTGCACGGGATAAGGTATTTCGGAACGCGGGCCGCCAGCAGATCTAATCGTGGAAAAACTGCATGCCTGAACAATATGTAAAGAAAATAAACCGAATACTCTGATTGCTGGATAATCTTTAATATTTTCCTCGATGAAACAGGAAATATGCAGGTTTTCATCTAATGCGGGCCCTAGGGATCAAGAAAACGATTTTTTTTATGTGCATAATATGCCTTGACATTTCGGGGAAATCGGCTAGACGTAACGCCTCCAAAAACCCCTAAAAAGCTGAAAACATGAAGTTTTTCACTTAATGCGGGCCCTAGGTCATAAAAAAGTTGGATTTGTTTATGTACATAACACTCCTTAAAACATAAGTAATACACATGTAAAGTTTGAAAAAAGTCGGTTGGGTACTTCTCGAGCTTTACGGATTCAAACTCACAGACAGACACACACACACACACATACACACACACACACACACACACACCCACACACATACAGACAGATATTATAAGGGCACGACATTTAATGTATGTATCTACCTTGCCATTCTGAGTTCAAATACCGCCGAGGTTAACTTTGCCTTTCATCCTTACGAGGTCGATAAAGTAAAGTACCAGTAATGTATTTGCTGGCCTTGTGCCAAAAGTAGAATCAGTTATATGTATGTATCTATCTAAAAAGAGAAAGACTAAGAATTATAGAGAGATATCGCCAAATCACCTAATGCGGTCCCTAGGGCTTTGAAAATTTGAAATCCTTTTGCTCAGAACACTCCCTGAAACATAAGTATTACATGTGTAAAGTTTGAAAACAGTCGGTTTGGTTCTTATCGAGTTTTAAGGATTCAAACTCACACAGACAGACATACATACTCAGTTTTATATATATATAGACTAGCAGAAAACCACACGAGGAGCGGTTTCTGCTAGTCTCTATATATATATTACAGACACAGAAATGTATATATATTTCTGTGTGTATATATATATATTTCTGTGTGTGTATATATATATATATATTACACACACACAGAAATGTATATATGTTTCTGTAGCACTCCTCAATTCCCCCCTCTCTCCCTCCCGCTATCCCCCTCTTGTAGTCTGTCTCTTTCTTTCACTCTCACGCTCTCTCTACGCGTGCGCAAAAACATTCGCACACGCGCACGTGTTTTAGCGTCTATTCACTCTCTCTCTCTCCTTCTCTCCTTCCCGCTATCCCCCTCTCGTAGTCTGTCTCTTTCTTTCACTCTCACTCTCTCTCTACGCGTGCGCAAAAAACATTCGCACGCGCGCACGTGTTTCCACTGTCGGACAGACAGACAGAGAAATTGTGGTTATATATTATAAGGAGATAAAGCACCAATCAATTACTTAGTCGATGTAATCGAATGTCTCCTCACAATAACAAGTTCTGGTCATGGGCCAAAATGAAAAATAAAAGTTTTTTGAACCAAGTGATAAATACTGTTTCATTAGTTCTTCTGACAATTATACTTGAGAGAGAGAGAGAGAGAGGGAGAGAGAGAGAGAGAGAGAGAGAGAGAGAGAGAGAGAGAGAGAGAGAGAGAGAGAGAGAGAGAGAGATGTTTGTGTGAATCTGACTTTTCTTACGTCTGTTCATCTATCTCTATTTAGCTCTTATAACTGAAGAGTCTGACGGCAAAATAATTATCGGACTCGAAAGATATGCCGTGGGATCGATATAATCGATGGAAACAGGTCAGTACCCACAAATGGTCGCTGTCTGATGGCTGAAACAATATACAATAATAAAAGAACCACGATGTTATATAAGTTTATGTTGTGAACGCTGAATTTCCGAGATTTACATTAAGGGGGATAAATATATGTGGAATGCCCAACCAATTAAACGTTAATTACACGAGAAGGCTGTAACGTGAGACAAACAATCAGAACGCTCTACGTCGAAATTGACATAGGTCTTTTCCAAATTTAGAATACTTTGCGATTGGATACAAATCCCAGCATACTTTTCTTCACATTTTTATGACGTCAGCAGTTTTTTTTTTATTTCACTGTAGCCACCTCAATAGACTCTCCCAACGGAATTTAGTTCAGTTAAGAGAATGTTTTATTGTTTCTAGTTTCCTGTTGTTTATCGCTGGAAAGGTGTGCGTACGTGCATATATATATATATATATATATATATTTATATATATATATATATATATATATATATATATATATATATATATATACACACACATATGTATATACACATATATATATATATATATATATATATACACACATATGTATATACATATATATATATATATATATATATATATATATATATATATATATATATATATACACACATATATATATACATATATATATACATATATATATATATATATATATATATATATATATATAACATATATATAACAAATATACATAGACACATGCCACATACCCATACATATCAAACACGTATGCACACAGACACAGACACGTAAATATCTCTCTCTCTCTCTCTCTCTCTCTCTCTCTCTCTATATATATATATATATATATATATATATATATACATGTGTGTGTGTGTGTGTGTGCATATATCTGTATTACTCTAATCGTTGTGAGTGAGTGCATGCCTACGAGATAATATGACAGCAGAGAATACGTGATTAATTCGGACCGCCTTTTAATATATAATTATAGGTTTTTCCGTATTTACAGTTCTCATGACGCAAGGACACAGAATAACATAAGTGGATTATTTATAGCATGTGTGGATTTTATTTTCTCATTCCACTTTTATGTAAAGTCCAACGTTATATAACTGCTCTCTGTAATATCTTCTTAATCCGTGCTCCCTGTGGCAAATAAAACATATTCTTATTACCATTAATACTATTATCGTCATCATCGTCATTATCATCATCATCATCATCACCACCACCACCACCATCATCATCAATATTATCATCATCATTATCATCATCATCATCATCATCATAATTACTTTTATTTTTATTTTGTGGTTTCACTCCATTACTCAGCTTAGTGTTCGTTCGGAATGTGCAGTGTTATTATTGGTATTGTAATTTAAAGCATATTGAAATTACTCTTCATTATATATCTGCAATAGGGAAATTGCCAGTATCGGTAGAGAGTCGGACGCCATGCTTTCTAGCATAGTTACGTCCCTTTACAGTCTGAGTTCAAATCCCGCCGAGGTTAACTTTGCCTTTCATCCTCACGGGGTCGATAAAATAAAGTACCAGTAATGTACTGGGTTATTGCTGGCCTTGTGCCTAAAGTAGAAACAATTATATATCTGCAATGCATAGCAGGACAATTTTCCGTATGCTGTAAATATTTGTATGTTCTGGGGCTTGGGTTAAATATCTGTCCATTCAATCGTTGCCTTACCTGAGGACCTTCTTTTATATGGATTGTTTTTGATTTCATCATCCACATTCAGGTATTCATGTAATTTCTATCTCCACATCGTTATATTTCTAAATATTCTCTCTCTCGCTCTCTCTCTCTCTCTCTCTCTCTCTCTCTCTCTCTCTCTCTCTCTCTCTCTCTCTCTCTCTCTCTCTCTCTCCCTCTCTCTCTCTCTCTCTCTTTCTCTCTCTCTCTCTCTCTCCCCCCACACACAAATCAATAAAGCCATACGGACACCCCAAAACAATGATCAGGTGAGAAAAATGGTCGTACATACAATAGGGGCTAGTATTAAAACTACACTAAAGGCCATATGTTTAAATTTAACGAAAAAAATCTACACCCATAATGAGAGAGCAGCCATTGGTGTCAGTATAGCTGGTGATGTTGCCAATCTATTTATGAGACTCGGAGAAATCCTTGAAGAGAGCTCCATAGACCTCGTCATGTGCTGCCTTTACGTAGACGATATTAATATAGTAATAAGAACATCCCCACAAGAGAGTACTAATATACATGATTTAGAAAATAGCACATTGGAGAGCATCCAACAGATAGTTAACTCCATACACCAGAGCATAACTGTAACTGTTGACTTCAACACCCTAACAATAGCCTACCAGAATTAGACACGGAAATCTGGATTAACACTATAGACGAGAGGGCCCAAATACTCCTCTAACACTATGCTAAACCCATGGCCTCCAAATACCTGATACACAAAATCTCAGCAATATCCAACAGTGCTAAGTTTAATATTCTGATCGCAGACAACATAAGAGTTATGAAGACTGTGTCTCGCATGTGCGACCCAAATATAATGGAAAGACAGATCCAATACTTCATCAACCGCATGCAGTTCTGTGGCTACAAGCAAAGAGACAGAATGAGAGTATACAAAGGAGCCACGGAGAAATATAAGACCCTCATAGAAATGGACATGAAAGGAATTTTCCCATTGTACAGGAGCAAATCACGGAATAGCTTAGATAGGACTAAATATAAGATAGGGAAAGCCACTTCATGGTACGACAACCAGAGATACCAGAGTGTCATGCCTGTGGATGCTACCCTGGAGGGAAATTAGCGAACCAATGTAGAAAGGCCCTAAGAAAGATCCATTTAAAGATTAAAGTTGTAGAAAAGCCAGAAACTAACATAAAACCCCTTTAAAAAAGCCCACTATACTAATAAGAAATGTGTTATATGTAAAATGAACCCCCAGATAAACTATAAAACTAGAAATGTAGTCTATAGCATAAGATGTACAGAGGGTTCTTGCAGAAATATGACAACTACATACATAAGTGAGACATCTCGAAACTTAGGAGAAAGAATAGACCAACACTGATGATGTTGCAGATATGCATCGAAAGAACTTTCATAGACTATATATATATCTGTAGTTTTAACCGTTGGTCAATCTATGATCAACTTTGATTACGAATTGAATTAAGTATAGAGATATAAAAGATACTGAAGCCAAAACCAACCAAAAAAGTGAGTCTGTTCTGTTAATATTTCTGGCAATATTATTACAACATTATAACCCTCGCCAAGTTTAACAATATATATATATATATATATATATATATATAAAGCTAAAGTGTGTCTTAAGCCAGAAAGCTCATTTGGCCGGTGCTTATCCCGGTTTCATGGCGTGAAGCGACTGAGAGCACAAGACTCTTCACCACCCTGGACAGGACGCCAGTCCATCGCAGGGTTAACCCTCCAGCTATTGCTGGTACTCATTTTCAGCTGAGTATACTGGAGCAACGAAAAATGAAGTGTTTTACTCAAGAACACAACACGCAGCCCAGGAATCGAACCCACGATATTATGAACGTAAGTGCAACACTCTTACCTCTAGACCACGTGCCTCCACGATATATATATATATATATATATGTGTGTGTGTGTATATATATATATATATATATACACACACACACACACACACATATATATATATACACACACACATACACACACACACACACACACACACACACACACACACACACACATATATATATATATATATATATATATATATATATATATATATAACTAAACTAAATGAAAATGTCAGAATTACAGACATGCTCCATATAGCCTGCAATGAAAGCTCTAGGACAAATTCCGAACCATTAATAATATACATTCAAGAGCGAATGACGTATATAGGAATATATGAAACAATACACAGGAGATAAATTGCAAATAAATCAGGAATATATAAAATAGAAATGAGCAGTAGAAACAGCGTAACAAGAAAAGCATTAAACAATATATACCGAGCACCAAATAATTATTTTACTCTCTCGTATACAATTCTATAATGGCAATAGAAATATGTTTCACTTTCGAATGATGAAGTTCCATATGGTAAGCTAGGCTCATCAGATATATATATATATATATATATATATATAGAGAGAGAGAGAGAGAGAGAGCTAAAGGCATATGAACTCACACTTCTAAGTCAATCTAAGGACTGTCTAAACGCATATGGGTTTAAGAAATAACACTGCGCATCTGTGTGCCAATATGACGTGAATAGGTATGTGGATAACAGGAAATAGTAGTCAGAACCCATTCAATAGTAAGAAGCTCTACAAAATATTTTAGAACCATTTTTATATTTATATATTTCTAAAATGAATGAAAATGTCTTGACTGTAATGAAAGCTCCAAGACAAATTCCGAGATGTAATACTTCAGACATGATATTTTCATTCATTTTAGTAATATAAACTCTTCAGTCACGACATTTCCATTGATGCTAGAAATATAAATATGTTCCTAAAATTATTTTGTAGAGCTTTTTAATGTTGAATACCTTTTGGCTGCAATTATAAGATATCCGGATACCTATTCACGTCACATAGGTACACAGATGTGTGGTGTTATTTTTTTAAAAGCATGTGCGTTTGGACAGTCCTTAGATTGGCTTAGAAGTGTGAGTTCATATCGCTTAATCTCTCTCTCGCTGATTATCCTAGCTTACTATATGGAACTTCACCATTCGAATGTGAAACATACTTCTATTGCCATTAGTGAATTATGTACGCCGAGGTTAACTTTGCCTTTCATCCTTACGGGGTCCATAAAATAATGTACCAGTAATGCACTGAGTAATTGCTGGCCTTGTGCCAAAAGTAGAAACAATTAAGGAATTATGTACGAGCGAGTAAAATAATTATTTGGTGTTCGATATGTACTCTTTAATTATTCTTTTGTTAAATAGTCTACAGTGCTCATTTATAGTTTATATATTCTTACATTTATTTGCAAACTATCTCTTGTGTATTGTTTGATATATTCCTATATATGTCATTCGCTTTTATATATATAAAATAAAATTTACCTAATCTTTCTTGAGATCGTAGACATTAACTAGCTAAATAATTATTTAAACGGAGCAAAGTTTAAAATGTGATTTTGAAGAAATACTAGAAAAATCTTACCGACATTCCTTTATGAAGAACAGTCAGATAAAATTTACCTAATTTTTCTTATTAGTCCGTAGAAATTAACTACATAAATAATCATTTAAAGGAGCTAATTTTAAAATGCAACTTCGAATAATTCATTGATAAATGTTACCAATATTCCTGTAGTCCCGACTGTCGACAGTTTCGCTTGTCCTTGGTAGAAATGTCTAATCATTGCATTATCCCTGAGGCTCAAATCTTATCAAAAGACTTCCTCAGCTAGGATCGAAATTTCCAAAGTGATCGCCGCCAGTAACGAATTTTAAAGGGTCTGAAAATCATCACCTGGCTAGCGGTCAAATTAGAAGTGTTGTGAAGGGTAGACTAATGGCCGGTAAGCTCATTCCTAGAAGAGGCAGTTAGCTACCGCCTAAATTTCCCTTTGAAATATATATGTTTTAAGGTATTTTGAGGCTGTGTTCTTGAAACGTTATGCTAATTATTTTTCTAATTTGTCTTTAAAAATTCCCTCCAAGAATTATTTACGGTGATTGTCGCATATAATACAGTTGCGGGTGTGTACGTGATCGGTGTGGGCGAGTGCGCCTACAGACAGAGAAGACGTTGAAGGGCCGCCAGCAGTTTAGAGCATACAACCCCTTACCTGCTACAGTAGTAATTCGGATCTAAGAAACAACTTTGATTGACAGGTGGAGAATGAAAAGAACCAAATAGTGGACAACCATGAGTGTTTTAAATATCGTTGACGTCTACAATTCTTTACCACTCATGGATTGACAACAACAGGATCTAAGCCGACAGGCGAAGGATATCGATGTAAAACGACATTAGGAAAATCTGCTTCGTATCTGAGGACCATGCGACTATCACATCGGTCATGCCTTGAGCTGGTCGCCAGAGAAACGATTGTAATATCTCCAATAAATTCGATTCGTCGCAACACTGATTCTCTTTTTATTGTGATATCATACTCTGCTCTATGAGAGCATCGAGTGCTCAAACGGCCTACCGCATACGGACGCTTTAAGCATCCAACACCAATTATATATATATATATATATATATATATATATATATATATATATATATATATATATATATATAAATAAATACTATATCGGAGAAAGCTTTTTAGCGATACTCCGGCCAAATTCCAACTCACTCAACAAACATTAGGAAATAAGTGATTATATTCCCAATTATGCGTTCGGGGTGCTAACTAAAAGTATTGCGTGGAAAATTAGCTGTATTATTTCATATGAGACATATCTAATATATTTCTTCCCAGACGGACGTCTTGTTTCATTATAGGATTCCTACAATTTGGGTGAAATTATACCAATTTATGTAGGAGCTTGTATACCATCAATAGATATATATTCTAGTGGGCTCCTATAATTCAGTGGGTGCCCCAATAATACTAATATTGATAATCTAACCAACATCAGTATTTAGCGATAATCATCATCCTCTGTGCCTGAGGTATCTGTCAGGTTTCCAGTCCAGCAGTTCTAAAGAAGTGCTCAAACTGATTCAAAAAATGAGGAAGTAAATTACCGCCAAAAAAACAATACATGCGCATGACAATGAATTCTGAAAGGAATTCAGGCCACGTGCTAACAACTGAATTGGAAATTGAAAAAATATCTATGTGTGTACAACATTGATGACACACACAGATATTTTCTCGGGCAAAATAGCAGAATGAGATATAAGGAACAATCAATATTCATATATAAAAAAAATAAACAAAGAAATGCTAATCTTATACCGGGAATTTTTTCGAATCTTCTGTGCCAAGAGTAAATAAATAAATACAATATCGGAGAAAGCTTTTTAGCGATACTCCGGCCAAATTCCAACTCATTCAACAAACAGGAAATAAGTGATTATATTCCCAATTATCCGTTCGGGGTGCTAACTAAAAGTATTGCGTGGAAAATTGGCTGTATTATTTCATATGAGACATATCTAATATATCTCTTCCCAGACGGACGTCTCATTTCATTACAGGATTCCTACAATTTGGGTGAAATTATACCAATTTATGTAGGAGCTTGTATACCATCAATAGATATATATTCAAGTGGGCTCCTATAATTCATCAGTGGGTGCCCCAATAATACTACTATTGATAATCTAACCAGCATAAGTATTTAGCGATAATCATCATCCACTGTGATTGAGATATCTGTCAGGTTGCCAGTCCAGCAGTTCTAAAGAAGTGCTCAAACTGATTAAAAAAATGAGGAAGTAAATTACTGCCAAAAAAACAATACGTGCGCATGACAATGAATTCTGAAAGGAATTCAGGCGACGTGCTAACAACTGAATTGGAAATTGAAAAAATATCTATGTGTGTACTAATATTGATAATTTAACCAACATCAGTATTTAGCGATAATCATCATCCTCTATCTCTCTCTCTCTTACTGCTCCCTCGTTCTCTCTGTTTCTCTTACTTTCTTTCGCCCCCTATGTCAGTTAACACTTTCTCTCTACTGACCTCTTCCTCACACTTCCACTCACTCACTCACTGTTTCTCCCCTTTTCACTTCACCCCGTTCGCGACGAAAACAATTTCCTTCTTTCTTACATTTGGATTCATCTCGAAAGGTCTTTTTTCTACGCGCTCATATATTCACCCAGCTTATGCTGACAGAATAACTATGTAGCTTGTGCCCTTCCTATCTACGGTTAGCTTTTCTCTTTGTTGTTTACTTGTCTCACTCGCTTTACGCGTTTTAATTGTCCTAATAACTTAATTTAGTTATTATTGCACCAACGTGAAGTATATGATTTTTAATGCAATGAAATATCTATGATCGTTGGCAAATCACTGATGAGGGACTCATTTTATAACATGTTATCCATGTGCAACCTGCACTATTCTTCTCCCCATTTTTCCATATATATATATATATATATATATTTAAACATAAGCCTAAGCATAGATACATATATGTGTGTTGGCCACCATCAACAGTGTAGATCAATGAATGAATGGATTAAGTAAATAATTATCAATCAGACTTATATTAAAATTATACATTTGAAGAACAGTCTGATAACACTTACCTAATTTTTCTTCTTAGTCCGTAGAAATTAACTAGATACATAGTAATTTAAATATATATATATATATTATTTTATATGTATATATATATATATTATTTTAAATATATATATATATATATATATATATTATTTTAAAGTAGTAACTATGTCACTTACTTCTTTTTTCAGCAAACGAAGGGAGATAACCTGACAGATCTGTTTCACACTGTTAGTGTTCATCAGCGCCTAGTGCTCGCGGACCTCTGCCGAAAATTATAGAAGTTGGATTCTTATAGAATTCCAGTAATAATCAGGAACTGATCATACAGAGCGATTGCCGGTCCAGCATACACCGATTCGTCAAATGATATAAACAGCAGGCTAGCACAAGCCTGTGAACCCACTAGATAAGGTTTGAAAATCTGACATAAAAACAAAAACAAATGTTAGCTTATTTAAAGCTACAGTGGAATCAATCCTACTGTACTTCTGTGAGTCATGTTTGGTGATAATGCCCATCGCCAAAGCTTTAGATAGCTGCTGCACACAAATGTTAATAAAGATAAAACAGCAAATATCCTGAGCGTGCCACAAACACAATTCTCAACGATATCCTCGCGCACATTAGCCATACCATCCATATCAGGCATCTTCAACTTGCAAGCCTGATCACCTAAGGCAACGAACATGCAGTACAACTTTTACTATGGAAGCCCAATAATGTACAACACAAACGCGGGAGGCCTCTCAACACATTAAAAAGAGTCATTTAGGAAAATACAGAACTGAGGCAGTAAATGTTTGTTTGTGTGAGATGGAAAGTTGTATCATGTCATAACAAAGAAATGGATGAATTTAGGAGTACTTTATGTATGTATATATGTATGTATGTATGTATGTATGTATGTATGTATGTATGTATGTATGTATGTATGTATGTATGTATGTATGTATGTATGTATGTATGCATGTATGTATGTTTCTCTTTCTCTTAATTCCGAGTACATTTTGACCGGCCATCTTCCTGGTTGCAAGGTTGTAAAAGAAAAGAAATTGTCATCCCTTGAATTGCAAGAATGTTTTGCAAATTTTGAAGGTGCCAGCTCCCTCGCAGCCATTTGTAGACTATGAATTAACGAGCTGCATTCTTTGTCCACAAATCCAAGTTCAGTTATACTTTGGTCTAAGCGGGTTGGTATATAACCTGTATGAAGCTGAAGGTGTATCTTGGATACTGGATCTGCAAACTTCTTATCAATGGTCCATAGGTGTCCTCCTTCTCTTGTATTCTTCTTATGTATGTATCTATGTATTTATGGCTGTATGTATCTATTTATGTATGGATATATGTATGTGTAAATATACCAAATACCCAGAGAAACTGAGGAAGAGAGAGTGAGAAGAGATGAGAGAGCCAGAAGAGAGAGAGAGAAAAACGTATGTATGTGTATGTCTGTATGCATGGTGTTCAGAAGAATCGATGATTGAAAATATAAAGTATTCTTGTGATACACTCAAACACGTTTTACATGCTAATACGTCTCTGTAAGTGTAACAACTTCCTTTCTTTCCAGGATCTACATACAAATCTTGATAACTTCGTGGATAGTTCTGTGTGAGCCATGATTATAAAGCTGTGGGATGGATTTCTGGATTGGGCAGTGCCTTATGTTCTTGAGGAAGATGGTTCATTTCACGTACCTAGCAATAGCACATTAAAACAGAGATGTTCCCCCCATAAGAAGGGAGCTAGACCGACGTACTTGTGAGATGTGACAACAACAGCATACAATTGGAACCATAAAATTAATGCACATGAGAAAGCCGGTATAAGACGCAACCAGGTAGGGGGCCACTTAAATCTACACTGGTGTAAACTGTAACTTTAATTTAAACTGTAACTTTAATTTTTCTTTGGCTTCGTTTATTATAAATTATAGATATACTGCTATATATATTTCGGTGACAGCCACCATAAGCTGTGACCTCTTGAGGCAGTCCGAATTGGTGTGGGAAAGACAGGTACACATGCTGTTGTAGTGTGTTTTACTCCGTCAATACATCATATGTTCAGTTCCTGGTTGTGCTGATATTTCTCCGAGGAACAGGAATCATATGAGTTAGAACAGACGAATTTCGGCGTCATAGGACACGCTCGCATCCCATTGGTCAGTTGTGAGAACATTCCTCAGTCAAAAGTCTATCGACATTTTTCTGAGTCAAGACAATCTGTTGTAGTTGTAGTTTTGTTTAAGTACAGCTGGCTTCCTCCATTGTGTTGGTAGTGGTAGTGGTGTTAAGGGGTCAGCTCGCAGGTCAGCTTTAGTGTGCTGCTGCTATGTTCAGAAGAATTTGCGTGTAGGTTGGCATATCTCCTTCCATCATTTCACGTGTGGGGGAGGGGGGGGGGGGGAGGGGGCAAAAATAAAAAAAAGCGTCTGTGTTACAACCAATATAAAAATCTGAAATATTTGAAAAATATTAACTGTGACAGAATCGAGAAGTGTAAATAATTACAATTCTTATACTATCATCGAGTTGTGCATTTTAAGAGCAAATGATATAAAAGTGGAGTGGAAAGCATAAAAAACCTGATGTCAAAATCCGGAAATGTAAAGGACTGCAGATCCTATTTCGGCATAAAGTACATATGCGTATATGTCAACGCACATCGCTGCAGGTACACGTCGAGTGCTCCATTTTGCATACTCAGGTGTCGGTAAACAACCAGCATATATTCAAAATAAATATATATATATATATATATATATATATATATATATATATATATATATATATATGTGTGTGTGTGTATGTGTGTGTGTGCATATATATATATAAGTATATATATATATATATATATATGTATGTATATATATATATATATATATATATATATATATATATATATATATATATATATATATATGAAGACAAACATGGAATATTCGAAAATATTCTGTATGTTTATAATAAACATTTTGAAGACCCAATCGCTATAGTATAGAATACGTCACGTATTACAATTTGGGATTCTCGATAAAAGCAAGGGAAGTAATCTACGCGTTTCATTCTTGTTAGAAATCATCAGGATTACATATCCAATGCTTTTATCGAGAACGACACAGCTAGAGACTTATAGAATACTTAGCTGTGTACAGGAACTGGTTTGAAAGAGCGGTAGCCGGTCCGGCAGAAATTAGAATTTGGATTTAATGCTCTGAAATAGCGATAAAAGCATTGGATATGTAATCCTGATGATTTCTAACAAGAATGAAACGCGTAGATTACTTCCCTTGCTTTTATCGAGAATCCCAAATTGTAATACGTGACGTATTCTATTCTATAGCGATTGGGTCTTCAAAATGTTTATTATAAACATACAGAATATTTTCGAATATTCTATGTTTGTCTTCACATATATATCGCTATTTCAGAGCATTAAATCCAAATTATATATATATATATAATGCGTTCACAGATTGACTTTCTTAGTTTCAGAAGATCCCGTTAAGGGTGAAAGCACCGATTCTTTGCTTAAACTTTAATCTGTTATTTTAATAGATAAATATATATATATATATATATAGTTTAAGATGGCATTATGGACGAAACAATAGAAGAAAAGAAATCCTTCATCAGCTGTAAAATCCAGATCAAGATGTTTCGGCGCTTAATACAGGACATCTAAAAGCGATCAGCGGTGCGCCCAAGTCCTTTTCTCAACCAAAAGGCCAGAAGGGAAAGAAAAGAAAAAGAAAGGGAAAAGAAGAAAAAAGAAGATAAAAAGGGGTAAATGTAGAGAGGAGAGAGGAAGAAAGAGAAAATACAGGTAACAGACCAGATGGTGGGTGGACACAGGAATATGGAACAAGCAAGTGTTATACTTACGGCTAATCGGTACGCTATAACTTATTCTATACTATCTTTTCCCCGGTTATTAACTTGCATGTTCCATTGTCCTTTTCCCCCCACTATCTGGTCTGTTATTTTGCTTTTTTCCTCTCTCCTCACTAGCTTTCCTGCTTTCTTCTTTTTCTTCTTTTTTTCTATTTTCTTCCTTTTTCTTTTCTTTCCCTCCTGGCCTTTTGACTGAGAAAAGGCATTGGGCGCACCACTGATCGCTCTTAGATGTCCTGAATTAAGCGCCGAAACATCTTGATCTCGATCTTACAGCTGATGAAGGATTTCTTTTCTTCTCTTGTTTCGTCCATACTACCATTTAAACTTTGTTTACAGTACCCACACAGCTCCTTTCGTTTCTGGTACACACACACACACACACACACACACACACACACACACACACACACACACACACACACACACACACACACACACACATACACACACACACACACATACACACACACACACACACACACACACACACACACACACACAAACACACACACACACATACACACACACACACACACACACACACACACACGCATATATATATATATATATATATATATATATGTATAACTATATTCAACCCCATATACATACATAAACCACACAGAGATATAGACACATATATATATATATATATATAACAGGAGGAACATAATAGTACCACTGTGATGATGTTGCAGATCTGCAACGAACACACTTTGTTAGACTATATATATGTGCTTATATCTATATTATATCTGTATTTTTTACCGTTGGTCAGTCAATGATAAATATTGAGGACCAAATGAATTAACTGTCGAGATATAAAAGATGCAGAAGCGAAAACCAACCAAACAGTGAGTGTGTTCTGTTATTATTTCTGGCAATATCATTACAACTATATGACCCTCCCCAAGTATAACAATATATATATATCCACAACATACGTATATATGTATGTATATATATATACATAGATATATACTGTTGTTGTCCGTGGTGGTGGTGTTGGTGGTGGAGGTGGTGTGTGTGTGTGGGGGGGGGGTGTCGTGTGTATGTGTCTGTGTAATGCACCGATACGACTTCCATCTGCGTTTGAGCCAAGATCGGAAATTGATCTGGTCGGAAGCCAGAAAAATCCCCTACGTCGCTACAAACAGGCATAACATAAAATTATCACCAACTCAGAGCGCAGATTATTATTGCGTATATGGAGATGAAATGACATTCCATTTCATGATCAATATTTTGTAAATATGAAATAAATTATGTTCTCGTGAAGGAATCCTGCTCCGTTTACACTAATGTATTTCGTTCCTCGTTACACAGATGAGTATTAATAAGGTTGAAAGACGGCTACTTACAAATTCCATGGCCGAATTATAAACAGCCACTAATTATTAATAAATATATATATATCTATCTATCTATCTATCTATCTATCTATCTATCTATCTATCTATCTATCTATCTATATATATATATATATATATATATAGTTAGTATATATAGTATATATATATTATATATATAGAGAGAAAAGTTGAAGTTGGAAATAGCACGGTAGATATATTTAAGGGTCTGTTTTTCTTTTTTGATTCGTCAAAGTGACATTATTGAAAAGTTAATGTTATTAAAAAATGAGAGGGACATCTCTTTTTAGAAAATTTGTTTTGATGTATATAAAGTATATGTAGATATTACCGGTTTCGATGTATTAAAATCCATCTTGTCAAATGTAGAGTGTAAAACATTAAAAAGAGTTGATAGGAGTCAAAAACGAAAGGTTTAAAATTAAAATCAATTGCTTTTGATTTTAATTTTAAACCTTTCGTTTTTTACTGTTATCAACTCTTTTTAATTTTTTACACTCTACATTTGACAAGATGGATTTTAATACATCGAAACCGGTAATTTCTTCATATACTTTATATATACCATGAAGACATTTCTGAAAAGAATTGTCCCTCTCATTTTTTAATAACATTATCTTTTCAATAATGTCACTTTGACGGATCAAAAAAGATAAACAGACCCTTAAATATATCTCCAGTGGTATTTCCAACATCATCTTTTCTCTATATCCACTGTTTTGTAGAGAATATTTACTTCCCTTTTCTAATATATATATATATAGTACGGGTATAAATTGTAGGTACCCATTTACGTTTGTTGCATTGAAGTGAATAACTACGTGTCTACTTTGGGATTTTACATAGCATTACCAATCGTGTTTGTGTGTGTGTGTGTGTACTGCAAAATAGTACCCGAACGTAAAACGCCTGCTAAAAGTCCTAATACAATCAGAACATCCCCATTTGTATGAAAGATGCACAAAAATTGTCGACCAGAACCCAGAAAGTCAGTAAGATCATTGCTACGGAGCTCAATGTTTTAAGGCACACTATCAGGAGATTTGTGCATAAGGAACTTCGACACACATGTGATGTAGAGAGACCAAAGACACAAGGTATTCCTCTGATTCACACAAAGTGCTTCTTGGGAAAGTTGAACGATATCAAGATTCGAGAATGCTGTGTTTTTCTTTGATTAGAAAAACTTTGATCACGTCGAAACGATCAATCAAAGGAATGACAATGATTATTAAAGGACTTTAAAGATTTTCCAACAATAATGCTCACATAGGTTCCAGCTACTGTGATGGTTCTGTGTGTTCTGAGCAATGAGGGATTTGTCCTTCCTCTTCACGGTTTTCCTAGACGATTAAGAGTCAAAGTTGCTGACTGTATGGAGGTTTTCGAAAGGGTGATGAAATTTCCGATAGAGAGCATGAGCAAAATAAACCGTACCCCTATTGAGAAGACTGCAACATCTTTTAAGGAAACGTCGGCTCAAGATGTATAAATTACAAACTTCACGATCACGCCATTTCAAACATATGGTCTCTTAGCTCTTCAGGCAAGAATCCGCCGGACTACTACGTAGGCGAGTGGAAGTCCATCAACGCCCATATAAAATCTCTGCAATCTGCCATACATAGCAAAATGTCCAAAATAGATTAAAATTATCAGATTCGAACATGTCCACGTTTCAGACCTTTTATTGAAACAATCATTGATGCTAACAGTGGGTTCATTAAATAGATGCTTCAAAAGAAGTCTCAAAATTATTCATGTCAAATGCTTTCTCAAATGAAGCTCTTTTTTCATGACGTGTGCGCAATTTACTAAAGCCATGCAAACATCATCAATGAGCCGAGCAGTCCTGTAGATCTAAAACAATCACTGACACACTTACCGCCCCCTTTCCTTAAGGACTCGACATGTTACAGTATGTGATTAGGAATAGTACCCTCTCTTACACTCTCTCTTTCTCTCTTTCTCTCTCTCTCTCTCTCTTTCAAATTCGCTGTTCCTCTTTCTCTCACATATTCTCTTACCATTTCCTTTCATCAAGTATTTGTTATATCATAGGGTTAAAAGAATCACAACCATTATCTCTCTCTGTTTGTCTCTCTTACGTTCTCTTGTTTTCTTCTTTTCCTCATTACTCACCCTACATTACTTTCTCATCTTTATATACAGCGTGGTCGACGTTTATTCTAGATTTACATCAGCTTAGATTGATAAATACAAACGATGCTTGACGTGACCTTTTATCTCTGCACCTGAATTACATGGCTTAGTAACTAGTGTACCTTACAAGGTCGTGTGCTTTCATTCCTGTCGGAGTGTCGTGTCGTGGAGCAAGAAACTTTATGTCAGGCTGATCTATTTCACTAAGGAGGATGAAATGTGTCATGCGAGCAATTTATACGGTCAAATTTGATTCATGGTCTGTCAATCTGAATCTCCGTGACATACATATTGTATACAATAACTATTTTACAAACATATACTTACAATTATATCTAGAAGGAAAGTTGTCGCTACCACACTGGAATTTAATTCTCAAATATGATCAGCGATATTACTTAATTAGATTTTAACTCTTAACAGCCTACAATGAATTCGTAGAAAATATCTAAATACTGGTTTGCTAATTCAAATGATTACGTTATATTTATTAGTAAAATTTGCGTTAAAATAAAGACTTTAATGTGATGTTGCCATCATACTTTTTCAAATTCTTCAAGTCTTATGTGTTTTGTTAATTCAAATGTTAATTTAAATGAGAGATCGTTGTGAGAATTTGCAGTAACTTAATGTAAATTAAATTTCTATGTTCCTTAGTACTTTTGAAACATATCTTACTAATGAGGTTTCATGAAGTATAGGGCATTAAGAGTCAAACAGATCATGAGCTGTAGCAACAAGATTTCCACAGTCAAAAAGTGTCAGATCTTAGTAGTTATTTACTTTCTCCCTCTTGTTTTATTACGCTAGACCGGAGCTTAAACGTCGCGATGTTTGTTCTACTGAAGGCGAAGCAATTATAATTTTATAACAGAAAACGAAAAGAGTATGTAAGCTGTATATATAAAAAAACGTCATGAAATCCTCGATAAATGAATAATGTGATTTAGAACATGATGTACGTTAAAACATTAAGTCTCTTTAATTGATTTACGTAATGTTTTACGTTACATTATTTTCCGATTTTGTTATGAGGTAAGAGGAATAACTATGAAAATGAAGAAAACCAACAGCAGCATGAACAACTACAATAAAGATTGTAATTGTTTAATCTGAAAACTTTTATAAATTAAACAAACATATAATGTTTAAACTAAACAAAAAAATAATTGTTATAAATCATAGTAACTTGAATAATATCTCTAGCTTAATTAATTTTAATTTCCATATATTTATGGAAGCAATTGATCATAAAATTCAGCATTATGGTACAACAACGAAAGAAAAAATCAATCGGTAAATAAACATGAAATGCATTGAGATATTAATAATCACACGAGTCAGTTTACTTAGTTATGCTTCAGCTTACATTTAACTAGCAGATGAACATTAAAGAAATAAAATAAACAGAAATTTACCAGAACATAATTTGCTAGCTTTTTTTTCTATCTTACTATTATATTTATTACACAGAATGAGAAAGAAACCGTTATTTCTCATTAAGCAGAAGGATTATTTAATTAAGTAAAAAGAAAAGATGAGGAAAAATTAATTATTTATTAGGTGTAACATATAACATCCTAATGGCTATGTGTTAAAACCAAATCATTGGAATTCATTCTCTATCGGTAGCATATGTGAGACAGGCAGCTGTGTTGCTAGGCTGGTTTAAATCAACTGCTACCAACCTGGGGAGGATAACGAAATATCGGGCTTTGATTCACTGTAGCCGTTTTATGTCAGTTGCCATGGAAATTGTTCTGATGGTCTTTTTCTTTGTTGTCTCGTCTTCACGAGTTTAACCAAGGCACTAGATTGGGGGATTACGGCCCACCCATTAACAGTTGAAGTTCCTAAATGCAATTACAATTTCTAGTCAGATATTTTCTTCTCTCGCACATCTCGCCTATGGTTTTCTCCTCCGGCCTCGAGTTTTCCTGATCACAAATAATTGTCTTTATCTGTCCGTTTCCTTTGTGTACCAGTTGCCATCCAGACATCCATTGTTCGCAATCTCCCGACTGTCATTTTCCTCCAACAAACAGTGAGAAGATTATATTTCATGTGGAAAGAGCCCCATAAAGTGAAATAGCTGATGCAGCGGAAATCACTGGATGTTTGCTACGGCAATAATGATAATAATGATAATAATGAAATTATTGTGTAAAGTGTTCAGTTGCACTACAACTCGTCAAAGGTGCATGTATAGTATATAGAATAATATACGAATGTCAGGGAAGTGAATAGTGTATGAGTCATGATATACATGTGTGTATGTGTATGGAGTGGGAACATTAGGTGTAGTGTTGGCGAATCTCGGGAAGCATAGAGGTTTTAAAGGATGCAGTGTCTCTACAGCTAACAACTGATGCAGGTAGTTTGTTCCATGCTTTCAGCAACTCTGAGCGTGAAAAAATGTTCCCGAAAGTCAAGGCGCTCAGAGTATGGTAGATGCCTCATGGAGGGTATTCGCTTAGCTGCAAGTCTCTGAACAAATTTCACCATCTAGTCCACGCGACGCAGGTGAGATGCAAAATACCACCACTGTTCCCTGCAATTAATTTAATTAATTAATTTATTTATTTATCTATTTGTTTATTCCTCATCTGCTTCCATTCTTTTCCAGTAATTCTCCCTCTTGTTTGTAAATATATCTTGACGTCACCATCAATAAAATTATATCGTTGAATGTTACAAATAAAATTGTAATGTCACCATCTCTCCATCCCATCGTCTAAGTTATACCGTGTGTCCAAAACATGGATCCCTAGACCCTGTACTGAATATATATTGCCATGCTATCGGTTGGTAACTCCTGATGGAGTGGTAGGGACGCTGTCCTTAAGTGTGGCATTTTTATGGTACTTTAATCTGGTGGAAACAATCCTTTTCCATGTTTGGACCCAAATAAAAAAAAAGAGAGAGAGAGGGGAGAGATAGAAAGAGAGAGAGGGGAGGAGTAGAGATAGAGAGGGGGGAGAGAGAGATAGATAAGTAATAAGTATGTAATTAAATATATCAAGTACCAGAATATGTTTGTTGTTTAGTGTAAGAATGTAGTGAAAAATGAAGGACAAATACACAATTATGGGTTTGTAATCAGAATGTAGAAAAGAACTGAAATCTAACTATAGTCTAGTATTAAAACAAAATATGTGTACCAATAATCAATCCACGAATAAAAAATATTTTATAATAAGAAGAAAACATTTTAACAGTATTTTAAATTAAATTCTTTGAGAGTATTAACAAAAAATAATACTATAAAATATTTTGCTGTCACTTTTTGGATTAATTTAATAATTGATAGAATTAAACCAGGAGATAAAAGTGTTTTTGTGTGTATTAGTGTTTCTGTTTGATTCGGTGGTGCATCCAATCTATATCATTAGGAATGTGTTTGGTAAAATCTGTGAATGTCAGGGAGAATTACAATATGACAATTCATCATTGATCTCATTGATAAAATTTCGAAATATTTCATAAGAATTTTAATGCATTTTCCATTGATCGCAAAAAAACAAGGGGTTTTCTTTATGATTTGTTTCCTCTATATTGGTATGTATATATTTTTATTTATTTAATAATATTTATTCCAGCTTTCTATTCTCTACGTTATACCTCCTTTTTCTTCTAATGGTGTTTGCTGTCGATTGCAGCAAATGAAGTGCTTATTATTGATAAAAGTCGAATGATTGTTCAAAATCAATAGTAGGAAATCATTTTATTTTTCAAAACAGCATGTTGTACACAAATTATTTATTTTCCCCCTGAACTAACATGATTTTAGGTGGATATAAATAAATAAAATAACAGCACATGATCTATAAAAATAACAACAAACTCAATGAAAATATTATCTATGAACCCTATATACTCATGTAAATATCGAATGAATTAGATTATTTTTTCGGGGTCGACTATTGCATTGTCGACATTTGATGGCCTGAACTTCACACTGCAGTACAAACCACGTCGTACTGTGAAAACATAAAAATAAGGCATAAGGCCGCGCAGCTTTTAGAAATATTTTCAATTCCATACATTAGAACATAATAGCCTAGGAACATTTTTTTCCATTATAATATTTATGTTCAGGATAATATCATATTTCAGAATGTTTGCGATTTTCTGAACACAACTAGAGTTGGCAACGAGCCTCAACATCCACCTTCTGGATTTTGAATTTGAATTGTGCGAGAAAGTGCGTTAGCATATGCGCACACTGGGGATATATTTAGAGTGAAAGTATTGTACACAAATCTTAGATATTTTAGACGTGGTGAGAATCTGACGAAGAGAAACCTCTCCCTTTCATTTCCTCTGTATCCCTATCTAAATATTTGGATGCCAACCGTCTGAATTCACCCCTGGTTCTGAGCTACAGAGCTGCTTCATTTAAAGTGTTTATATTTATCTGAAAGAAACAGCCATCATAATTTTATGTATGAACCTTTGATAATTTATGCGCCAAATATTAGATTAATAAGAAAATTAGTTATACCACTAAATCATTCAATATTACTAACTATTTTCAATCTTATTTGAAAAATCTATGCAGTAGCTTTCATTAGAAAATGTGTAGCACATATATTAATCCCTCTTCCTGAGAAATCTCCACCATTCACATATATCTGCCTTACATCGTTTAATAACATATCTATCTTTATACGCCTAACGAAATAATGGAGAAAGAACAATTTAAATCACGTTTCGGGATAGCTTTATCGCAAGTAGTTGCCAATATTTGCTGATTAGATAGTTTCTTGTTTAAAATATGCAAAATAAATTACACGTACAGCACGACAAAGATTTAATTGGTTTTATTCATAATCATGGATATTTTCCTAAATTGATGCATATCTATTCAATAGCTGATAAATTAAGTGCTTCCGTTAGGTATGTACGCACATTTCACAATAAAATCATCATAACTGCAGATTACGATCGCGTATAGAATTTAATATAAAAGAACGCTTCGAGGTTCCATTTTATTTAAATGTTTAATATGTACAGATTAAGGGAACCAACTATTTGATATGCAGCATTAATTCACTAAAACCTATTTAACTAGGATACTGTTAGAAAAAGTGAAGGATTATGATTCGGACCTCCATCGGTTAAGGCGATGGATGTTCCAGAAGTACGATTAAATTTAGGTGGGAGACATTTCCACATAGATGTGAATCAATAAAGCATTTCTCAGGGAGAATAAATGTGACACAGTTTGCGACAAATTTAGTAATTTTAAATACCGGAGCCATGTTTTGGAAATAATTTTAAAAAAATAATTTGGCGCTACGGGAAAAATAGGATTTTCCTTAAAGATACAACACACCAACAAGTATCAAAATAATGACATTACTATCACGTGGCGAAAATTCTGACCCCTATGATACGTACCTTCACTGACTGTGTTTACAACTGGCTGAACATTCATCAGACACAAGCGTATTCAATGTAGTTCTCATGCAGATATTGTATGACACAATATGTGCCGAATTCGATTCATTGAATTACTGATAAAAACGTTGATTCCAAGCTGGTTGAACGGCACCAATGTGAAATAAAGGGTCTTGTTCAAGGACACAAGGACCGCTCGTTCTCGGAATCAATTTCATATTATCATCGTGAACAAATCATACCATTCAATTAGCCACATGAATTCTCTCACCATTTGGCACGTTACATGGTCCTTTAAAACCTGAGAGAGTCGTAGGAGAACCGCATTGACAAATGGTGTTTCTTCGGCATTTGAAATCCCGCCGGTGCTCATCTCCTCTCCAAGTCTAAACGCAGCAGATTTTTTCCCAGGGAAGGATAAAGAGTGAAACAATTGAAGTGAAAGAGATATATAGAGAAAGAATCGACCACAGAACTTGACTGATATTTTTTATCGACCTGGAATGGATTGAAAGGCAAAGTTGACTTCGGCGACATTTGAACTCAGAGAGTATGAAGCCGAAACGAATACTGTAAAGCATTCTATCTGACGTTCTAATTATTTTGCCAATTCACCGACGACTCACGACTATAATTGAAGTTTAATTAGCTATTTAGTTTTGGTAATTATATTCACTTTACATAACAATTGTTATGATTCAAACTAATTAAATTTAGAAATAAAGTTATTATTCTTAATGAAAAAAGTCAATACTATATATATGTATATGTATATATATATATATATATATATATATATATATATATATATATATATATATATATACGGAGCCTATGATGTAATAATTAGACATAACCTAAATCATGGCATTGCTCAATGCTGGATTAGCATAGAAGTTGAATCCCAATAGAGTAAAAAATCGTTTCAATTTTGGTTTCAGGAATGACTGATTGTCTGGTTTGTCTGTTGTGTACACTGTTCCTCCATGTATGTATGAATCTCTCTCTCTCTCTCTATATATATATATATATATATATACATACACACACACACACGCACACACACAAACACACACACAAACACACACACACACACACACACACACACACACACACAGACACACACACACACACACACACACGCACACACACACACACACACACACATACACGCACACACACACACACACACGCACACACACACACACACACACAAATATATATATATGAAAGGGAGTTGCCCCTGAAATCGGAATAGAAATGGAATAAAACAAATTTCGCGTCAATCGGAGGATAAGTTCCCGTGATACGGGGTTTTTCCAGGTAAATTCATAAATAACCAACAACTCCATGATAACTAATAACCTTTTCCATATGTTATAATCCTCTTTGGGTTACGGATGGTCTAGTATTTATTACTATTATTAAGGGCCGTGGATTGGCAGTATTGGTAGAGCGTCGGACGCCATGCCCTGCAGCATAGAATCACGACCCTTCACGATCTGAGTTCAAATCCCGCCGAGGCCAGCGTTGACATTCATCCTCACGGGGCCGACTAAACAAAGCACCAACAATACACAGGGGTCGATTTAATCGACTTCCTCTTCCTCAAATTTGTTGGCCCTGTACCCAAAGCAAAAATCATTACCATCATTATTTTATTGTTGATGTTGATGTTGTTCTTGTTATTATTTTCTGTTAACACAAACCTGTGTGGTTTCCTGGATGGGTGAACTTTCACTGCTGTAATTCCCCGTCATAAATGATTTATAAGTGATCAACAGAAGATAAAGCAAAAACAGTTCGCAGGCAGGTATCGATTTGTGGATTTCAGCAAAGAAAATCACCCAATATTATAGCATTTGATGAGGACGCATGTGTAATTTAAGGCCAGTAGCAAATGAATACATTGATAGTTTGCTGGAACGGAATTATGTTGATAATTTTGTCTTCGATTTACATATAACTAGCCTGGAAGACGAATCATTTCTTCTTCAAATTTAACAAAATTTATATGACATGGCTTTCTCCATTTAGTTCTATTATTGGCAACATTTTCCAACTGTTAATATTCATATTCAGACATTTCAAGTAGTCTCTAAGCTTTTCTTTATAGCGAAGTAGATGTCAGCTTAGCTTTCTACAAAAATCTTTACGTTAACAAAATGAGATTTATTTGGGATTCTTATTCCCAAAACGTGGCCACACCATCTCATCTTGAATTAAATCAGGAACATTTGTATTCCAGAATTATTGCATTGCTATACTACTTTAATGTTTCCACCCTATCACCCTCTAGATCTGTCTTAGGCATTTCATTAAAACTGCTTATTTGATTTATGTGTTTGCGATAGGGAGTGCAGGCTTCTGCCCCATAAAAAGTGTAACAGAATTGTAAGAACAACAGCTTTATAGATATTAATATTTGTGTTAATAGACACATTGTGAGTGTTCCATATTCTACCATAAATTTACCAAAAGCTGAATTCGACTTTCCTCTGCGTATTTCAGTTTTCTTGTCTAACTTTGCATCACCAGTTACAGTTGAGCCAAGGTATGTCTTCAGAGTTTTACCTTCAACATAAATACATAGTAGAGTTTCGAGAAAATGTTCTGGCTTTGGTTGAAAGCTGAATCAAACTTATCAAAAATGACCCGCATATCCTGGAGGCAGTGTGCATTTAATGCACAATCATCTGTAAAGAACAAATCGCATAACATTTGATACTTTATTGAAGAGGTGGTGATTGAAAATGCCTCTGTAGCTCGGTATTCCAATAAGACACCTTCAGTAAAATCTGAGAAAGTATATTGAAGCATTATTGAGAATAATAAGGCTTAGAGCACTGGGACCAATAAATATCCTTATTTTTCACATCAAATGACTCTTTATAGAGTATACAAAACTTTTTATGTGTTTGTGTAAGAATATAATGAATTTGAGCAATTGCTCAGGAACGCCTTACTTTTCCAGAAGCTTCCACAATACCCCGCGTGATACTGTGTTGAAAATTTTTTGTGAGATCGACGAAGACTATATAGAAGTCCTTGTCATGCTTACTTAATTTTTCCTGTACCTACCGCAAACTGAAGATCATAAGTACAGTTCCTTCAGGACAGATGTTAGGCACCAAGTTTATGAAGTTACAAGATAACTTTCTTCTCTTTTGCTTTTCATAGACTGAATGGTATCCAGAAAGGCAAAATTTCAAAGGCTCGTTAAAAATAATTTGATCGATTAATTTTGATTTTCATCTTTCACAGAAAATAAGAAAATAGAAATCAGAAAGGCCATTTAGATTCTTGAGAGAAAGCCCGAGAGTGGAGGAGGGGGTGACGTGGTACCTCAAACTCGACTTCTTTCCAAACAACAAGTGCTCCTGTGTTATCTCTACTCACACATTGAACTCGCGGAGACAATTTCAGCTGCCATAAGAACGAGGAAGTGAGAAAAAGCAAATGCTCATACCAGTACGAAAAAAAAAACGAAATAAAGAATGTCCCATCTGTCCACAGCTGTCCTTGAGACACAGTGGGAATATAAACTCCCCAAGATTTCCCATCTGAAGACAGATCTTGGGTAGTTGTGCACTAGAATGGAGAATTAGTGCCATCGGCTTCCCAATCCAGCACACTTGACGATTTAGGTGCAGTTTTAATTACAGATAAAAGATAGGAAGAGATTTTAGGTGTTCTGATTGCAAGAGATGTAACCAAACAACAAATCACTAACTTTGTTTTGAAAAACTTCAACGACTTAAAATTGGGGATAGAATGATTGGTATTTCTTTCAACATCAGCATGCACCACGAAAATTGAAGTAGCTCTGAAAAATATCTTTCGTGGCTGGCTTGGCAACAACATATTCTTGAATTGGTTTTGAAGAGATTCTTCGAAATCTTTTCTCCATTATCTCCTCCGGGTATATGTTCCAGGAACATTGGGGCTACTTAGATAAGTTTTATTATCAAAGTAAACTGGACGATGATAAACCCATGGATGATTTTTCAAACCAATGAAGGAGGAGATTGTTGAATATCTACTGACTCTAATGTTTTAAGGAGATCATCCTTGAGAGAAGTATGTGCCGATTTATTAAATTTCTCCCGTTTCTATATTGGTGGTTTGTCATCTTCCCAGGTTTCCTTTACGGTCCAAAGAGCTTACTACCAGGCTCATTAGATAGTTAAGGCTCAAGATACTTCTGTTAAAAAACAAGAACTTAAGATTAGACCACGTGAGTCGATAGATCTAGAAACATTCGTTTCGGGTTATAAATTTCAAAATTATTGCGTATTTAGAGCATATTCCTCCTCCTTATTTTCACTGCATTTAATTTTGCCGCGTGACCTCCTCATTGTGTTCAGTGAACAAAAACAAGAATACACCACATGACAGGTCTAACAAAATCGTCATAAATAAAAAGATATGAACGTGTGCAACCTTTCATTTTTATTCGATTGATCTATAATTCGGTAAACATCGTTATATTGTCAACGTAAACACGGGCGTAATTCATGATTGGCGAATTGTTTGTAAAATCAAACACCCTAATGTATACACAAACACACACATACACACACACATACACACACACACCCACCCACACACGTATATATGTGTATGTGTGTGTGTGTGTGTGTATTTTTGCTTGTAATAGTTGAATAAATCGAATAAAGTACGCATTCAGATGCAAAAAAACCTGACAGAGGTACCTGCAGGGAATCGAACCACGCAATTTGTCGACGTTATTTCCATAGTGAAATATCTCCGATTTGCTTAAGTAATATTATAGTTATTCTCAGTGTGGGGATTTTATATATATATATATATATATATATATATATATATATATATATATATATATATATATATATATATATATATATATATATATATATATATATATATATATATATATGATTGTATGTGGGCGTGTAAATATGTATGTGTGTATGTGCCTGTGTGTGTCTATGTGTATTTGTGTGTTTCTTTAAAATGTTGAAATTGCTGTGTTAATGACGAGCACCATTCGTTATGTTCACACATCCCCGTGTTTGCCTTCAACAAAGAATACGCTGAAAATCAGCCAAGCGTTTCTATGTGTCTGTAACTGCAATGCTGCATGGAAACTCCCAATTCTCACCTGATCAATGAAAATGCAAATGGTGCTGAACGTTGCTGAAGATTTCATTAGAAATTGTTTGATTTCAAAAAAGAAAGAAACCCATTCCGTAGAGAATATAGTATTTCAATACCAGTATCTTTCAATTCGAACCTCCGAATGATGACAGAGATCGATGGCAGGTCTCTCATCCATGTAGAAAGGACTGTTCTTGGATAGAAAGAAAAGAAATTCAATTTCACGCCGTAATTACTATCATTCATTATATTCTTTATCCACCTGTTATTAATATTGATTCATAATATTGTTTATTATCTTGTTTAAAATGAACGTTCTGAAAGACATTATCAATATCTTATTGAAAATTTATCAGTGATTCATATTTTTCGTTCATACCAATTCGCATAGATGTTAAACAAAAATTATATATATATATATATATATATATATATATATATATATATATATATATATATATATATATATATATATATATAGTAATAATAATAAATTTGAAGACTAAAATCCAAAGAGGGCTCGATAAGTATAAATATATATCAAATATATAAGAACCGTAGAGCAAATATTTATTAAAATAACAGATTAAAGTTTAAGCAAAGAATCGCTGCTTTCACCCTTAACGGGATCTTCTGAAACTAACAAAGTCAATCTGTAAACGCAGAACTGGATATTTCAAAAAACGTTGCAACCGGAGGAAGACAGGAAGACGATACTTAGGTTCGTGGAAACGTTCGCTGGCAAAGAATGGGAAAAAACGAATATAATACGTCATTAATAGGAGCGCGCAAACACAGAACCACGTTTATGGTATAAAAGAGGTCGTAGACTAATGTTCTCTTAGGTGGTGCATAGAGACGTTCTCTGGCAATGAACGAAAAGAAAACGAAGATAATACGCCATATGTGGAGCGTGGAGAACAATAGCACGCAAAGACAAAACCACGTAAATGGTATAGCAGAAGTCGTAGACTAAAATTCTAACTAGGAGACCGAATGAATCTCCGCTAAAGAGTTAAGAACAAAGTAAATAAATGCAATACAGAAGTAATAGAAATAAATAAATACATACACGCAAACAAATACGTACATACACAAGCATACGCAAAAACTACCATAGGTAAACAAAACCACGCACATATAAATATGTGTGTGTGTATGCGTGTATACAAATAAATAAATAATTATATAAACGTATATAAATAAATAAATACGTATATAACAAGCGCACACACATACCTACATGTAAATACACGAATGTTCGGAGACGTAAGTCAACCAAAACATGAAGTACACATATACACACGCCCTACATACGTACGAACCTGCATACTTACACAGACGCAAAACTCCCGTATACACATAGCCGAACCATATGTACCAGAATATATTAAAAAACTATACGCCATAACAATCAAATATACGTACGAGAAGGTATACGTACCTTCACAAAACATACGGGTAATATATACTTACCTATGCAAATAAGTAAAGGTATAAACAAAACATATACTTAGCTCCCACATCAAGACGTAAAATATCCACGTATAGATTGTACTATTCGTTAGGGTATAACGTGGGGCTGTAATACAGGAAAGTTTTGTGCAATTTATGTTTAGAAGCCGTAATTGCCTCAGATTTTTTTGTAAAAGATGAGGTCTGTGGCGTAGAGTATTTCCAGGGCCTCAGCGGCGCATAGGTCACATGGTCTTTTATTTCCGTTATACGATCTAGCCTAGCTAGGATCTCCCAGTGTAACTTATATTGGGTTTGGTTGTCTTTTAGACTCCAGATATAAGCTGAAAGTGACGTCATATTCCGTCTTCCTCCGGTTGCAATGTTTTTTTAAATATCCAGTACTGCGTCTACAGATTGACTTTGTTAGTTTCAGAAGATCCCGTTAAGGATGAAAGCAGCCATTCTTTGCTTAAACTTTAATCTGTTATTTTAATAAATAAATATATATATATATATATATATATATATATATATATATATATATATATATATATATATATATATATATTGGTAAACGGAATAGAAAATGCTGACAAATTGTTCACAGTTGAAAAATGGTTTAATTAGGAATACAAGAGTATTAGTGATTGTATGGGTTAGTATTCAGTTGTGGTTTTAAGTTTTTAAGTTTTTACCGGTTGCGCATTTCTAAATGCTTTGCAAAAATAATTTTGAGATAGAGTGTCCGTGCTGTTTGCTCTGATCTGATTAGTTTGGGGAATTCTACCTGTCTTTATGTTAAAAAAGTGGCTCCAATTTGCAAAAATTCTTGTGGTCAAAACAATTTTGATTGGTCGGTAGAGGTCATGTGAATGTATGGTCAAAATTGTTTTGACCACAAGAATTTTTGCAAATTGGAGCCACTTTTTTAACATAAAAACAGGTAGAATTCCCAAAACTAATCAGATCAGAGCAAACAGCACGGACACTCTATCTCAAAATTATTTTTGAAAAGCATTTAGAAATGCGCAACCGGTAAAGACTTAAAAACTTAAAACCACAACTGAATACTAACCCATACAATCACTAATACTCTTTTATTCCTAATTAAACCATTTTTCAACTGTGAACAATTTGTCAGCATTTTCTATTCCGTTTACCAATATATAATAACTTGTGTGTTACACCTCTATTCTTTTAACTATATATATATATATATATATATATACATATATATATATATATATATATATATATATATATATATATATATATACATATGCTATATATATATATATATATATATATATATATATATATATATATATATATATACATACATATATATATATATATATATATATATATATATATATATATATATATATATATATATATATATATATATAGATAGATAGATAGAGAGAGAGAGAGAGAGAGAGCGAGAGAGAGAGAGAGATAAGGATCTGTGAAGACAAAACATATGCCGAATAAAGTCCAATGTTATATAACTGGCCACCATAATAGTTCTATTATAGAACATTTGTTTTTAGTGATGAAAATTTAGATATGCAACCCTTTCCCCTTTCACGATACGGAAAGGCGGTATGGTAAATGTTCGCTACTTAAGAATGTATTATAATTTAAAAGTGATTAGTTCATTTCTTGTAGATGAGGAAACAATAAACATGGTTTCTTGACCGAGAATGCAATTCTCGGTCAAAATAAATATTTATTCATCACACTACATTTGCAAAACACTAAATGGCTGTTGTGAATATTTTATCTTGTAGGATAACGAGAATAGAAATGCTGAAAAAGCCATTCCAACTTTCGGGGCTCATTCTGGCAGATGGCTATCTCTATCACAATAAGAGTAAGTAGGGAGCTGGTTGCGTAACACATAAGTCCAGATATTTCCAACACTTCGGATTTGATGACGCCTATTTCTCCGATAGATCGATCAAATGTACTAAATGTAGAAGAAAATAATTTGAAAAGTAAAACAAATGGATTGTGTAACAGATAATAAGTTGTTATTAACCATAGATATGATGAGCCAGTAAATTTCAGTCAGTTGTTTAGATAAGGAAATAAAGTAGAATAAAAGACAATGTCTGAAGCAAAGCACACATGAAAACGTTAATACAAATAGAATATCCCAATATATCTCGTCTATTTTACACAACATTCGTTTCATTCAACGAGAAACCAACTATCCCAGCAGCATCTCCATAGACAAGGTTAAACATTGTCGTTGTTAATAAAGCACTTTGACAAACTACACAATTATCTAAGCATCACAGAATATAAACTGCCGACATCTCCGCTAAGAATGTGGTATCCTCGCGAGACAGAAAAATACATTTTCAACTGATTGTAAATTGTAAACAGTTGATGTAACCAGTTTTATCCTGTCAGAGTTTGTATTCGTATTTAAATATATTTAAATCAACTGCTTGATATCTATATCAGTAATACAATGCAATTTATTTGATATGGTAATATATACATATCAGTAATATTATGATATGCATAAAAGCGTAAAAGAATGCAAATATCGACAACAGAATAATTGGTTTTACACGTAGGTAAATGGCAGAATGTCTCTAGAAGATAACAATCTAATTACTGGTTTGACAATTTCTATATTGTGCAGTAGAAATATACTCATCAGATTGTAACCCTTTTGATACCATCCCGCCTGAAACTGCTCGTGGTTTTTTCATAAAAAGTCTCCTGCAATTTTACGTGAAACTCTTTTAATATATTTAATGTCAGCTTAATGATGATCACGTTAAGCTATGTTACAACATTTTTCTAAAATTCTTAATTATTTCCAAAGTTACACATCGGTTGTGAATTTCATTAGACATGTGCAAACAAATAGATTAAGGATAACACTGAGGGTTTTGCTTCTTAAAGTGTTAAGTAGAAATGAAAACTAGTGTTCACCTTCCCACCCCAGCTAAAACAAGGAACTCAAGAATGCATGTTAATGGAAGCGTTCGTGATATTATAGTGATACTGATATTATAGGTGAATTGGCAGACTCGTTAAAACGTCAGATAGAGTACTTTGCGGTGTTCTGTCCGGGTCTCTGGTCTCTCAGTTCCAATCCCGTCGAAGTAAACTTTTCTTTTCATCGATTCGACGTGCAAAAATGTGCTGTATTCAGATCTGGAGAGGAAATAGACTATGCCAGGTGTAAACAATGCTCTAGAAGTGCTGTATGCCAATATAGTGCCCCTTCGACTCCCTCAGGAATAACTGGTCAATATCATACCATACCCTCCACTGCTGACAGTTGTGAATTTTGTGTTTGTTTGTGTATTTCTCGGGTAGTGAACAGGTTCGATAGCCTGGTTAAGTGGTGTGAGTGTTGAACTCAAGATCATTAGCTCCCGCACTTGATTCCTGAACGGACAGCATCTTGTTTTCTTGAACAAGACGATTATTTTCACATCGATTTTCATTATAAGACATGGTTAGATATTGATGTGAAACGGAAAATCTGTCTACGTTGCACACGGTTTCACATATTGATGATAATCTCCGAAGGAATGGAACAAAGAATATCTATGGAGATATCCTGAAAATATTTCTCCTATATCATTGCACCAACGACACCCCCGTGGAATATTATTATGTTAATAATGTTCGCTCTATCTTCTCCTTATATATTTAGTTAAAAAAAACATCAAAGAAGAAGAAACGAACCGGTCACCAAGTAGATCCAAGGAAACAATGATACTGTTAGTCTTCCATTGCTGATATCACATGTCAGTGGCAACATTTGGCAGGAGGAGGTTGAATGTGAATTTAGAACATAGAAGGTGGGATCGGGAACCGCAAAGCATCCGATAATCCCTCTGGACGGATACTTTTTTAATCGACGCCAAATAGATAAAAAGCAAAGCTAACCATTTCGGAGTTCGAACTAAAAGCGCAGTAATCCGGAATAACGAGACTCTAGCGACTGTTTTAAGTCGCCGGCTTAGCAGAATTTTTAGTTGAATTCGTAAGAGTATAACATAATTTTTGGCACAGACCCAGCAATTATCCCAGTGTATTTCTGCTGCTTTTTTTATCGACACTGTAACGATAAAAGGCGGGATTTGAACTCAGACCAAAGGGCCGTAACTATTTGCTGCAAATTATTGCGTCAGACTCTCTACCGATACTGCCAATCCACCGCTCTCATAGAGTATAAAATAATATTTGGTATTCATGTATATGTAAAAAAAGGAAAAGGAAAAATAGAAACGATTTAAATTACAAACGAAAATGCACTTTTGTTATAAGGTAACTATTTCTTCACCGAATTCAAATTGGTGCCATGCTGTCCTGATTCCAATATATAGTGCAGCCTAAGGGTATATGCGGTTCAAACTCTATTGAAATGTAGTTTTACATTATAAGAAAAAGGCCAACTGAAGGCAATATTTTTATCATTCACGATAGAAAAATGTTCAGTTCACCTGTCATCGACAGCCTGACGTCTTATCTATCGAGTGACAGACAAAAGTTATAATACATAATTATGTGAGCTGAGACTGCTCGCTGGGGATATGTGAGGGTTTGCACTCAACTAATATCTTGTTATTCTTTCAGTATATCCCTATAGATAATGTAGACTTCAATGCATATGTATGAAAGAAAAACTCATCTCCACTTATATGAATATGTATGTATGCATGTACTTATGTGTGTATGTATGTATGTATGTATGTATGTATGTATGTATGTATGTATGTATGTATGTATGTATGTATGTATGTATGTATATGTATGTATGTATATATATATGTATGTATGTATCTATGTATGTATATATATATGTCGGGTCACTCTTGAGTGCTACTGGTAACACATAACCCTGTACAACCCGTCGCATGGTCGGGTCGTTGGCAACTGAACCGGCAACCCCACCAAATGTATTTGGTGAGGAGGGTGATTTTGAACACCTTGCAGGACAAAAAACAAAACCTGATAAAGGGCAGAAGAACTCATAAGAGTCAACGGCCATCCAAAAGTATGTAAATATGTATATACACATGTACAGCGCGCTTAAACCACTGGGAGTGAAGGACCCCTAGCCTTTGTCAGGGCATACTTCTAGGAGAAGACAACTAAGGAAACTGGGATAACCCCGATATAAAACCTGCGGCTCAGTAGTTACCGATTATGTTAATATTTTATTCTTTTAGGGTTATAGTTACTGGCGCTCAGAGGGTGGGATTGGCTCAGTGCACAGTCTTCCCTCAGTTTAAAAAATATCTTCACCACAGTCATTGCACGATAGAATTAATTAATAATTATTAATAATGGTATATCGTGCAATGGCCACACTCAATAACGAGGGGGCAGCCATCATATATGTATGTATGGATGTATTCAGGCATGGAAGTACATGTGTATCTATGTAGTCTATATTTTATTAATTTTGAATTTATGTTTGACCGGCCACCTTCCCGAGGCCAGATAGTCAAGAAAACACATTTTAGAAGATTACAGATACCTCTTATAGCGTATGAATTCTAAAGCGAAGTTCTTTCTCGATAAATCCATGTTCAGTTAAACATTTGTATTGGTGAGTTTTTATAAGTACTGTAGTTATAATTGTTTCTACTTTAGGCACAAGGCCAGCAATTACCCAGTGCATTACTGGTACTTTATTTTATCGACCCCGTAAGGATGAAAGGCAAAGTCAACCTCGGCGGGATTTGAACTCAGATCGTAAAGGGACGTAACTATGCTGGAAAGCATAGTTATAATAGCAACAGGTATGAAACCGAAGCTGTATCTTTGGTACTTGATCTTCAAACTCCACATAAATGGTCCGTGGAATGTTTGTCATTTCATTGACATTGAATTGGTAACTGACTTGATTTTAATGTGTTCCTACATGTCAATACCAGGCTTGTGTTTTACTTTGGTGACAGATTGTATTTGTATTTGTGTATGTATGAACGAATGTATTATGTTCTTCTGGTTTTATAATTTCACAAATTCTTTCCCAATAGAGGAAAAAATAGAGTCGGTTTCTAACATAGATACAAGACTCTCTCATTAGAATTTACACAACATCAACTAGGTAGATTATGTATGCATGCATGTGTAGATATGGATGTTATTGTATGTGTGGATGTGAATGCATTGAGTTGTATGTGTGCATGTGTTTATGCTTTGTATCTGTACATGTGTATATGCAGTTATTAGATGCAACATATTTGGAATGTTTTACATATTTTTACTGTTCCATTAATGGATTGTACTTGTAAATTGCTAACTAGTTGTGTTCCTTCTGTTCTTGTGAAGCCTAGCTTCTCAAGATTTGTATTGAGGCAGTTACTAACATCCCCCAGTGCCCCAATAATCGCAGGCATAAATCTGAAGGTGTAATCAGGGTGGAGTATCTGCAGATTTCTCATCAGTTCTGCATAAATATTCTCCTTTTCGCTAATCTTTGATATTATATTGGCATCTGCTGGGCAGCTAATTTCCACTACTGGGCATGCTTTCTTCTCCCTGTCCCATATCATAATATCTGTTTTGTTATGCCTGCATTTTATTGGGGTTTTTACTGGAACATTCCACCAATACTCTTTCATATTATGTACGTGGATGTCTTCCACATTGCTGTAGAATTTAATGTGTTTATTATCGGGGCTATCTTTTTTACGGACTGCATTGTACAGTGTTTTGGCCATTACATCATACCTCATAGGTAGATAGTACTGCGATGACATCTTTGGACAGCTGATGTATGTATGTCCTTCTGGTTTTATAATTTCACAACTTTTTCCCAATAGAGAGAGGGTCGGTTTCAAACATAGACTCAATACTCTCTCATTGGAATTTACACAACATCAACTAGGTAGATTATGTATGCATGCATGCATGTGTAGATATGGATGTTATTGTATGAGTGGATGTTAATGTATTGAGTTTTATGTGTGCATGTGTATATGCTTTGTATCTGTACATGTCTATATGCAGTTATTTGATGCAACATTTTTGGAATGTTTTACGTATTTTTACTGTTCCATTAATGGATTGTACTTGTAATTTCCTAACTAGTTGTGTTCCTTCTGTTCCTGTGAAGCCTAGCTTCTCAAGATTTGCATTGAGGCAATAAGACTGTATACCCAAATTTTTTTTTATCTCTGTTGTAATCACTTTTTTTGTGTTGCTTAGGTCACAAATAAATAAAAAAAAGTGCTATTAAACAGTTAAAAGTTTGGGTTAGTAAAACTTCTAAGCTATTCACTAGAATTATTTGTATGCTGGATTTTACGTTGTATGTAAGTTTAATTTGCTTATGTTAAAACTTTTTTTTTTATATATATTTCAAGTTAAATTAATATTATAAAATAAAGAGTAATACCTTAAGAAAATTATAAAAGTGCAATAAAGTATAAAATTGTTAAAAAGTGGATTAAAGAGATTTATTGATACTGGATTTTCGCACCCTGAATAAAAGGTAAGTTGTGTTTTAAGCATTCGTCTCCAGGATGAAAGAGTGGAAAGTGAGAAAGTGCAGGTGACAAGTCAGAGAAGTCGAAACGGATCTTTCTCAGGCTTTTACACTCTTAGGGATGGCCTCTGCTTCTGCCATGACGTGCCTGGACTGTTTGACGTTATTGCGGTGCCGTTTGTGCCCAAGGAGTGGCTATTTATAAACAGCTCCACCACAAGTTTGAAGGCTGTCCTCCTCCACAATGGAAGCACGTTCCCGACACTGCCGCTAGCTCATTCAGTCTACCTGAAGGAAGATTACTACATTGTCAACCAGTACAATTGGGAAATCATTGGATACTTCAAGATGGTGGCTTTCCTGCTTGGACTCCAAGGAGGCTTTATCAAATTCCATTGCTTCCGCTGCCTTTGGGACAGCAGAGTCACATCTGAGCACTACAATAGAAAGAACTGGGAGCAGCGAACAGAATTTGTAGTTGGGACCCGGAACGTCATGTGGGATCCACTGGTTGATCCCAGGATTGTGCTCATGCCGCCACTGCACATTAAGTTGGGGTTGATGAAACAGCTTGTGAAGTCTCTCAACCAAGAATCAGCTGCTTTTAAGTACCTTCTTGAGTTCTTCCTCAAGTTATCTGAGGCCAAAATCAAAGGTGGAAATTTTGTTGGATAAAGAAGGTGTTTGAGTCTACCGAGTTCTCCAATAAGCTCAATAGGATTGAGATAACAGCATGGAACTGTTTCAAGGCAGTTGTTAAGGGCTTCCTGGGCAACTACAGCGCTGAAAACTACCAGCAAATGGTGCAGGATCTGATAAAGGCTTTTGGCGCCATGGGATGCAGGATGTCGCTTAAACTCCATATGCTGGATGCTCACTTGGAGAAATTCAAAGACAAGATGGGCGCCTACTCAGAAGAACAAAGCGAACGAATCCACTAAGATGTGAAAGAGATAGAGCGGAGGTCCCAGGGCCACTACAATGAAAAAATGATGGGGGACTACATCTGGGGGCTCTTGCGGGAATGCAACCTGGTATACAACAGCAAATCCAGGAAATCTAGTCATTTCTGACGTGTATAAGTTACTTTATAATTGTTATTTGCTTTTACTTGTTTGCTTTTGATAAGCTTGTGTAATAAAATAAATATATACTCTGTTGATTTAATTATATGAACTGATAAATTTAAAAAGAAATGTGTTTTTTCTTGAAAAATATGAAAATTTCGAAATATCAAACTCCTGACCAAAAACCCAAACTTCTAATTAAATAATAGTGTTTTTTGATAATGATGTGATATAACAAACCAGGAGATAAAACTTAGAACCGGGAAACAAATAATATTTTACACAGTGTAATCACAGGCATAAATCGGAAGGTGTAATCAGCGTGGAGTATCTGCAGATTTCTCATCAGTTCTGCATAAATATTCTCCTTTTCGCTAATCTTTGATATTAATGTCCTTATTATCGGGGCTATCTTTTTTACGAAATGCATCGTACAGTGTTTTGGCTACTACATCATGCCTCATAAGTAGATAGTACTGCAATGACTTCTTTGAACAGCTGCTGATGACATGGGTGATATCCTCGATGTTAGTTCTGCCGAGTCAGGTGTTTTGCCTGCATCTCTATCTCTTTTGTGAATCAGGTATTTCGTGTTACTTTCCTGTTCTTGGATTGCAAAAGCGTATCCTTCAAAGTGGGAGCCAATATAGCGGTTGTTGGTCCAAGATAGACTACTTTCCTTATCCATATTCTCTCACTATGGAGCTTCCTGGCAACATATCCATGCATGATTTTTTGCTGATAAGCCTGCAGTTTTTCATCCATGGATTCACTGCGATACTGCTGAGCGATTTTTCCTGGGTGTGAGTTTTTTATTATCACACAGGGAATATCTCTCGAGGAGTTCCTTCCCAACTCTCATGATCTTATCTGTTTCATGCAGATAGACTTCTCGAGAAACGGGCTCCTACGCTTCGAGGTTCGTAGATTTTGTCGGAGGGATATGATGCGACATTCAAATGCTGTCTGGACTGATGTTAGGCTTCTGCCTCCTTGCTTACTTTTCAAGTAAAGGCGGTGTATGTCACTGTTGATGTGGAAGATTCCGGCGTTGTTTAGTATTTTTCGAGTTCCAACATCAACTGCTCCGATTTCGTCTATCGTCCAATAATTGAGTATTCCAAACGTTGGTGTTAGGACAGGCACAGCAAACACATTGTGAGCCACTGTTTTGTTTTGCGCAGAGAGTTCCGATAACCAAACCTTTCTTAATCGGGTGTAGTATTCCCTGGTTACGCGTTCCTTATTACAGATACCATTATAAGATATGTTCTCATCTATCCCCAGGCATCTGTAGCAGTCCTCATCAGATATCGTTAAAACAGTTAGGCCATTGATGACAATGATTGGTTGTTGTTTTTCCCCGCTTTACAGTCATGTATGAGCATTTATCTTGGCCAAACTCCATTCCTATATCTTTTGAGAACGTTGTAACCAAGTCAAGATTTTTCTTCATTCCATCCATGTTCTTGGCATAGAGTTTCAGTTCGTCCACAAAGATATTATGGGTTAGGTTCGTATTTCTGTCTTCCTGTAAGCCAATGATGTATCCCTCACATTTCTTGAGCAGAAAGGATAAGAGGTTTAATGAAAATATGAATAATATCACAGAGAGACTGTCCCCCTAAAATATACCCCTGCGATATTTTATTTTATCAGTGGAAATAGAGTCCTCCCTCTCTGTCTTTAACCTTAGGATAGTAGCCCAAGAAGAAGACAGCCTCACTATAGCTCTGACAATAATGTCTGGGACTTTAGCAAGTTGGAGGGCCTCTATCATCCAAGAGTGGGAAACAGAATCGATGTATGTATGTACTAAGGTATCTATGTATGCGCAGGAACATGGGAATACATGGTTTAATGCCCAGTACGCAGCTAGCAAGTTTATATCAGGACATCATTCTAGGAGTGAAAAACTCTAATGTAAAACATGCGATTCAAAAGCATCCAAAGACTGATCTATTCTTCCTTTTGGATACTTGTCACCGCTGTTCAAAGAGTGGGATTGGTGCAGTGCAAGCCTGTTCTTCATTTAAAAAAACTTCATGCGCAAGCATCATTTGATTTAAATGATTTTCGCATGCGTTGCGTGAATATGGTATTTTCTATTTTATTTCATTGCATCATATGCAGAAATGATTCTAAGTCCTTGATATGGTTAAACATTCGTGTCTGTGTCACCCATGTATGAATCCGAGATGCAACCATTATGGCGGGGTATTGGCAGTATCAGTAGAAACTCGGACGCCATGCTTTGCAGCATAGAGTTTAGCCCCTTTATGGTCTGAGTTCATTTCCCGCCAAAGTTAACTTTGCCTTTAATCCTTACGGGGTCGATAAAATAAAGTACCAGTAATACACTGGTATAATTGCTGGCCTTGTGCCAAAGGTAGAAACAATTATGTATGTATGTATGAAGGATTTTTATTTTGTGAAGAGAGACACTCCCAGTCTTCATTAAGACATCTCTCTAAGAGAAGGTCACTCTGATATATAACCTGCGACTTCGTTTGTATCCAATGATGTAGACCAGTTCTTCTTTTTGGGCAAATGCATTCGATATTCAGAGAGTGGGATTGGCTGCGTGCAAAGCCTTTCCTCACTTAAAAAAGCTTCAATCACAGGTATTGCTTGATATGTGACATTTGTTGGCGATGCATGGAATTGCTGGCCATAGGCAAGTTCTTGCAAGACTAAAAAGGTACGTTTGTGATGCTCATGCTTAAGTATGAAGCAATGGCATTATTCAAAATCAACTTGCAACCACCATACATGTATGTATGTATGTATGTATGTATGTATGTATGTATGTATGTATGTATGTATGTATGTATGTATGTATGTATGCATGTATGCATGTATGTATGTATGTAAGTATGCATGTATGTGTGTGTGTGTATGTATATTATGTTTGTATATATGTATATGTAAATATATGTGTGTGTGAGTGTGTATGTGAAGGTTATTTAGTACGGTATATTAATTAATGTAGGTGGCACCTGCTTAAACTGGCTGATAAGTAAATAGACAGTGTGTTCTTCAATGGTACCACTGTATTAAATATTTGTACCCGGCAGAATGTTTACAATATATATGAGAGAACGTAGATTCAATTTTCCTTATCGAATCTGACATTGTGGAACTTGATACGTGGCTACAATAAATACACTGGTTCGAGTTTGCCATGTTATGCAATCAAACCTGGGGCCTTATATTTCCGAAGCGAACATTTTAACCCCACAACTTTAATAATTGCGTATTGCACATACATCTCTTGTACTGAATTATGACTTCATTTATCGACCCTTAGATGAAAGGCAAGTCAGATTTGAACTCTGAATTTGAACTGGAAGCAATTTCAAAATATTTACTTCAACACCCTAACAGCTTTGCCAACTCGCCGCCTTTTCTTATAGAGAGAGAAAACGCGTGAGTATGTGTGTGTGTGTATGTGTCTGTGTGTGTCTGTGTGTGTCTGTGTGTGAGAGAGACAGAGAGCAAGAGCGAGAGAGAGCGAAGGAGAGAGAGAAACAGCAGTATCTTTGATAAGTGAATGTCTTACAAATGCTTTCACTTCATACTACATTATTTTTCCCAACATAGCGTGTACATTAAAAGCTGGAGTGTATAACTGACTTGTTAATTCCGGCTGAATTAACTGGGATGTTAATTAAAATCAACAATATTATTGATATGAACCGGAAGTTGTGGCAGTGGAAAATCGGAAGTATTGTTCAAGATGGACACCAGTATATTGGGTGTCTCACTTACACACAAATCACTAGCTTTTGCCAAATTTACTTATTAATTTCCATTTTCCTTCTCAGTATTGACATTGCATTGGCTTGTCAAACCATTCATCCCACACAGTTAGGTCAAATAGTAATTGACCCGATGTTGATTTTGAACTGGTCAGGTCGAGAACTTAGTGTAAATTTTAATGTTTGAAATTTAGAACATACACGATTGTGAGTGTGTTTTGACTAGTTACTATCAGGGTGATATATCAGATGGAGACGTAAATAGAGAGAGCGAGAGCGAGAGAGAGAGAGGGGGAGACATAAAAAGAGAGGAGAGAGAGAGGTAAAGGGGAAAACTGTGAGAAAGGGGAGAGAAAGAGGGAGTTAGAGACAAACAGAGGCGAAGAGAAAAATAGACGAGGATACATGGAAAGGGAGAGAGGGTAAGAAGCTAGTGACGGTGTAAGAGAGAAATGGGGGTTATAGGAAGTAGGAAAGAGAGGGAAAGAGAAAGAAATAGAAAAAGAAGTAGAGAGAGAGGGGAGGGAAAGAGACGGAGAGGGAAAGAGAAGAGGGAAAGAGAAGGAGAGGAAATGTGAAACTAGTGAGAGTGTGTATGAGAGAGAGAGAGAGAGAGAGAGAGAGAGATAGAGAGAGAGAGGGAGAGAGCGGGTGAGAGGGAGACGGAAATAGAAGGGGAGGGGAACATAAGAAGAGAGAGGAAAGTAGAGCGAAAGAGAAAGAGAAGGAGATGGAATGAAGAGAAGGAAAGAGACGCATATCATATATCAATAAACTTGACTTTGCCAGATAGAATTAACTGATGGAATATACGCTGGTTAGGTGTCAAATATCAGAATCTCACGTACAGGTTAACATTTCAATTTTGGCAACTAAATATTACTGAATTAACATGGAAACTTTCAAATTATGTGTTTCAAAATTATGCAGCCATTAAATAAAACTTACATATCTGAGGCGACAACGCCTGGGTTTTTAGTGCAGATTTTACAGCTGGATGCCCTTCTATGCCCTAACGTCTTTAGTCGCCTCATACAATAAACGGAGACAGAGTGTACTCAGCTGCCTATGTGTTTATGTCCCTAGCTTAGCTCTATTTCTCCCATTTATGCACCTCCTTCTCTGAAATAAAATAATTTCAACGTACAATTTGCTCAGCTGACAAACTTAGTTTTTGACACTTCTTCCTTTGACTCAGAAAAATAACAAGCCTGCATATTCTACTACACAGTCCATATTAACTCTTTCCGAGGATTCGATATTTTACAATGCTGGGATCGAGCAAAATGTTCAGTGAATTTATTGTTTGATCGCAGAAAATATCCAAGTTAATTAAACATATTTCTATAAAGCTGTGATCCTTTAAGTTTCATCAATGCACAATCTGAGATGTGTGCGCTCTAGATCGCTGCCTAGTTGCTCATGATGTTTGCGCCATCACTGACTAACTAAGAAAAGTACTGTAATCAATCAAATTGTGATAAAGATAATTAAAATATGCAATATTGCCAAAAAAAAAAGTTGTTTAATTATACTTGTAATTTGGTAGAATTATTGGCCGATGAGATGGATCGATCGACATACATTGGTTTCCACGATGAGGTATTCGATCAATGGGACCGGTTGCTCCAGAAATGAATGTGTAAGTAGCAGTTTATCCCAGGGACACTTGTATCATTAACGAATTGGAGAAAGATACAGTGTGTAACAAGGTTGACTCCTAGAATTACATATACAGACGTTCCACGGTCTTCCAAACAATCTCAGTCTACACAATTCAACTGAAGAGGGTTGATGATGGTGATTACTATGATGATAATAAGATGTGATCGTTATGGTTAGGAATATGTATATGATTAATATGATGCTGATGGTTATGAATATAGTGATGGCTACAGTGATAGTAATGACTATGCTGATAGTGATGAATATGATGATAGTTATTGCTATGATAATGGTGTGCTGCTGGCTATGATGATGCTGATGCTAATGATGATATTGATGATGATGATGATGATGATGATGATGGTGATGGATATGGTGGCTATGGAGTCTTGCACTTTTTCTATTTATGTCTACTTGACGTACCACTACTTACAAACACATGAACTGATATACACACATACACACACACACGTATATACATGCATGCACACCCACACACACATGCATACACAATTACACAGACATATTTACACACGTGCGCACATACACCGCCTCTACTCTATCTCTCTCTCTCACACATACACACACGTATATATATATATATATATATATATATATATATATATATATATATATATATATATATATATATGTATATATATATATATATAAAAGAATAGAGGTGTAACACACAAGTTATTATTTATTGGTAAACGGAATAGAAAATGCTGACAAATTGTTCACAGTTGAAAAATGGTTTAATTAGGAATAAAAGAGTATTAGTGATTGCATGGGTTAGTATTCAGTTGTGGTTTTAAGTTTTTAAGTTTTTACCGGTTGCGCATTTCTAAATGCTTTTCAAAAATAATTTTGAGATAGAGTGTCCGTGCTGTTTGCTCTGATCTGATTAGTTTTGGGAATTCTACCTGTTTTTATGTTAAAAAAGTGGCTCCAGCGTTATTTTTGTGTTGCAAAAATGGTTGTGGTCAAAACAATTTTGATTGGTCGGTAGAGGTCATGTGAATGTAAAAAGTTGATTTTGCGCCAAGACTGTTTTTATGTTAAAAAAGTGGCTCCAGCAAAAATTCTTGGTCAAAACAATTTTGATTGGTCGGTAGAGGTCATGTGAATAAAAAATTGGTTTTGCGCCAAGATTGAGAAATGACTCTTTCACAACAAATATGTGCGTGTGTGTGTGTATGTGTGTGTGTGTGTGTGTGTGTGTGTGTGTGTGTGTGTGTGTGTGTGTGTAGTAGTAGTAGTAGTAAGATGTTCGATGTTGCGACAATGGCCAGCAGCGATGTGTATCAAATGGCTATTAAGATAAGTGTGTGTGTGTGTGTGTGTGTGTGTGTGTGTGTGTGTGTGTGTGTGTGTGTGTGTGTATAGCAGAGTGATTCGTGGTGGTAGGGATGGTCAGTAAGAATGTGTCTGAAAGCAATGGGGGGTATTTTAGCATGTCAAAAGATAAGTGTGTGTGTGTGTGTGTGTGTGTGTGTGTGTGTGTGTGTGTGTGTGTGTGTGTGTGTGTGTGTGTGTGTGTGTGTGTGTGTGTGTGTGTGTGTGTGTGTATAGCAGAGTAATTTGTGGTGTTCAGGGATGGTCAGTAAGAATGTGTCGGAAAGCAATGGGGGGTATTTTAGCATGTCAAAGATATTTTTCAGCTTTTGTCTTATACGGAGAAGTGCGTGTGTGTGTGTGTGTATATAAGTCTCTTTGTATGTTGATGTACGCGTGTGCATGTGTTTGTGTATATATATATATGTGTGTGTGTGTGTGTGTGGGGGTGGACTAGTATTTTTCCTCCCTGGTAAAATGGTGTACATTATTCGATTTTTTCAGTAAAATCGGTTCTCTTAATAGAACATCAAAAATCTTAACAATAAAAGGTGTGAAATGATATTCACTATATATATATACACATACATATATTCACTACATGTATATATATATATATATATACATATATACATACATATATATGCACATATATTTCTTTGTATTGCACCATAGAGCATGTGTGTTTACGTGTGTCATTGTGTTTATATGTGGGTAGAGATGTGTGCTGATGTAGGTATGTATGTTGACGTGTGTATGTTGTGGGTTCGTCTTAGGGAGAAGTGTTTAGACGGGGTCCGTATTTGTTAATGAAGTAAGATTCCTTGCTGATGCGCTGGGTGTGGGGGGCATTATCTTTAAATTTGTAGAGGGGAAAGATTCTGAAGTTGGGATGATTTTGGGCGGCACAGGTATCAATGTGTTCACTCAGTGGTATTTTCCTGTATTCCCGTATTTTAATTTGGGATCTATGGACAATTTGCGAACAATTTGTCAGCATTTTCTATTCCGTTTACCAATATATATATATATATATATATATATATATATATATATATATATATATATAGTTTTGCGAGGTTTTTGATATGAAATCGTGTGTCGAAACAAATATTGTTATACTTGGGGAGGGTCATGTTTGTGTAATAATATTGCCAGAATTAATAACAGAACATACTCACTGTTTGGATTGTTTTCGCTTCTGTGTATTTTATATCGGTTAATTTAATTTATTCAGTCCTCAATGTTGCTATTGACTGACCAACGGTCAAAGATACAGATACAATATAGACACAAACACAAATATATAGTCTGTACTGATAGGAAATGTATCATATCTACAGTAAATCCCCGGATAAACTGTAAAACTAGAAACGTAGTCTATAGCATAAGATGCACAGAGGGTACTTGCTGAAACATGACAACAACACACATAGGCGAGACAGCTCGTAGAATAGGTGAAAGGATAGACCAACACTGGGGGGAACTAAAAGGACTAAAAAACGGTTCAGTACTATACGAACATGACAGACAACAACACAATGGTAACATAGACAAGATAGACGTTAGAATAATATCTAAACATAGAAATGACCCAGCAGATAGGCAAATCAGAGAGGTCAGCGAAATAGTACTTAGAAGGCTAAACAGAAAAAATGAATGGAATAACAACACCACCAAAACAAACAACACTGACCTAAGAGAGGTATAAATAAATAAATACATAAATACATACACAAGAACAATAACAACAAACACATATAAACACACACTAGTAAACTAAGATAGAATACATTAACCAATACACAGTCACCCAAACAAGAACACACATCAAACAAAACACTATACACACACGCAAACGCATGCGCAGAGAAGACAAACAAATAAACAAATAAATAAATAAACAGACTAAATAAATATGGCATAAGCATACAATGCAACGGGAGGAAACATAATAGCACCACTGACGATGTTGCAGATGTGCAACGAAAGAACTTTGATAGACTATATATATGTGTTTGTGTCTATATTGTATCTGTATTTTTGACCGTTGGTCAGTCAATGGCAACAATGAAGACCGAATAAATTAAATTAACCGATATAAAAGACACAGAAGCGTAAACAAACCAAACAGTGAGTGTGTTCTGTTATTAATTCTGGCAATATTATTACACAAATATGACCCTCCCTAAGTATAACAATATATATATATATATATGAAAATAGGGTGAAAAAGACGATTATTAGGAAGAAAACAAATTTGTTTTCCTCTTTTTTCTGGGTTAGAAAATGTTTAAAACAAAATATTTTACTTTGTGTGAAGTGTTAAGGAATTAGTTAATTTATTTATTAATGAACAATGTCATTTATTTATTTATTCATATATTTAATAATTGTCTGTTACCAGTTTCAGCATTTTATGCATTATCAAAGGGGGGAATTTGTATTGTTGTAAAATGTTGGTGATGTTGAACACGTTAAGGAAATAGTGAAGAAAGAATAAAGTTATTTACAAACAATGTTTTTGAAGTGAAAAGAAAAAAGAAAAAGAAAAAAAGGGGGGTAATGTGGAACATGCTAAGGTAATGGGAAAGAAAAAATAATATTATTTAAAGGCATAGTTCTTGATGATAAGCAGTTCGAAATGTGTTATGGCAAGAGTGCTTAGTTGATCCATGATGGAGGCAAATGGTAGTCTAGGGTTTGATATGATTCCCTTTTTAGAGAGTTAATATGCAGGGGGAGGAAATTCAGGGTGGTCAGGTAGGGCAGAGAGGTCCGGGTCAAACATTTTCCTATATATATATATATATATATATATATTTATTAAAATAACAGATTAAAGTTTAAGCAGAGAATCGCTGCTTTCACCCTTAACGGGATCTTCTGAAGATCCCGTTAAGGATGAAAGCAGCCATTCTTTGCTTAAACTTTAATCTGTTATTTTAATAAATAGTTGCTCTACGGTTCTTATATATTTGATATATATTTATCCTTATCGAGCCCTCTTTGGATTTTTGTCTTCAAATTTATTATTATTATTATATGGTGGATTGGCAGTATCGGTAGAGGGTCGGACGCCATGCTTTCCAACATAGTTACGTCCCTTTACGATCTGAGTTCAAATCCCGCTGAGGTTGACTTTGCCTTTCATCCTTACGGGGTCGATAAAATAAACTACTAGTAATGCACTGGGTAATTGCTGGCCTTGTGCCTAAAGTAGAAACAATTATTATATATATATAAATATATAGGAAAATGTTTGACCCCGAGAGCAGAGCTCAAGCCGTTTGACGGTTATTTCTGGACGAATTTACCTTGAGCTCTGCGTCGGGCTCAAACATTTTCCTTTTACCCACTCTACTACCCTAAGTATTGAGTACTCTCGTGAGTTATGGTCCATCTGGTTCCTTACCACTCTTCCTTCATTATATATATATATATACATGTGTGTATATATATATATATGTATATATATATATATATATATATATATATATATATATATATATATATACATGTGTGTATATATATATATATATATATATATATATATATATATATATATATATATATATATATAATCAATAACAAAGAACGCCTATGGCATATGCATATCTTTACTTGCTAACATTGTTTCATCCGCACTATAAGTGGGACTCATCAGAGCATAAAGGTTGATTACATATCACACAAGCAATAACAAATCCAAGACATTGAAGAAATAAAGAATAAAAAATAATAAAAGATAAAAAATATAAAAAATATTGAGGAAGTAAAAATAAAAATAAACATTGAAAAATAAACATTGAAAAATAATTGAAAAATAAGGGTGCTATCAGTCACAGTTGGGCGGGGTGCTGTCAACATATAGTTACATACAAGCATACACATAGATAAGAGAACAAACAAGAATAGATAAGATAGATAGGAGTAGGTAAGAATAGATAAAAAATAGGTGAAAAATAGGTAAAAAATAGACATATAATATATATAAGAAAATATAAAAAACATACATATAAAATATACAGATAATAGTGATACAAGGTAAGGAATGAAATAAAATAAAATAAAATAAAATTAAAATTAAAATTATATAAAATAAAATATAATATAATATAATAATAAAATAAGATAAAATAAAATAAAATAAAATAAAATAAAATAAAATAAAATAAACTAAAATAAAATAATATAATATAAGATATAATTAAATAAAATTAAATAAATAAAATTAAATAAAATGAAATGAAGTAAAATAAAATAAAATAAAGTAAATTGAGATAAGATATATATTTTTTTAGAATATATTTCTTGAATATATCAGGGGCCCACGAAGGCCCTAAGTGTCACAGTTATCAGTATCACTTGACCATTGCAATGCAATGGAGACGTCCCAGGTTGGGCAGTCTCAAAAGTTCACTCGAAAGTCACGGGTGTGCATTCACACAGTTGAGCGGTGGGGTAATCACAAACCGGTTCACACCCGGGAAGGAGTCCAATGGTCAACAGAGGTACATCGAAGGATGGTAGCAGAATTCACGTGCAGCAGCAAGAGGCAGACAAGTGGGCCGAAAGCAAGCAGGTGCAGGCGGGCTAGCCGAAAGCAAGCAAACACAGTTGGGTCAGGCGGGTTAATATGCATACTCAACAGCGCATACAAAAGATATATAAAAAATAGCTTCAAGAGCCAATATCATGAAGTCACCGCATTGGGACATCTCAAGATTATACACACCAATATGTTCTGCACGTATATGCACATATACACACCACATGCATATGCAGAGGCGGTATACATATATATACATTTTTATATACAGACATATACAACCACCTACACCCATACACATATAAATGTATACACAGACACACACGCACACACACACAGCGTAGGACACCCGGGTCAAAGCTGATATTAAACACAGAAATACCACATTAGGCAAGACCCACCACCACGGATAATACATTCAAAATAAATACATAGTGGTGGGTCTTGCCTAATGTGGTATTTCTGTGTTTAATATCAGCTTTGACCCGGGTGTCCTACGCTGTGTGTGTGTGCGTGTGTGTCTGTGTATACATTTATATGTGTATGGGTGTAGGTGGTTGTATATGTCTGTATATAAAAATATATATATATGTATATATATATATAAATATATATATATATATATATATATATATATATATATATATATATATATATATATATATATATATAAATTTTAGTACAGCATTAACGAGGCTTTAGAACATGGCCAAGCTAACGAATGCAGAATCGGTCTGTAGCTTTAGCACTCGGATGGGAAAAAGAACCCCAGAGTAATAGCAATACGTTCAGACAGCTTAGCAAATCAGATATAGCGGTCGGCAGTCCATCCGCATCACTAGATCAACGAAAATACAGGACCCAGGAAAAGATTTTCTACTGACCCGGACAGAGCGGTGGGGCTGAATGCAAAATATACATCGTATATCACACAATATACATCACATACAGCACGCAACATCAGCGCTAGGTTTCTGCAAATCCAAGATCGACAAATTCCGATTGCAGGAGTCTGCAATATAATGGTTTTTGACGACCGAACTTAGGATTTCCTTCTTCAGCAAGTCTTTCGTTCTTAGCCTGAGCGGGCATGTTGTATCTTTAAATTTCGCCACAGACACGTGGTTTTCTCCAAGGGAGGTAACCCCCGCTTAGGCGGTGAATTCTAATTTGAGATAAAGGAATGAATCCCTTTAGACAAACCGAATTAAGCACTCATATATATATATATATATATATATATATATATATATATATATATATATATATATATATATATATATGAGTGCTTAATTCGGTTTGTCTAAAGGGATTCATTCCTTATATATACATATATATATATATAAGCAGCTTTTGTATAAGGCATGCAACACCAACACAATAAGAACAAATAACAGTTAAGTAAAGATTATTAGGCCTTTTTTCATTTCAACCGAAAGGTTAGCATTACCAGCATCACGCCAGCATCACGATATGCGTTAGCTTCATCATGTGGTCCCTTTTGAGGCAATACTTTAAGATCGGATGCCTTTCTTGGTGCTATTCCTTTCAGTCTCATCATACTATATACCTAATATAAACTGGATACACACAGTACCTTATGTGAAATTAAAATACATTTAAAGTTCTTTGGTCTAAGGAAGAGAAATTATCTTAAATCCGAAGGTTAACAAATTAATCAACTTTGGTACACTTATCTGTGAAATATTCAGCTATTGTCAAGGTAAATTCGTCAGCATGTTTTTCATGAAATATTCATCGTCTAATAGAGCGGAGGTCCAATAACAACAATCATCATAATATGACCGCCGTTTGGTTTTGCTTGTAAAATATGTCCAACGTTTATTTCCGTAGATATCCCGACCACATTTACTTCGTATTGGAGCTGCGATTTCTCAATTCAGAGAAGAAAAGGCTCTGCTTGTACAGGAACCTTTATCTCAGAGTTACGCGCTCTATCGAGTAACCTTATTACAAAGACCCTTCAGAGGAACCAATTTCGGTCTGTTGTATCTGATTTTAATCAGACACCCACTGAACAAACTGGAATGATTCACTTGCATTAAAAGAAATCAGTATGTATATATCTAATGTGTTAACTACAAATTATTTGGTAAATATAGCTAAAAACAGAAATATGAAACATACATATATTGCCTTCAACGAAAGGTATTCATTTATTTGAAGCAAATAAAAAATTATTTGAATAACATACATTTTAAACTACGATTGAACACCATCTGCATATTTCCTCATACACCCGCCACACTCCCATACCCCACCCCCACATTCGCACACACACACACACACACACACACACACACATATATATATATATATATATATATATATATATATATATATATATATATATACATGTGTGTGTGTGTGTGCATATTTATATACCAATATAGAGCGGTGGAGAGAGAGAGATGTAGAAAGAAATGTATGATTTAATATTTTCTTATTTCGCTTAAATTCGTAGGAAGACACTATAAAAATCCATATCTGTAAATCAACAGATGCCAATTCTTGCTAAATTATGTACACACACACCCACATACATACACTCACACACACACACACACACATATATATATATATATATGAGAGAGAGTGAGAGAGAGAGGGGGAGAGGGAGAGGGAGAGGGAGAGAGAGAGAAAGTGGAATTGGAAATATCACGGAAAATATGTTTAAGGATCAGTTTTTCTTTTTCTCTCCTTTGATTCGTCAAAGTGACATTATTGAAAAAATGAGAGGAGCGATTCTTTGAAGAAAAAAAGAAGTTTTATAATGTATACGAAATAAATAAAATATAACCGGTTTCGATGTGTCAGTGTAAACCAGCTTGTCAAATATTGGATATTACAATTAAAGAGAATTAAAAAGAATTAAATGTTTTGAAGAGGTCTGTCATTTTTCTTGATGCGAAGACTGAGCCTAAAATGGAACATTATATATATAGAGTGAGAATTAATCATAGTAGTAGTAATCGAGTAGTGGTGGTTTTCGTCTCTTTTCACAGAACAAAATTGTTTTGAAGAATAGTCTCAAATGGATTGGTCAAGATTCAGATGAGGGTGGCGTAGGAGGGATATATAAGCTAGAGACAATTGCTATAGGGGAGAGAGTTAAATGAGAGAGGCAGATGGGGATTAACAAAAGAAAATCTATTTTAAGAATATGGTTTTAGAGAGTATGAGTGTGTATGTGTCATTGTATGTAAATATATCTGTGTGTGTGTGAGAGAGAGAGAGAGAGTACTTTATTTTGTTCATCACCGGTCTTTTTGTGGTGGAAATAAAAAAAAACAGAGCAAAGCATCAGTGATGGCTTTCAATCAGGAATTTTTGGAAGATATGTGTATGAACAACTTCACTTTTTAACCTTATGCATACATATGTACATATAGAAGTCTCCTGATGAGTTGAGTTTCTCGAAATACTCGGACTATTGTTATTACTTAACGTAACTGCAGTAGGTACATTAGAGTAAGTAGGTAAATTTGTTTTTCTTATGTTGTTTGCTTTTCCTAGATATGATTATATATATATATATATATATATATATATATATATATATATATATAATTATATATGTATATACGTATATATATATACACAGTATATATATATATATATATATATATATATATATATATATATATATATACATACATAGTAATAATAATAAATTTGAGCACTAAAATCCAAAGAGGGCTCGATAAGGATAAATATATATCAAATATATAAGAACTGTAGAGCAAATATTTATTAAAATATTTATTAAGGGTGAAAGCAGCGATTCTTTGCTTAAACTTTAATCTGTTATTTTAATAAATAAATATATATATATATATATATATATATATATATATATGCGTGTGTGTGTGAGTATCTGAGTGTGCGTGTTTTCGTGTATGTGTGTGTGATTATATACACTCAATACACACACGCACTGCCCCCCCCCCGCCCCATAAATATATATATAATATAAAATATATGTCAAACCTTCCTAGATACTTGGAGATTCGTGAGGCATATACTTAGGAAAGTATACGTTATTTCTCATGTATTTTAAATATCTTTACATATGGATATCTCATTCTATGGTAATTACAATCCCACTGCGACAAGTCTTATTATAAGCACAACACGCAGTCCCACCGTCTATCTATTTCCCAAGATACATAAATCTAAAAATCCTGCCTGTCCTATCGTTTCCGCTTCACCGCTCCCAGATTTCCTCATATTTACTCCGGCCCCACCATTTCCGGTTTTATAGTCATCTAACCTATAGTTACACCATGTGGAAATCATTTATATATTTTTATCTAAGGGTAGATGATTAGTATTTTAATGCAGAATAAGATATATGTTTAGCATAGAAGAGATATATTTAACTCCTAAACATACTGACGAAGAGAATCATCGTCTTAATGGTATTTACCACAATATATAATTGGTTATCTATACAAATTACTGAAAACGATGGTGAACAGCCTATTTCTCTGATTCTTAGAAACAGATCTGTCTTTGTAAGTACATACTAATCCTCAAGTAAGTACATCGCTATTGTAACACCTAAGAGTTTCTGTATTTAAATCTACATATCATTTACTGCAGATATATGTACGAAATAATAATTTTCCCTCAATTGGTATATCCACGTATATATCATTTGCATATATATATATTCTCATTTAGGTTTGTTGGTTAACCACTGGATAGCATTTGTCATTCCGTATAGTCAACCTTGATGTAATATTAGGGAGAGCACTCCACGTAATGCAACTCACCCGTCTTCGTTTGTGTTGGTGGTGCGAGTACGAAGTTAATTATTATAAAATAACAGGAGGCTGGACTGGTGTAATTCCTTAAACGTTTATTATACAATGAACATTTCAATGACCGGGTTCAGTATGAATCCGGTGACATCATCAAGTATTCGAAATGTAACAAAGGAATATAATAGACACAATCCATGGGGCTGAAAAGGCAGAGAGACAAGACTGCGGCCAAACACTAGAAACTACTAAGTGTTTGGCGGCCTTCTTGTCTGTCTGCCTTTTCAGCCCCATGGATTGTGTCTATTATATTCCTTTGTTATATTTCGGATACTTGATGATGACACCGGATTCATACTGAACCCGGTCATTGAAATGTTCATTGTATAATAAACGTTTAAGGAATTACACCAGTCCAGCCTCCTGTTATGTTATAATATATATATATATATATATATATATATGTGTGTGCGTGTGTGTTTATGTCTGCGTTTGTTAGTGTCTGTGCGTATGTGAGTTGTTTCTTTGAGCAAGCCACTTGCCGTTTATTTCGTTGAGCAAATGCTTCGTCAAAAACATTAGAGATCCGATAACAACACCATTCTGAATTTGAAGATAATTTGCCGATTAAAGCTAATGTTTGGAGACGTGTTCGAATCTACGAAATTGGAGACGTCTGGAAAACATAAAACTGAAACCTCCAAATTTTCGCTGACACCTCCGTCCACTATTTTCTGTCTACAGTGTAATTTACTGATTTTTTTATAATGATCGATTATTATTATGGCCATTATCATTGGGTCACACACGCTTTAAATTTTATACCATTTAACGTTTTAGATGTTATCACTGTTAATGAAAGCAGAGTGAAATTATAAAATATTCCAATGTATTTCTTAAGAGCTATTACAGAAATATCTGCTCGATTTATGTAAACAAGTTTTCCAATCTTAACTTGTAATTCTGTAAAGTATTAAAATAATTATTCATAGCATCTTTTCATATTTCGGTGTTTTTTTTATATATAGTTCGTCTTGGCAAGGCGACAGGATGATAAAGCAACTCATAAAAAATGATAATATTTTATACAAAACAACATGAGATGAAATCATTTAAATGAATTTCTCAACTGCTTTCTTATGGCATAAAATAATTCTTCAATTCATCGTTGATCAATAATTGATATTTTACAAAGATAATATATTTCTAAAGCAAAAAATATAAATTGAATATATGTATATATATAACTTGCATAATAACGCAGGTTTGAGTTGAAAAAAAAATCCTTTGATTAATTCGTGTAATTCCTATGTAGTTTTGTGCATCTAATTAAAAGAAAAAAACAGGTTTTTTCCATCAAATAACAAAAACAAAATTCCATCACTTTTTTCAGCTATTTAATTAAAGATTATTTTATCATTCCGCATACGTAATTAAAATTATAAATGCGAATTGATAACAAAATATACATATGTAAATAAGTATTTACATATGAATATTTTAATTACAATGAAAGCATTTTTGAATTTAGTATATTCGACAATATTAAAATATGTTTTTAATATTGAAGATCTGGAAGTAGCATGGCCGAAAGGTTAAAACGTTTGCTTCGCAATCATAGGATTACGAGTCCGATCCCACTGTGTGGACTCTTTAGCAAGGGACAGTTATCACAGCCTTGAGTTAGCCTATGACATGTGAGTGAAATTGGTCGCTTGTTTTCTATTAATTCAATTAACGGACAAACGTGTCATGAATTTAAAGAACACTTCCTTAGCTATTTCAAAGACATGTAAACTCTCAACGTAGCTGCCAGGGGGATTCAGCATGCCATTGTGTGAGATAACTATCTCCTTCAAGTACAGGTACAATTCATTTTTTCCAACTGATTGGACAGGATCAATGTGAAATATCGTGTCTTGCTCAAAGAGAGTGTATGCCAGTGAGAATCTAACTCACTATCGTACGACCATGAAACGCACAAACTATTCCCCAATCCACGCACCATCACCTAGCCCTACACGTTTTTATCATATAGATTCCTGTAGTAACTAATTCAGGTGTAAAATTTACATTACCAATCTCGTTTTTGACGAATGGCGACGTTACACATACTGGCACAAAGTCAAAAATAACATCACCCTATAAATATACAGGCACGCCACCCCACCCACACACAGATATATATATATATATGTACATAAATAGAGAGACACAAAGCAGGCTTTGTTTAGAAACGGCTAGCGAATTTGAAAATTCAATTAGAAGGTATGTAACCCTGCTATGGTTACACAGCCTCCAATTGAATGGAAGGAATAGGTCGCATGTTGGTGTAATAGTAACACATTGGTCCCAAAACCAAGGATGTGGGTTCTTGTCCCATTTACGTAAAATACTCATCCCTTTTTCCAATTTGAACGGTTTTAAAATCCCAACTAACAGACTAATATAAATATGTATGTATATATGTGTATATATATATATATGTGTGTGTAGTAATAATAATAAATGCGAACACTAAAGTTAGAAGATACCGTTAAGGGTGAAAGCAGCGATACTTTGCTTAAAGTTTAATCTGTAATTGTTATATATATATATATATATATATATATATATATATATATATATATATATATATATATATATATATATATATATATATATATATATATATATATATGTTTATCTGTGTGTGTGTGTATAAGGTGCTAGGACAAAGACCGATGAGAGGCCGCTGCTCACGTGGCTCCTCCACCATACAGTGGTGGCCACAACTGGACGCCGAACCCTAAGGTCACGCAAACATGTTAAGTGTATGAGATTTTAAATATACTAAAGAAACTCACTTGCATTGTTATCTACGGATATCTTGCTTACACACACGCACGCTCACACACACACATACACACTAACACACCCATATATATATATATACATAACCTCGGGTTATTCTATACCTTTGACTGGAACTTGGTAACAGTAAAATACAAATCGTTGCTATATATATATACATATATATATATATATATATATATATATATATATATATATATATATATATATATATATATAGAGAGAGAGAGAGAGAGAGAGAGAGAGAGAGAGAGAGAGAGAGAGAGGGAGAGAGAGAGAGCGAGAGAGAGAGAGGAGCGATTTATATTTTACTGTTACCAAGTTCCAGTCAAAGGTATTGGACAATCCGAGGTTATGGTAGAAGACACTTGAATAGCATGCCACGTGCTTGCATATTCTTGATACAGTATGAAAAATATGTTAACGTTCCGTACATGAGTCCTTCATCAGATGACAAAATGATAAATAACGAATGAAATACAAAGATATATATATATATATATATAAATCATGAAAGAAGCGTGACACGGTTTGCTATACAAAAAAAGGTTTTTAATCTCATTCCTGACAATTGTTTCTCTGAACTGGTAGGTCTAATGATCGCTATCCCCTTATTTACACGTTACTCGATCGCCATTACAAAGTTATAACCAGTCAGTTCATCGGAGCTTGCGAGAATGAAGAGAATATACAGGCATGAAAAGAATATACAGTCTACTATAAGCATTAGTAATGGCATTCAATTAGAACAATGACAACAATATCAACAATGCTAGCAATAAATCATTTGAAATAATCACAACATCAATCTAGGTGGGAAGTATAGTATATCTAAGATTTTAGCGTGTAAAACTAGCTGACATGAGGCAGATGTATACAATGGACATGTAAAAACTGTCGTAGGGTGTATTATATCAAGTGTAAAGATAAGCTGGTATTTTTAAACAATGTAGGTCAGGTGGCTGTAATAGTCGGTTTTTATCTGACCGATGAAGTATTTATCACTGTAGTGGAATTTGTGTGGTCTATATTAGATGAGGGCTGTCTAGCTTTCTCATCATCAATAACAAATATGTATAAGACAACACTAACAAAGCTAAATAATGGGCAAGTTAATACAGAGGTTAAGGAGGCAATATATATATATATATATATATATATATATATATATATATATATATATATATATATATATATATATATATATATACACACACACATGCACACAAACATATATATATATATATATACACACATACATACATACAAAGCGAAAACATGCTGACTATAATTATAGCAGGAGGAAGGTAAAGTTCTGTTGTAGTAGTATTTTGAAATGTTCTTGGATTTAGGATCAAGTGCTGACAGCAGCTGAGAAGATTCGAGCCTAGTGTATATGTGTACCGTCAACTCAGACAACTCCACTTGGCATTACATTGGATCCACCGCGGGTACTTTAAAAAAAATATGGTATGTACACAGGCACTCGATGAAAAATCGTGCACTTATGGGTTCTACAACCCTCGCAAAAAAAATATGGGAAATGAAGGACAGCAACACTAGCTACAGTATCAACTGGTCGAGGTTGTCCGTGCTAAAACCTACAGTACAGGTATGTCCCACTGTAGGCTATGTGATCTAGAACTACTATATATCCTTAGAAATGTAAAAAGGCTACTTAACAACAAGTTAGAAAGATCTATCTTCTGCAGGCACGGGGTCGCTACTAAATTCATAAGATTTAAACCTCCGTGAATCGAACCGACGTAACTTAGCTTTCAACTAGGATACCCACTACTCTGCAAGAACCACCACAGAAATATAATCATTAAGTACATTCTAGCCTTCTTAGTTCTATACCACACTAATTCTGTAAGTACCTCATTAACCCATAAACTTATCTCTTCTCAGATGCTGTCAGCACTTGATCCTAAATCCAAGAACATTTCAAAATACTACTACAACAGAACTTTACCTTCCTCTTGCTATACTTATAGTCAGCATGTTTTCTCTGTGTATGTATGTATGTATGTGTGTATGTATATACATATATATGTGTGTGTACATGTGTGTGTGTATATATATATATATATATATATATATATATACGTTATTCCGGGTTGAATCGGAGGTAACCACAGTAAGTAAGGTACTCAATACATAGCAGAGTATAAAAGTTTTAATATAGATGAGATTCTACAGGAGTAGAACTGTTTCATTCATTAGAAATCATCAGGAATCTAAATCCAAGAACATTTCAAAATACTACTACAACAGAACTTTACCTTCCTCTTGCTATACTTATAGTCAGCATGTTTTCTCTGTGTATGTATGTATGTATGTGTGTATGTATATAAATATATATGTTTGTGTACATGTGTGTGTGTATATATATATATATATATATATATATATATATATATATATATATATACGTTATTCCGGTACATGTGTGTGTGTATATATATATATATATATATATATATATATATATATATATATATATATACGTTATTCCGGGTTGAATCGGAGGTAACCACAGTAAGTAAGGTACTCAATACATAGCAGAGTATTAAAGTTTTAATATAGATGAGATTCTACAGGACTAGAACTGTTTCATTCATTAGAAATCATCAGGAATCTGATTCCTGATGATTTCTAATGAATGAAACCGTTCTAGTCCTGTAGAATCTCATCTATATATATATATATATATATATATATTGCCTCCTTAACCTCTGTATTAATTTGCCCATTATTTAGCTTTTTTAGTGTTGTCTTATACATATTTGTTATTGATGATGAGAAAGCTAGACAGCCCTCATCTAATATAGACCACACAAATTCCACTACAGTGATAAATCCTTCATCGGTCAGATAAAAACCGACTATTACAGCCACCTGACCTACATTGTTTAAAAACACTACCTTATCTTTACACTTGATATAATACACCCTACGACAGTTTTTACATGTCAATTTTATACATCTGCCTCATGTCAGCTAGTTTTACACGCTAAAATCATAGATACACTATACTTCCCACCTAGATTGATGTTGTGATTATTTCAAATAATTTATTGCTAGCATTGTTGATATTGTTGTTATTGTTCTAACTGAATGCCATTACTACTACATATAGTAGACTGTATATTCTTTTCATGCCTGTATATTCTCTTCATTCTCGCCAGCTCCGATGAACTGACTGGTTATAACTTTGTATTGGCGATCGAGTAACGTGAAAATAAGCGGATAGCGATCTCTAGACCTACCAGTTCAGAGAAACAATTGTCAGCAATGAGATCAAAAACCTTTTTTGTATAGCAAACCGTGTTACTCTTCTTTCCTGATTTATTATTACTCCAAGTGTTTACAACATAGGAATTACAGCGTACTCGTAGCATCACTATGGAAACGCCTTGTTGAGTCAAACTTAGCCATATATATATATATATATATATATATATATATATATATATATATATCCACTATACCATCCACTACCAGGAGTACCATAACTGGACTACACCTAAGTGGACTGCATATAACAATTATTTGTTACCCCGTATATATATATATATATATATATATATATATATATATATATATATATATATATATATATATATATATATATATATATATATATATATAGAGAGAGAGAGAGAGAGAGAGAGAGAGAGAGAGAGAGAGAGAGAGAGAGAGAAGAGGAAGGAACGGAAAATATATTTTTAGTAAATTCGCTCCTTAGTCGTTTAGGTGTTCGGCCTGCAATCTTTATATCCGGGTTTCTCACCGAAGTGAATGTGATGGTCATTGGCATACTTGTTGTGGAACAGCTAGGAACTCAGCTTGTAACGGATGGGCAGTTGTATTGTATTATCCAACACTTAATGTCACAAAACCGGGATAAGCTCTGACCTGATGAGAGTCTGTGTTTTCGACGGGCGTTATAATTTTAACCCATCATGTAGGGTTATGTGAAGCTGGGTAGCTTAGAGATTAGGCTGTTCGACTCACGATCGTAAGGTATAGAATCAGATTCTGACAGCGCACTTTGTAATTCACAGAGCCGTCCTTGTCATGTGTGTCATAGTGAATCACTCCGGGAACTATGATATGGGTGCGGGTGTCTGTGAAATGTTCAACCACTAACACTTGAATTTACCAATTTTCAACACAGTTTCTTTCTACCCAATTTCACACTTAAGGTCTGTGTCGATCCACAATTATGGCAAATGGCACTTACTTAAATATACCACCCAGTAGTAGCTATCCCGAGGACTAATGTTTGTGAAGCGAATTACTTAATTATTTTTCTATGCAGCATTCACACCAATTATGTCATTATAAAGGTAACAGAAGACATATCATATGATATGAGAACAAATGTAAGGAGTGCCGCCAGTAATAACATTACTGTAATTGTTCCACTAAATCTTCACAAATCATATCATCTGTCACACTTTGGTGTGACAGTTTTACGTATTTCTCTGTTAATAGAAGAGGATGAACGGCTTGCCTTGACTTACGATGTTTTTAGAGACCCTCATCAGAAAAACAATTACATACTTTATAACCCACGAAGAAATATGTAAAGAAAGGCTTTATATAGTCATCAAATATTGGCAGAACTAAATAACTGAACCTACTAATTGGCATAATGCTAGTAATTAGGGTAGTTGTTAATTCAATCATATATAAACATTTCCGTTAAACAGTTGAACGATATCAGTATAAATACATATGTGTACGCAAACAATACAGCATTTAACCGAAGTTGTGGGAAATGTATATATGAGAAACATCTATATATGTAAATAAGTAAACATGGCATATTTACATATTAATCAGTAGATTTAAAAAAATGAACAGCTAACTAGGGCCGGACTTAATGTTGATCGTGGTGGTGGGGCACATGGGATAATTGCCCCTGTTCACCAAATTGACGGCCGTAGCACTTTATTTGCGACCTCTGTCGGGGTTTTTATAATCTTTATCCCTTTCCCAACGAGAACTATTTTGTAAGAATGCATTTAATGCCATTATTGTGGCAACATTCTCAAAAATTTCTCAGCTTTCGAGATTGTTATCAGAACAATAATTTAATAAAGAATGTTTAATGTCATTAATATGGAGTCATAAAAATGTTTCTACGTAAGCGACATCAGGTGGTTGTGGCATTGTGTGTCTGTTTTCCACTGAAAGATTGGACAAATTCATCTCTATACATTTCTGTCTTTCTCTTTCGCTCTCTTCATTTATGGCAATGTCAATATATATATATATATATATATATATATATATATATATATATATATAACTGTGTACCTCTCATTATTGTCTATAACTCCCTCACGGTAGAGTAACCACGGAAGTATAGTGACTGCTTTCAAGCTAATACTATATACACTTCCAGTCTTCCTTCTGTAGCCTCTGCATTGTATTAATGTCCCCTCTGCCTTTCGTGACATTTTTCGTTGCTACAGGGGATTTAACTCCAATTCTTGACCGCTGTATCACGTGATAGGTCTCCCTACGCCTTCTCGAGATTCTTTCGCGCGATGCAGACCTGTTTTCAAATTTTACATGAGGTATTCTGATAAGTCGGCAAACATCACAAAAATGCTACATCTCTGTGATATAGGATTTTTGCAAAGTAGCCACGAAATTGTAATGTCGGGAATTTGAAGAAAAAATAGGTATATCTAATGTTTTTTCTTTCTTTATAATGTATTACATAGCTCTGATATAGTGTCAATTTAATTATTCCGATTATTTTGTCTCTCATAGTCATAGAGCAACACTGGTTAAGGTTGGCAACACACAATCTCACATACTTGTGAAAGATATATGTGTATATATGCATGTATATGTATGTATACACATATATTTGTGTACCTTTCATTATTGTATATATATATATATAATTGAGATGAGCGCAACAAGTAAACATTAAACAATCTTTTAAATAAATTAAAATACGATTTAAATATTTACCTATCCAAAATGCTTTTAACGACGGTTTCGCCTCACAAAAGATTGGAAATCCAAAGGGCTTCCAATGGAAAGATCGGCTCTTCAGAAAGCTATTTCCATTCTATAGGACGTAAAATCTCACAGTTTGTAAATATATCGCCTACTGCCAGCTAGTGTGAGGTCAAGTCGTTAAAATGACCCACACATAAACTGGTCGTTAGTGAAAGCGAGCATATTATAGACATGTTGGTTGCCACGCTACTAAAAGTAGCAGTTAGGTACAACACTTTTTTCTCTACACACATGGGAGAATATATATAAAATGAGAATAATATCCCCACAGAAACTGAGTACCCACGGAAATATATAGGGTGTCTATAATACATTTGTTGTTCAATGGTATTAATTTCCATTGGAAGTCCTTTGGGGATATTAATCTCATTGTATGTATATATATATAAGTTAAAACAATGAAATAAAAAATCAAATCATTAGAGATATACTTCACTGCTTAAGCAGTGAAGTATATCTCTAATGACTTGATTTTTTATTTCATTGTTTTAACTTATATCATGACTCTGTTTTCCTTTTAATGTTTTATTGTTTTCTGAGATTTATCTTGACATACATTTTCAACATATGGATTACATTGAGTTCTTCATACAGAATAGACCCCACAACTTACAGTGGATACATCTGTGTGTATATATATATATATATATATATATATATATATATATATATATATATATAGTAATAATAATAAATTTGAAGACTAAATCCAATATATATATATACAAATTTTAGTACAGCATCAACAAAGCTTTTGGTAGCAGCCAAGCTAACGAATGCAGTTTCGGTGTACAGCTAAGCACTCAATGGAGAATATTACCCCAGAGTTATAACATTACGTTTAGACAGCTTTGAAAATCAAATACACCGACCGATAGACGGGCCGCAGAGACCATAGCGACGAAAAAACTGAACTAGGAAAAATTTATATATATATATATATATATATATAAATTCAGCGAGAATCGAATTTTGGCGGGTTGAAAAAGCGAAACGGAACGCAAAATCATCAGTTATATTACATATTACTTTACCAATGATAATAATAACGAAGGCAAGTTGTTTTACACATAAATTTCACTGTTTTACGATCCTTTCCGAGGGATGATGTATATTGACCGATCATACCGTCTTCTTCGGAAACAATGGTGTTAGAATGTTTATTGGTAGTATATAAGCAGGGTAGATACAATAATAGACATACCATACAAATATATATTCAAGATTGCCTTTTTTTGATTGATGAAAATAGTGGAGGGGAGTGTTTTCTGACCCTATCACCACTCTCATTTGAGAAGAAGAAGAAGAAGAAGAAGAAGAAGAAGAAGAAGAAGAAGAAGAAGAAGAAGAAGAAGAAGAAGAAGAAGAAGAAGAAGAAGAAGAAGAAGAAGAAGAAGAAAAAGAAGAAGAAGAAGAAGAAGAAGAAGAAGAAGAAGATGATCATAAATGTGCTGAGTGCTTCGTGCTAGGTATAATAAATCTTCAGAGAAGAGATATCTAAAGTTGAGGAATGTCAAGCATTCGGTTCATAATAACTAACACTGTTTTTACATGGGTGTTCTAATTCATATATAGGGAACTTACTTGGTTATTATTAAATTAAGTTTATTATGTTAATTTATTTGTTACTGTATTGTTAACTTGAGAAAGTAATATTTAACAAATAATATTTAATAAAAATTCCAATTTAGATGGCATACCTTGTTTCTTAATCGAAGTTATCTATGTATACATAAATACACATATAGTAAGAAAAAAGAAATTCAAATCCAATGCTGATTTAGGATCGGTAATAAAGTTTGGATACAGGAAGAATCATTTACATAGTTTGTTCGGGTTAATTTGTAAGTCATATAATAGGTGAAATTTAATTCCAATATGGGAAAATATTTAGTGATATATATTTTTCAAGGCTACCATTATCCAAGGTTAGATGATATTAATGCATGGTAAATTTCAATATTGCTTTCGGTTATTTATTAGAGTTTAGATAGATGAATATGATTTTTATTAAGTCAATTTGGTTAGTTAGATTTAAGTTATTTTGATTAGTTTGGAAGCAGTAGCGTCCAGTGGGAGATGCCTTGGTCACGGACATCCTTTCTGTGGGGGGCATCATTTGAAGGAAAAGAACTTAATATATTTGATTGATTCATATCAAAGTCGAATAAAGCGTTTATTTTATGTTTCATCTGTGTTTATATAGTCAAAATGTTTTCCTTTCTCATAATATTTCTCAGTACATTTGGCCTTATACATGAGTCTTTGGGGCATACAATAAAGATTTGCTCCGGGCATCACCAGAGCTCTGCACGCCGCTATTTGGGAGTCAATAGTGTTATTGAAATGAGGAAATAGTCTATCCTCTTTTGAAGGATCAAATTTATGTTGATTCAGTTAATTACCAACATTCATTTATTCTATAGGCAGATTATTTGGGTAAGAATATGTTATTTCTAGTTATGTCTCACTTGGTTGAAGAAACTAGTTATGACGATAGTGATTTCAAGTATTAGGTGGGTTTATACTATTTGAATGTTTTCAGGATTATATGATTACATGAAATAATTAATTCCTGCTTTTTATTTAGTAACCTATCCTTATATTTCATGATTTAGAACAATTCCAGGGAACATAATGGGCACTCCCTTCTTCCGCCTTGATACGTGTTAGTTCTCTTTAGGGTACTCCATTTTAAGTTGTATTTTTCATTTTGAAATTGTTAATAATTTCTGCTAGTGAGGTGATTATAGCTAATTTAATATTTTTAAAAGAATGAGTATGAGAATAGAACCTTTTCTTAAATGAATTAGAAGTAGCAGCTATGTTGGATTGTGTAGTGTCCTTAGTAATTAATTTACATTTATATACTGTACTGCTAATCAAGCAATTGCCATTAAGTGGGCAGTTAGCTTTAAATCTACGATTGCATATATTTGTTTGGGATGAGTTATGTAATCTAAGATTATTATGTAAATTATTATTATTATTTTTGTTACTATTATTAATGGTATCACTGCTTGTATTGGTGTATATTTCGTTGGTAATGCGACTAATTGAGGATGATATTATGGATACAGAATTGTTAGATAGTAAGTTTGTTTGCCTTAAATTAGTTGGTGTTGGGCTAGTTGCGGGTGTATTTTCTATGATATGACCAGTCGATGATTGCTGGATACTTCATTTAATTGACCTAAGTTAGTGGGTATTTTGCAGGCTGTGGGTGTGTAGTTAGTATTATTAGATGTGTTTTGGTTTACATTGTGAGTACTGTTTTGATCTGATTGAGCAAAACCAACGTGATATTTGGATTCAGCACGTCAAATTTGTCCTAAATCTGCTAAATAAACTTAGACAATAAATTTGGTGTTGACCATTGTTAATCATAGAAACAGGTGAATGTACATTTAAGGTTACTCCAGAGTTATAATATAGGAGGTTTTTATTTACATTATCCATTCGCTTGGTTGAGTTATTAGCGCATATATTGTTAGTAATGATGCTAAAACATTATGGCATGCATTAGCAGAAAGAAGGTTAGAAGAGTTGCCCTTGGGAAATAATTTCTTGTTGTTTACGAGTTTGTAGATATAGGGTTATTTCTAGATTTTGGTATTAAATTTACGGAGCAAGTTTTAGTAGCTATAAGACTATCAGAACCGTTGTTAGACACTACATTTTAGTACTTTCTGTAGATCATAGGCGCTGGACCATTGATGCTATTATTCGGTATGTATGTGATGCATATGCTCTTTGTATCCGCTTCTGGCGAGGGCGTCATTGTAGTATGGCGCATTCTTATAGAATATGTCCTCATTAGCTGACAGTCTTAAGATCCAAAGTGATATGTTGTATACTAGGTTGACAAGGATAGAACTAATGTGGTTAGATTGATTATGAATATAATGCAGATTTTTATTAGGTTTATGGCATGGTTGATAAATACCAGTAGATAAGACCACTGTGATATCCAGTAAATTAACTATTTTACTACTATCTTTGAATGTTATTGACGGATTGTAAAAGTCCTGAAGGACATTTTTAATTTGCTTTTTAATTCTTTCTATGGATAAGAGACTGAGAATTTTACCCGTCTGAAGTGAGTCATCCCGATACAAACCACCTTCTAGGCGAGGAAAAGAGGATTTAATGTTAGATAGGAGGAAGAGATCCACAAGTTCCGTATCTTGAGCCAAATCCATCGAACCCATTCTGAAGTCATAGAAATCATCATAAGAATTTCTCGTCTAGTAGTCACCTTGAAATTCTATTAGGGTTTTTCTGGCCTGAATGATGATTTCAATTTCACTCATACTAATATCCGATTTAGATCCAATAAGGCTTTATTGAAGAAAATAGGGCATATTGACGAGTAGTAACTATCGATATCAGATTGTAGGAATGATGCTGTTTTTTTTTTTTTTAAACTTAATAAACCAGGCGATTACTTCTGATGGATTTTCCCAGACAGGAAGTTTAACGTGCTTTCTCACCAGAAGAATAATCCTATCCTAAATCTTTTAACTAATTCGGCTTATATCGGATTTAGAAGGGCGGATCAAACTAATTGATGGATTCGAGTTAAAGTTAGGTTTGTTATATTTCAGGTTGAATTTCAGACTTTTAGGTGTAAAGAGTTCGGTTCTATCATCATTGTGGAGGTTATTGACTATTGAATACGTTTTATTATTGATGTTTGTGAGTGCGCTGCCATTAGTTTTCTTAAAGTTCTTCCTTAGTTCTTTTCTAATGAAATCATTATATTTATCAACATCCATGTTGTATATGCTCCCAGTTCTGTCCGAGTAGACATGAATTTTATTAGAGTTTATTAATTTATTTAAAATAGTGTCTAATTCTTTTGGGAATTAAGATTTGTGTTTTCGAAATTTAATCTGCTTAATCATGTTCAGTAGCTCTTTCTCGAAGTTATCCAGGATTGGGTTATGTGGAGAATTCCTATAAATCCCGAGGTCAAAATTATTTTTCTTATCTTCTTTTCATAAGGCATCTTTTCTCAGAAGATTAGCACAAAACACTCACCACATTTATTATCTTCTTCTTCTTCTTCTTCTTCTTCTTCTTCTTCTTCTTCTTCTTCTTCTTCTTCTTCTTCTTCTTCTTCTTCTTCTTCTTCTTCTTCTTCTTCTTCTTCTTCTTCTTCTTCTTCTTCTTCTTCCACTTCCTCATCAAATGATAGTGGCGACATGGTCCTAAAAGACACCTTCCACTATTTTTAACAATCAAAAGAGGCAATCTGGAATATATATATTTGTATGGTGTCTATTCTAATACCTACCCTGCTTATACACTACCAATACAAATCCTAACTTCATTGTTTCCGACGAAGACGGTATGATCGAACTTATATATTATGTCTGATAGTGTACTGTTCTCTAACTGCTAGAGATCAGTTAATATATCAATATGATCAACTCTCCGAAACGATCGTAAAACAATGAAATAGATATGTAAAATAACTTGCCTTCGCTATTATCATCATCGTTAAAATAATATCTAATATATCAGACACTGTATCTAAAAGATTGATTCAGCGAAACACGGAACCTATCTCTGGATCTCACTTGCTAACGGATTACATTAAGTTCTAACTACGGTATAGACCCTATCACGAAAGGTAGACCACAATGTATATATATATATATATATATATATATATAAGAATTAGTAAATTTGTATTCCAATGTTACTAAGTAGTTGCATTGTATGGGGTCAACCGACGTCAGAGATTGCTCAACGTATAATAAAGTGTGTTTTAAAATCCGGAGAAAATATGAAGAAGAAGTTTACGAAATGGAAATGCGGGTATATAGAATTTATTAGGTAACAATTGTTTCTATAGTGTATGGGTTACCTATACCTCGCTATTTGAATAATATAAAAATATTATCATAAACCGAGCGTACACTGTAAGCAAACACACCATGTCATCAGACTTTTGTATTGTAATGATATAAAACTATTTTATACACTAGATAAAAGATAAAGAAGGAGGTAGGAAGAGAAGGGGAAGAGGGAAGTGAGTAAGGTGGAGGGAGTCTTAGGATTTAAGACTGTCAGACTAGTAGAGATTGCGGGGAGAGAATGTTTTGGCAGCAGTTAGCTTAATGAGGCGTGTTAGGGTTGGCGGGGAAGTAAATCCTTCTAGTGGTGTTGTTCGGCCAAAATTTAGTTAAAGGGGTCAAAGTGGTACAGTGTCACAGACAGGTTATTAGGGCTATTATAGTAGCAGGTTATTTCTAAAAGGGTCTAAAAGGTCTAAATTGGTGGATTGGCAGTATCGGTAGAGGGTCGGACGCCATGCTTTCCAGCATAGTTACGTCCCTTTACGATCTGAGTTCAAATCCCGCCGAGGTTGACTTTGCCTTTCATCCCTACGGGGTCGATAAAATAAAGTACCAGTAATGCACTGGGTAATTGCTGGCCTTGTGCCTAAAGTAGAAACAGTTATTTCTAAAAGGGTCCAGAAAAACAGTGTTTAGTACTATTATTATAGAAAGCCATATCTTGTGTATAAACATATAAAACAGAAATTTGCAAACGGTGGTGTAAAAGGTAACATTATATGCATTTAAAAAAAGAAAAAGTCGTTTTCAAACGATGGTTACAGTATAGAGAACGTTCAATTTTGCTGTTCAAAAGTTTGTTTACCGACGTTAAAATGCAGTATATCTCTAAATTGCATAACTTGCAGAATAAGGATTTTGCTGATATGCAGGCGCAGCAGCAATAATTTGCCAATCAAGGGAGAACGCTTGATTGTTCCTCCGAAGCTGCCAGGCTTTATCGGCGAGGGTTGTTACGGAGCGCATTTTCTCGTGCCTGATCGAAGATCGATGTTGGTATAGGCGAGACTTGAAAGAAGTTGCGGTACAACCGACGTAATACCATTTGTTGGTTCCGGAATTTATTGTACAATGGTAGACAATATTGCGTGCTAGGCACTGGTTATTCAGTGGGAACGTACCTGGTTTGGTGCAGTTACAATTATTTTTATGTTTTGCAGTAGAATCCTGGATAGTTTGGTGGGGTTGTGGTTGCGTGTTAGTGCGTTGTATGTTGCTATGCTGGTGCGCTGAGTCATTAGGGATGTACTTATTCAGTATTGCTGAGTTGCTTTTTTTAAATGCATATAATGTTACCTTTTACACCACCGTTTGCAAATTTCTGTTTTATATGTTTATACACAAGATATGGCTTTCTATAATAATAGTACTTAACACTGTTTTTCTGGACCCTTTTAGAAATAACCTGCTACTATAATAGCCCTAATAACCTGTCTGTGACACTGTACCACTTTGACCCCTTTAACTAGATTTTGTCCGAACAACACCACTAGAAGAATTTACTTCCCCGCCAACCCTAACACGCCTCATTAAGCTAACTGCTGCCAAAACATTCTCTCCCCGCAATCTCTACTAGTCTGATAGTCTTAAATCCTAAGACTCCCTCCACCTTACTCACTTCCCTCTTCCCCTTCTCTTCCTACCTCCTTCTTTATCTTGTATCTAGTGTATAAAATATTTTTATATCATTACAATACAAAAGTCTGATGACATGTACCTTCGGTTTATGATAATATTTTTATATTATTCAAATAGCGAGGTATAGGTAACCCATACACTATAGAAACAATTGTTACCTAATAAATTCTATATACCCGCATTTCCATTTCGTAAACTTCTTCTTTATATATATATATATATATATATATATATATATATATAGAGAGAGAGAGAGAGAGAGAGAGAGAGAATTGGTTACACAACAGTTAGTTCACCATCCGCTAAGGTGAAACAATTGTTCTCGGTATGGTAAACTAACTGTTGTGTAACCACGTCTACCTAACTCGTCCCATGGACTGAGTGCTCTACCACTACTGATATTACCTTCCAGTGTTCCACCACTATATATATCTATATATATATATATATATATATATATATATATATATATATATATATATATAATGTGGTCTACCTTTATATATATATATATAATGTGGTCAACCTTTATATATATATATATATATATATATATATATATATATATATACAGGGACGGATTTAATGGGGGCAAAGAGGGTAATTTATGAGGGGCCCACAAAATCAGAAATGCCCTGGGCCCCACGATATCTAAATTTGGCCCTGCAGCTAACTTGCGTCTTGGTTCTTATTGGGTTCACGTACATCAGCTTTGTTATTGCTGCCACATTTGATAGATTTATAAATCCTTTAGTTTTGTATTTCTCTGTGAAGTGAAAGGGATATAAATAGCAACTAAAATGATCCAAGCAAGAAATCCAACTTGACTGAAGCCGTCTATCATTTCTTCAATTTATTATGTAATATATAATAATTTTTCTTCTGTTGGCAAACCACCAGCATTTACCCCAGTGCATTACTGGTGCTTTATTTTATCTACCTTGTAAGGATCAAAAGCAAAGGTGACATCGGCGTGATTTGAACTCAGAATGTAAAGGGCCATAACTATGCTAAAATCATGGTGCCTGACGCTCTACCGATTCGGCTATATCTTGTACTGATTCTCTACATATATGTGATTTTGGTTACACACTAATATAAATTTAAATAATTGTTTCTACTTTAGGCACAAGGCCAGCAATTACCCAGTGCATTACTGGTACTTTATTTTATCGACCCCGTAAGGATGAAAGGCAAAGTCAACCTCGGCGAGATTTGAACTCAGATCATAAAGGGACGTAACTATGCTGGAATGCATGGCGTCCGACCTTCTACCGATACTGCCAATTGAATTAACTAGCACCGTTTGTACTAAAATTATGCAAATTGGCAGGTTCAGTTCCCTAGTTCTTCCATATCTTATTTCTTTGTTAATAGTTTTTTATGAAGATCTCACCAACGATTAAACGACTGGTCAAACCATTGATATATTTTTTACTCTACACAGAAATACGTCAATTCGACACGTTTATATATATAAGTGTGTGTTTAGATATATAGGTGTGTTTGTTTTACATACATAAGTGTATGTGTTTACATATAATAAGTATGTGTACTTACATATATAAATGTGTGTGCTCATTTATACAGGTGCATGGGTTTACATACACATTAATTGCAGCTTCAGTAAATCCTTCAATGTTCTTGTATATAGAGGAACGTAACTGCTTGATGTACAATTTACTGTATATAGTTTCTGTATTTTATTTTTTCTAAAAGCCTAGTGTAATTTTATGCTGGTACCACAATTCTCTTCCGATTGCGGATATCAAGAGAGATCCAATTTGGGTTTTTAATAACTTCCTTCCACCACTCATTGTGAAGTCAAATAACGTGATAGTTGGAGTGGAGCAAATTTCGTTTTATATAGAATCCACATAATTCTAATTTGTCAAATGACATTAAGTAGTTTTCTCCACACGCACATGTCTAAACTTTTTTCTTTTTTCATTTTAAAATTGTAATCTGCAATTCCCTCCATTAACTCTAAACGTTTCCACATACCCGAATACATTAAACATGGCGTCTAAATGAATTATGTCATTGCCAAATTGACGAGTGACTCATCGTGCCTTGGTGTGTAGTACTCGACTCATGGTTGTAAGGTTATGAACTCGCTCTACGGCGGCGTGTTGTTTCCTTGAACACGCTAATTTATTTCATAATGATCTGGTTCACACATCTGAAAAAGAAAATTATTGCACCTGTGATTCTAGTGGCTAGCCTTGTGAGTCACCGTATCTAAACAATTTCTCTGAGAATTACAGTAAGGTACGTGTGTCTGTAGAATTTTCGGCCATTCTCACATCCATTTCAGAAGCAGCATACTTCTTTGGGTAAAACTTTGGGTCAAACGTCGTCGAGACCGACAGATGTCCCATAACAACACATCGAGGATTAAATAAGCACTTTCAACTAATATATATATTTTAGTGTGTGAGAAAATATTTGGTTTATTTATATTTAACTTGAAGACAACTTCATAATATTTGTATTATAGAATGTTAATGGATATTTGAAATACTAAGACATAAATTCAATAATAATTGCGAATAATCTATTAATTATGAAATGTATTTTCCGGATTATTCTCTGGAGTAATTTCGTATTACTATGCGTAATGTTAAAATCAGTGAAAAGTAGAATTTAGAAAAATATTGCTTTTAACATATTTCATTATTATTGGAATAGTTCAACGTTAGGAAATATTGAAAAATATCTATCAATACATGACATCTAAGTTTTCAGAAAGGATATCAGATGACGGAAGCCATGTAAAAATCTCAATAAAATCCTTGCCTAAGCTGTAAATTAGCAGCTTTTAAATTCCCGTGGTGAATCTGAAAGAAAACTGAATTACACTAACAATGAACAACGTCGAGTATTTTACATCCCCATAGCGGCAGTAGAGAAAAAAACATCACCATTAATATTGTATGAAATATTAAATGTAATGTTCAGAGCATTGAATCTCTATCCAGGATGACATTTCTAGCTGTAATTATAACTGTCAAATATAATTATTTTCTGTTTTAACCACGAGAATAGCAGCAACTAGTAAAAGCATACTTCTGCATATTTCCCGCTAAAGTACGTTTTTTCCGGTTTTTGCAATCAGTGTCCTTTCACTGTTTAATGATGATAACATTACTGACAAATAAGTAGAGATTTCAAAATTAATTCACGACTTTTAATATTGTTGCAGTAAATTCTTTGTCAGCAAGAATTATGATCACATGCTTTCCATCTCCGACTGTCTCATTTAGGAATATATACGACTAAATTACCTAATGTGCATTGCTCTACTTCTCACCATCTTGTATAACTGAAGTAACGCAACTAAGTGACAATGCTTTGTGGAATTTTTTACGATTGTCTGTAAACTGATTTCAAATTCCGGACATGTCAACGATGTATGTCATCATTTCGAGATCGATGATTATAGTACCAGATTAACTCGGGTCGATTATTCCGCTATATCACTTTGCCATTTGTCTCTCTCTCTCTCCCTCTCACTCTTAATTTCTCCGGAAGAAATTTGATGTATTCTGACCTGTAATGGGATAGGTTCCACCAGCTGTAACTGCCCATAACGCATGTAATGGTGGCTCCCCTGAGTCCCTATGGCTTGACTAAATTACCTAAAGTATTTTGATCTTACACGTGGCAGTAAAGTGTGTGTTCTGGGGGTTCTTGCATCAAATTATGAATGTTTGTACATATAAATTAATTAAATGCTTTCAGTTATAGATACAAATTCTACTATTTCTATGTTAAAGATATTTCTTGAACACGAAATAATGTAGACCAGATCAACAGCGGATGGAAAGGCAATCCCTTTGTCTGGTGTGAAGAATTTAATCCTTTATTCTGAGCTCAATGCACTACGATAAAATACAGGCTTTTATAGGATAGTGCCGTGGTCGCGATGAAATGCACCCATCCCAATCTGTAATGCGGTATTGCCAGTGGCACAATAAAATGCAACCAACCCACTCTGAAACGCATTAGTACTGATAGCATGACACAAACCACCCACACCATTCTGTGAAGTGTTAGTGCTGGTGTTGTAATAAAATGCAGCCAATCCATTCTTTAAAAATAGAAGTGCCGAGGCCACGATAACATTTTCCCAGTCCACTCTCACTAAAATGGTAATGCTGGTACATGCCGTCCACTCTATTAAGTGGTTGGCCTTATAAGGGCATTCATCTGTAGAAATCTTTCCAAGAATAAACGTAGGAGCAGGAAATGTTTATCTGGTCTGTCTAGTTTAAGAACGTGAATTCCTATCCAAGCCATGCTAGCATCAAAAATAGGCATACGCGGTGAACCTGATGATGGTAATGAAATGGTCGGTCGTAAATTATTCAATGACCAAGAGAGCTGGATGACCTTTTGTCGACACAAATATTTTGAGTTCAACGTGAAGGTGCAACTAGGTAAATAATAGGCATTTTTTATTAATTCAAAACCAATAAGTTCATTAGAACAAAGACACAATTTTAGAGAATATGTACAATACAACTGGCAATACGGAAAGGAAAACCAAAAACAAAAGGACAAACAAAAATAAGAAACAAATTAAATAAAGACAGAAAGTGAAATGAGGATAGGGCGTCAGATTCTACCTACAGTGCTGTCTGAGCTGTATAAAGTGAATTATATTAGTGGTATAATCTGCAAAAATTAGGTAAGAAACTGTCTTTATGTAAGCAAATTCAACAAGGGGGATATAATGTGGTTGTTCCGGGCACAAATCTAATAATGCATTGGTGAAATTAATTCATATAACTCCTGATATGACAATTAATCTTTCCATTGCTCTTTCCATTGATTGTATTTATCATATCTGCTCGTTGCAACTCCCGGCAAGTATATCTATATATATATATATATATACACACACACACACGACACACACACGCACACACACACAACCACCCACGCACGCACACACACACACACACACACACACATATATATATATATACTGTATATATATATGTTGTGTGTAAAATATTGAAATATTTATTTACATATACGCTTATTATTGACGGACTCGTGAATTAGTAACGCAGTAGAGATTCATTTATCCTTTATCAACTCCAAGCCTGAGTCTTACTATTCTGTAGTTTCTCTTGTGCACTCTCAGAATCAGGTATACAGGATATACTCCTGTACAACAAGGTTCATTTTTGGCTGATTTCATTAGTTAGTCACCCACACTTCTTCCTATGATGGATGTCTCTGGTGACTTTTAATATGTACTGTTTGTATATTTCAAAGAAAATTAGTAAACAATTGTTTCTACAAATAAATAGCAGAACAGGTATATATTGTAAGACCTACACAATAGGTCGCAAAACTTTCCCATCTAAAAATGAATTAACTATGATATATATATATATATATATATATATATATATATATATATATATATATATATATATATATATATATATATATATATATATATATAGTAATAATAATACATTTGAAGACTAAAATCTAAAGAGGGCTCGATGAGGATAAATATATATCAAATATATAAGAACCGTAGAACAAATATTTATTTAACGGTGAAAGCAGCGATTCTTTGCTTAAACTTTAATCTGTTATTTTAATATATATATATATATATATATATATATATATATTAGTGTCTGCATTTCTGTTCACATGCCAACACAAGAGCAAGAATGAAGGGTTCATTCTACTGACATGGCTATACAATTGAGACTTGTTTGCATAATTGCAAACGAATCGAATGTGATTATTAATATTCGAAAAACTCAGATTACATTTATTGTATTCAGCAATGTAGAGCGAACTTTTTGTTTTTTATTTGAATTTGGCAAAGCCGGCCATTTATCGCTCGTATAGAGGAACTGACTGGCCAGTCTGCTGATATGCAAATCTGGCTGATCGGTGGATCTACTAATATGCAGATCTGACTGATCATCCAGTCTGCTAATATGCAAATCAGGCCGTTAAGTCACTGTGTATTTTTGAAAATAGCATATATTTTCACTAGCTCTGACAGTTTGGCAGGTGAACAGTGTGATGTACTGATGAAGGGTGATATCCAGTAAAATTATTGTCTGCAGTTCCGTTCACAGGCCAACACACAAGAGCAAGAATGAATGGTTCATTCTACTGACATGGCTATAAAATCCAGTCTTGTTTGCATAATTGCAAACGAATCGAATGTTATTATCAATATTCGAAAAACTCCGATTACATTTATTGTATTTAGCCATGTAGAGCGACCATTTTATTTTTTATTATATATTTATAACAAGATGGCGTGGACAGAACAAAGGAGAGGCACAAAACAAAGAAAGGAATCCCCAGTCACTGAAGAAGTCACATAATGTGTGACGAAAGAACTTTGAGAATATATGAACAACCGTCCGGTTGTGGAACCAACCAACCAACCGGAAATTTATAGATTCTTAAATTTATAAATTTAATTTATAATAAATTGGAGGGAAAGCAACTGGTGCGTGTGTTTCTTATTGGCAACATGACCCTCCCAAAGTATAACAATATCGGTTTCAACACACGTTTTCAGATAAAGAATCTTGCTAAACAAATTCAGAAACGACATATATATATATATATATATATATATATATATATATATGTGTGTGTGTGTGTGTGTGTGTGTGTGTGTGTGTGTGTGTGTGTGTGTGTGTGTGTGTGTGTGTGTCTGTGTGTGTGTCTGTGTGTATCTGTGTGTATCTGTGTGTACATGTATGTATATATATTTGCTTTTCTTTATCGTTTTTCTCTCGACTATATGTAGCCGGTAATATCTAGCCTCCTACATTAGTCGTTGCTCTTAACATGTAAGAGTTGTTATTTTCCTGGCTGCAAACGTCAGGGTTTGTTCCATTCCAGACCCTCTTTGGTTTCTCGGGATACGCAACGTTTGTGCGTCCATCGCACGCTTCCCAGGGCATGTTGCAGGCCCATCGCCAGTTTTTGCGGCATGAAATGGAGACTGCAATATATTTTTGAACAGGCCCTTCTACTTAAGGCCTGAATGCGTCCCTTATTTAACCGCGCGAATGGCAATGTGGTATGTTTCATTGTTTTTCTCATCATTTTGAAGTTTCAGTTTCACTGGTCCTATTCGCGCCAATCACCAATCTGGTATTTTCTCAAAGCCACGAAGACTAGGCCTTTTTAGAGGCGGCATTAACTCGCCTATTCGTAGCTGCATCACTGGGTTGTGAGAGTATACTTTGGGGCCACAGTTGTCACGCATTGCTCCATCTGCCCAAATAGTTTATCGCTGTTGCTCCGGGGTTACTTATTCGTCCCGCAGTGGCCCAATTATATCGCAACTAGCCCTCATATCGGTTGGTCGCATCGCTACCCGCCACCTGTTACTCGTTCTCTAGCCAAACAGCTCTTCGTCTATAAGAAGAACAGCTCTTCTTATATACATGTGCAGTTGAAGAGAGCTACTTTTCAAGTTCAATTACATAACAATAATAACTAAATATCTAGGGTTTGTTTTGGAACAGCATATTTTCGAAGTCCACAATAATGCAATCTCTTCTAGGCTCTCACAAGCACGTCCTCAGGGATGTGGTTATCTTATTTTCCCTGCCTCTTTTCTTGCTGCATCCAACACACATACTCACACTCACAGTCACACACACACACACACACACACGCACACACACACACACACACACACACACACACACACACACACACACACACACACACACACACACACACACACATTTATACATATATATATATATATATATATCCAAATTGAAAATAAAAGAATAGATTTACCAAATTATTTCTCAAACTATTCAAATGTTTTTTATACAAGCTACTAGATTAATATATTTAATATATGTATCTATACATACCCACTCTACTACCCAAAGTATCGAGTACTCTGGCGTTCTATGGTCCACCTGGTTCCTTACCACACTTCCTCGTTTTTTATATATATATATATATATATGTGTGTGTGTGTGTGTATGTGTGTGTGTGTGTGTGTGTGTGTGTGTGTGCGTTTGTATGTATCTATGTATGTTATGATCAGGTTGATTTCGAGCGCTACTGGTAACATGTAACCCTGTACATCCTGTTGTCTAGTTGATATCTAGCCCAGCAACCTCACCAAGCATGCTTAGTGAGGCGGGTAACATTGAACACCCTCCTGGATCAAGAACACAGTCCTTTAATTAGTGGAGGAACGGATGTGAGCCAACTGTCATCTGCGAATGTGTATATATGTATACAATTGTGTATGTGTGTGTTTCTGTGGTTGTATGAATGAGTATTTATTTTTTAATCTTTAAACTTTTTTTCACTTAATTTACGTATTTTAAATTTTCAACTTTTCAACTTTTAACGGCATTGAAAGACCATTGGTCTACGAATACAGAAAGAAGCTATCTCAGACAATACTATTGGGACATGCCTAGCACCCGGGATCCAACCAGCCAAGGGTACGGTGGAGACATCTGTTTTCAGATTAGTGGTTCTTTAACCAGTCCAGATGAATTCAAGTCAGAATCAATGGCTTATGTGGTGAAGGATCTTCTCGTTCAACTAGCTGTATCTAAAAGTTCAATCAACAAACTAATATTTCTCATCTACATATATAGCGTCCGCAAATGCGAAAAAGAAGTAAGCTCACCGTTGTTACGGCAATCTTCTAAGAAAAGGAAACTCTGAAGTAAAACCTGTGCTTTAAGTGATTATTGGTCATGTTGCTTAGGTTTGTCATCAGATAATAATCACCGAGACTTAGGAAGTCGAAGTCGTGTTATGCAAGCGTTTAACGCTTTAATGCATTGATGTACACATGTCAATTTGATGATCTTTTCATCTGTCATTTTATACGTTACACATGTACAAATCTGCATTTAGGCGGCAGGGGTTTATATTAATATCGTACTTGTGTTTTCCTGTCAAGAACGATTTTGAGTAGAGGTTCTTTTTGTCTGAGCAGCCTTGTTAGGAAGAGCGCTGCACACCCGATATGTTGGGAAGGTGCTAGAAAATGTGCACTGAACATTTCCTGTCACATTAACACTGGCCAGTTCCCTGCGGCTAACGATGACTCATGTCCACAGGAGCAGAAAAGTTGATAGACATGATAAATTAAACTCAAAAGAGCGCGCTACGCTCAACCTTTGTTGTTGGAATGCTAGGAAACATTTGGAGTAGAAACCATCAACTAGACCAGAAAGAGATGCATGTTTAACTAAAGAATACATAAACTACATATAGATATTGCAGCTGTCTCAGAAAGAGGTCTGTCAGTTGATATACATTTTTGTTTCAAACAAGGAGAACGACGAAAAATATTGCAAATAGTGCTGGAGCAGGAATGTGTACAGACATTTGTTCTGAAAGTTTTCCCTTAAATACAAACCTGGCCTTCATGTCTCGATGTAGATATTTTAAATCAGGCAGCGCAAAATATCCTCTCTGACTCTACCAACTTTCGTAAATTATCAGCGTGATAGACCCCCCCTTTATTCATTCACCGCAAAATGTTGAAAACAAACACTTACTTTGAATACACGCGGCAGAAACCTGACGACTTAGCTAAAGCACCACTATAGACATTAAAGTAAATCCCAAACAACAATGCATTCATCAATCCGGATGGGAGAGGTTGTTTTTATCTAAAGAAAATCATTCAAATTAGTCATTTAACGATGATAAGAATATTGGTGGGGGATTTTTAAATGAGATGTTGTAATTGTTCATTATTATCCCCGTTCTATCTTTAATCGGTCAATTAAAAACTATAGGAACAATATTCTCCAGCCTCTAGATAAAGGTTAAGAGGAAACATATTAATCATGTAGAATAATGGTTT
>OZ024742.1:255987937-256007937 GCA_964016885.1 Eledone cirrhosa
TTCTTTCTACCCCTTCTTCTTTGACGGAGTGGTGGTAGTGCATTATAAGCCTTCGCCCCCTCACCAGATATTCATTAGTAGCTTCAGTTGCCAACGGTAAACCTCCGGATAAACTGTAAAACTAGAAACGTAGTCTATAGCATAAGATGTACAGAGGGTACTTGCAGAAACATGACAACAACATACATAGGTGAGACAGCTCGTAGCATAGGTGAAAGGATAGACCAACACTGGGGGGAACTAAAAGGACGAAAAAACGGGTCAGTACTATACGAACATGCTAGACAACAGCATGACGGTAACATAGACAACATAGAAATTAGAATAATATGTAAACATAGAAATGACCCAGCAGATAGGCAAATCAGAGAGGCCAGTGAAATAGAAATTAGAAGACCAAGACTAAACAGAAAGAATGAATGGAATAACAACAACACCCAAACAAACAACACCGACCTAAGAGAAGTATAAATAAGTAAATAAAATAAAATAAATAAATAAATAAATAAATAAATACATACACAAGCATAATAACAACAAGCACATAAACACACACTAGTCACCCATCACACAGCAAACAAAACACTATACACACACGCAAACGCATGCGCAAAGAAGACAAAATAAAATAAACAAACAAGCAAATAAATAACTAAATATATAGACAGACTGAATAAAAATGGCGTAGACATACAATACAACAGGAGGAAAAGATAGCACCACTGACGATGTTGCAGATGTGCAACGAAAGATTTATGATAAACTATATATATGTGTTTGTGTCTATATTGTATCTGTATTATTTTTGACCGTCGGTCAGTCAATGGCAACATTGAGGACCGAGTAAGTTAGATTACCGATATAAAAGACACAGAAGCGAGAAGCGAAAACCAACCAAACAGTGAGTGCGTTCTGTTATTAATTCTGGCACAAATATGACCCTCCCCAAGTATAACAATATATATATATATATATATATATATATATATATATATATATATATATATATATATATATATATATATATATATATATATATATACACATATAATTTCAGCGAGATCGTATTTCGGCGGGGGCCAAATACAAAACGAAACGCAATTTTCAAGATATACAGCAAACGCTCAATGGACTAAAAGAAGACCAGAGCAATGAACATACGTTATAAAGGCCAGAAAAATGAAAACAGTGGTCGTGAAGCCATCAGCCACCGGAGCCAAAAAATTGAAGCAAGCTAAACAGGTTAACAAAATAATTTACCTGGAGCTCCTGGAAAGTGTTGGTAAAACCCAGTGGGAGGTTTCTGTGACTTCTAAATCAATTATACTGCCTTCATTCGTTGTAATATATATATATATATATATATATATATATATTTATAAAAACTAGAAATTGATTAACATATAAATAAACATGAATAATCACAGGAGATAATGTTTTCAAGTGTGTCAGCACACAGAGCTAGGTAGGTAACTAAATAAAGTTAACTAGAACTTCAAAAATAGATACCTTATAATATGATTAATCTTCCTTGTATATACTCCATTAAGGAATATATTTCACCAATTAATCGAATGCCGGTACTTGGATTTTCAACAAGGAAGAAGTCCAGCGGTCTATGTTTACGCATTAAGTTCAAATCAGCGACTGGCCAGTAACACGTGGTGTATCTACTAGAAATACACACATCATACCAGCTTCGTCCCAGTGGCGTGAATAGGGTTATCGACAACTATAAACAGCAGTCAAGTCCTTTCAACAGAGTTAGTTCTACAATTAAGGAGCCGTATTTATATATCTATATCCCAAATTAAATAATTTTGGATATATATATATATATATATATATATATATATATATATATATATATATATACATATATATATATATATATATGTGTGTGTGTGTGTGTGTGTGTGTGTGTGTGTGTGTGTGTGTGTATACATATATATACATATATATATATATATATATATATATATATATATATATATATATATATATATATATATATATATATATATATATATATATATATATATGTATATATATATGCATATATATATATATATAGTGAAAGATTGAAGAATAACATAGTCGGCTGTACAAAAACTGTTTTATTTCAAATATTAACAATTGTTTCATTGATCAGGTGAGTCTAAAGGCCGCTAATCACTCGGAGTTGCGTCACTCGACCTTAAATACAGTGTTTACCTCTGATCAAATCATCGGAATACTGGAGGTTTTACATATGGCATTGATATATATAGGATACAACTGAGAATTAAAACATAAACATCAATAATAAAAGATAATGATAAAGATATAAAGAAGATAGAATGAAGATGGTACAGATGTAAAATACAAGTAAAAACATAATAAGTACAGAATGCGATTGCTGATATTAGTGGTGGTAGTGAGTAAGTGTATGTGTAAAGATAATACTAACATGAAAAGCAACATCAAATGCATACATATATAAGGGGTGGTCAAATCTCAGAGGGTTAGAATAGAAGATAAAAAATAGTAACAAATGACAGATAAACTATAAAAACTAATAAATTAAAAATTAAGTGAGAGGGGAAGAGATACTAGGATGAGACATAAGGGGTAGGGCTAAGGACAGGGAAGGATTAGATAGGTAAATAGAGGATAAGAATTGAAATGGAGAGATTTCATATATGCGTGTGTGGTAAATGTCTAGCATGCGTATTGTCTTATCTTAATGGGGTTGATGTGGCTTTAGGGAGAGAGAGTGAAACAAAGTTAGGAGATTTATGATGTTGATCTAGTGACCAGTCGGTCAGTTGACAGCTAATAACAGTGGGGTGGTATGTAGTTAGTACATTAAAATCCAGGTGGTTCAGTTCGAATTTTGGGATTGCTGGATCGAATCATGTTGGTTTGAAATTTGCGAACTTGGTAGCTGCTTTGGGCCTACAGAAAATTGATCGTTCTATTTTGCTGTTAAGCAACACCTTATCATACTTTAAAATATTGGACTGTAATACAGGAAAGTTTTATGCAATTTCTGTTTACAAGCCGAAATTGTCTCAGATTTTTGTCTAAGATGTGATGATTGGCGTAGAGTATTTCCAGATCTTCAGCGGCGCAGAGATCGCATGGTCTTTTATTTCCGTTATACGATCATGCTTTAGCTAGGATCTCCCAGTCTAACTTATATTGGGTGTGGTTGTCTTTTGACTCCACATATAAGCTGAAGGTGACGTCATATTCCTTCTTAAAGGGTTAAGAAAGAATGGGTGTGCATGTAACGATACTGCTTGAATCTATTGGCGGTTAACCCTATGTAGGCCCTACTACGTGGGTGTTTCGAACTTACATTTGTAGACAATGTTACTGGAGAGGCATTTCCCGGATAGAGGACAGTCAACCCAATTCCTACAATTAGAGTTAGTACTAGCTACAGGGTTGCACGTGTTCCTACGGCTAGGTAATTTAGCTACACTTGAAGCAGTGATGTTATGTGCAAAGTTTGGAGTCGTAGAGTAAGATATTTTAATGGTATTTCTATTAAAACATATATTATATTTATGTGCAGAGGGGAAATGCTTCTTAATAAGAGAGCGAAAGATCTTAGCTAATGGTGTGGCCACCTCCATATTATATGGTGTGTTTTACCATATAATGTGTCGGGATCTATTACTCCTTGGTTTATGCTCATACTTAGTATATGCTACATTATCGACAAATCCACTCCGAGCAAGAGCTTCATTGTATTATGTGGAATGGTCGGTGAAAATATGCTCGTTTTTAGAAACGTTTTTTTCCAGGTTCTTGGTTATGCTGGCAGGATGGTTAGAATGCTTACTTATGTAATTAAGCGTATCATTCGGCTTTCTATACGAGTAGTGCAAGCCAGTCGACAAATTGAGGGTAAAGTCGAAGTAATTAACGACCGACAGGTTGGCCTCAACCTGTATGGAGAGGTTAACGCCTTTAAAGAAGGCTGTGAGTTCTTTTCTAAACCTGCCGCAAGCGCGTGGAGCGCACTTTGTCATGGTCAAAAGACCTTCATCGCGCTACAAATGACCACCCATATTGGTGAATTCTTCCTTGATAGAGAAAAGAAGGAAAAGGCCGATAAGATCTGTAACCTCCGCCGAATCAATGGCGCCCACTCACGTCGAACGGGGTACTATTAGATTTTTTATCCAAATAGTGTCGTCGAAATTAATCACTGACTTACAGGCATTGAGGATGACATCAACTTCGAAATCCTTAATCACCGTGAGCGTTTTAGCGAAATTGATAGCTCCAAGAAGAAGTGGTAATGTGATGGAGGAGTAGTAGTTATTGATGTCGAATTTGATAAAACGGCAATGTTCCTTGCTGCATATTCCATTGAACCAATCAATCACCGCGAAATAATTATTCCACACTGCAAGAGGGGTCAATCTTCCAATTTCAGGTATAATTCTATCTAAAATCCTTTTACTAAGTGTATCTAAATCAGATTTCGTAGGGATAATTAGCCGAATAGATGGGTTGTTGGCGAAATTGGGAGACATAGATAGATAGATAGATAGATAGATAGATAGATAGATAGATAGATAGATAGATAGATAGATAGATTTAATGGCAGGAGCACAACAGCCAAGGCAATTTTCCTATCATGCCTCTTATAGACAGCTCAGCGGAAGGTAAGCCATCTATATATATGGAGAACAGTTGTTGATGCTAAATCATATAAATGGATACTCTATTGAGGGTCCTTATGAAAACATTGACTATATGAGTTGAAGAATTAGATCATGAAGAAGGAATTTGAGATTACACTGAACAATTTTCAATGTTCTTAAGTTCTTCTGAAGTAGAATTTTAATAAAATAAAGCACATAATTTATATCATTCATTGTTCATTGGAAATATTATGGTTGTTTGGGGGATGTCGATGCTATACAAGTTACAAATACAAAATTGAAAACTATAGCAAAGTAAAGAAATGAAAACAAAATAATATTTTACACTTTTAAATCTGAAGTAAATGTGCTCACTGTAAAAACAAATTTTAATGTTGAGATAAAACTGAACTGAAATTAAATAAATCTATCTTGAAAATGTTGATTATATAATTGCATTTCTGACCTTTTGTGATTAATGTGTTCTCAAGAAGTATTTTAAAATTTCAAAGCGATTAATTATTCGCTAATTGTTATTGGCAAAATTATTATATGCAATGTGATGATAATACTTTGTTAATTATATATAAAATTTTGCAGTAAGCAGAATGATACTTTAAATACATATTTCAGTAGAAACTGTAAAGGATTTATACCCCCCCCCATACACACATATATATATATATATATATATATATATATATATATAGGTTTGTTGGTTCACCACTGGGTATAACTGGTAATTCCGTATAGTCAACCTTGATGTAATATTAGGGAGAGCGCTCGACATATGACAACTCACCTGTCTTCGTTTGTGTTGTTAGTGGTGCGAGTACGGAGTTAATTATTATAAAATAACAGGAGGCTGGACTGGTGTAATTCCTTAAAACCTTTAAAATAATTACACCAGTGAAGCCTCCTGTTATTTTATTATATATATATATATATATATGGCGGCCAACAAGCAACACGGGATTTCTCTCCCATCTAAACTTTTTAAGTTTTCTGTCTTTATGTCAGTCTATCGTCGCCTTAATTCTCTCTGTACCAAAAGATCCAGTGGTCTCGCTCTCATTCTATCATCCGATGAAGAACATGCGTCCAAAATGTTAAGATTTTCCCAATTTATATATATTTCACACACACTCTCATCAGACACGCAAATAATAATAATAATAATAATAATAATAATAATAATAATAATAATAATAATAATAATAATAATAATAAGGAGCCAATGCTCAGAACTCTACTGAAGGAGGGGACAATAGACCAGGGGATGTCCAAGGAGGAAATAACATCAACGAGGAAGAGCAGCCTTCAGGAAAAATCCCTTCATAGTACCTTCTTTGAGAAAACTGAATTCAGAGATCCACAGACATGGAACTGGTTGAAAAGGGGAGACCTTAAAAAGGCTACAGAAGGAATGTTAATGGCTGCGCGAGAGCAGGCCCTCAAAACGAAGTGGTTGTAACACCATATTTACAAGGAGGAGGCTAGCCCACTGTGCAGGATCTGTGGAGAGAGAGAGGAGACTGTGGCTCACATTGTATCCGAGTGTAAACACCTAGCCCAGACTCACTATAAGGCTGGAGACATGATGTGATGGGCAGGGTGATCCACTGGCACCTATGCAAAGTAAACAATTTACCACATTCTGAGAAGTGGTATGAGCATAAGCCAGAGTCGGTGATAGAAAACGATCAGGTGAAGGTGCTGTGGGATTTTAGGATACAGACGGACAAGAAACTGGAACACAATAGACCTGACCTGGTGGTTGTGGACAAAGAAAAAAGATCGTGCCTGATTGTGGATGTGGCCTGCCCATTCGACACGAGAATGCAAGAGAAGGAGAGGGAGAAAATTAACCGATACCAGAACTTAAAGTGGGAGGTAAAAAGGATTTGGAACTGCCATGAAGTCAAATGGTCCCGATTGTCATAGGCGCACTAGGTACTATCTCAAAAAGTTTCCAGGGATGGTTAAAGAAAATTGGCCCCTTCACGCTTTTTGGAACGCTTCAAAAGGCATGCTTGCTGGGAACAGCAAGAACCCTCCGATACGTCCTGAATATCTGAAGCTGCAGGTAGTGGCTTGATATTAATTTCAACAAACTTTCCAGTTAACTAACATCAATGACTGAGACTCAAAAAATAATATTAATAATAATAGTAATATGAGAACTAAAACAATACCAGTGGTTGTAGGCGCCCTAGGAATGATACCTAATGTGTCTAATGATTACTTATCGCAAATCCCAGGAAACCCGCGTATAGGAGAAATACAAAAGATAGTACTAATGGGAACTGCCCATATACTAAGGAAAATTCTGTCAATATAAGTACATCACAAGTCTAAACACCTAAAGATACATGTGTGTGTATGTATGTTCTTTCTTGAACATGGCGGACCTTGTTGTCTCTTGAGGTCACTGGTTGTGACTTGGTGATAACTCGTATGAACATAAAGCAAGATAAATCCAAATATAATAATAATAATAAGACAAAATACAAAACTTTTGGATAAATGCCTTCACAGAGTCTCATGAGCTGTTAGCCCAACTTTACAATGAAATAGTTAAGGAGCCAGAAAAGATACCATCATGGCTAGCTAACGGCATTACATTCCTGCTACCGAAGAATGATGAGACAAACAATCCCAAAAATTACAGACCGATAACCTGCTTGACCACAATGTATAAAATTTTAACATCAGTCCTAACTGAGTACACATATGACCACCTGATAACAAATGACCTATTTCCCATTGAGCAGAAAGGGTGTAAACGAGGCTCATATGGCTGTAAGGATCAGCTTCTGGTTAACAAAATGATACTGGAAGATTGTCATAATAGACACAAAAATCTATCGATTGCTTGGATAGATTATAAAAAAGCATTCGATAGTTTGCCACACAGTTGGATTGAAAAATGTTTAGAGATTTTCAAAATATCCCCCGTTGTCAGGAGGTCTATGTCATTCAGTATGAGGACATGGAGAACGACACTCCTTTTGAATAGTGAAACAAAATCACTGGAAGCTGGAGAAGTTAATATTAATTGTGGAATTTTTCAGGGTGACTCTTTATCACCGCTTTTATTCTGCATCGCACTTATACCATTAAGTAAAATGCTCAATGAAACAAAACATGGATATAGAGTCTATGACAAAACCATTAATCACCTGTTCTACATGGATAACCTGAAACTATTTGCAAAAAATGATGAACAATTGCAAGGGCTATTATCCACTGTGAAGCAGTTCAGTGATGACATTAAAATGGAGTTTGGTCTGGATAAATGCGCCAAAGCAACGTTCACCAGAGGAAAGCTGCTGAAGAGTTCAGACATTAATCTTGATCGGGGGAACGTGATAAGAGAGCGTGATCAAGAAAAAACTTACAAATATCTAGGTGTTTGTGAAGGAGACGGAATCAAGCACTCGACAATGAGGGAAAGGATAAGGAAGGAATGTTACCGCAGAGTCAGAGCAATCTTAAGAACGGAATTGAATGCAAGGAATAGGATCGATGCCATAAACACGCTTGCCATACCAGTAGTAACCTACAATTACAATGTCATCAACTGGTCAAGCACAGAGATCCGTAGGCTCGATACAAAATCCGAAAATTCTTAACCATGCACAGAATGCATCACCCTAAGGCAGACATAGATAGAATATATCTCCCTAGGAAAGAAGGAGGACGTGGGTTAATCCAGTTAGACATTGCGTTGAAAACTGCAACAATTGGATTATCCACATATCTAAGGGAATCACATGATTGGATGATCAAACTCGTTTTGAAACACGAAAGCACCAAAAGATCATATTCCATTACAAAAGATGCACAAAGATACAGTAATGGACTACAAATTTCAGAAGTCCCATTTACTGCTGAAATGGAAAACACAGAAAAAGCAAAGCAGGTAAAAGTAACTGCAAAGAAAGAACTGCTACAGAAACTGGCTAAGAAATGGCAAGAAAAGCCTCTGTATGGAAAATACCCAGAGCGAGCTAACAATCCTGATGTTGACAAAACTTTAACCCATCAGTGGTTGGCATCCTCTGGACTGAAATCGGAGACTGAAGGACTGATTATATCGGCACAAGATCAGTGTCTGCCAACAAAAAATTACCAAGCCAACATAATAAAAAATGGGTGCAGCCCATTATGCCGTGTATGCAAAAAACAACCAGAGACCATTGACCATATAATTTCAATGTGTAGTCCTATAGCTCCAACCGAATACCTAAACAGGTATGACAGAGCTGCACAATACATACATTGGATAATGTGTAAGCATTTTGACCTGCCCCATCAAAAGAATTGGTGGGAGCATCAACCACCTCCCATACTTGAAAAAGATCACATCTCAATCTTGTGGAACTTTAGCATCCAAACAGACCGAAAAATAGATGCAAATAGACCTGATATAATATTGAAGGACTTTCAAAGGAGGGTATGCCTGCTAATTGATATGTCTGTTCCAATAGACAAGAATGTATCTATAAAAACATTTGAAAAATTGAGCAAGTATAAGGACCTGGAGATAGAAATTGGAAAAATGTGGAAATTGAGAACTAAAACAATACCAGTGGTTGTAGGTGCTCTGGGAATGATACCTAAGGGGTCTAACGACTACTTATCGCATATCCCAGGAAACCCGCGTATAGGAGAAATACAAAAGATAGTACTAATGGGAACTGCCCATATACTAAGGAAGATCCTGTCAATATAAGTACATCACAAGTCTAAACACTAAGGATGCATGTGTGAATATGTATGTTCTTTCTTGAACATGGCGGACGTTGTTGTCTCTTGAGGTCACTGGTTGTGACTTGGTGATAACTCGTATGAACATAAAGCAAGATAAATGCAAATAATAATAATAATGCTGTATTAACCACAAGCGTTTACATAAAATAGACATTAAGGATCGTACAGCACAATACACCACGGTACAAATGGGCATTTCTGCCTGTAAAAAAAACAAAACACAGAGGATGTAACAAAAAAAGAAACAATGAAAAATTGCACAATAGGGGGGAGACTTCCGAGGGACATTCCTGGAGAAAGCCCATAAAAAAACAGCCACGGTAACCCTGACCACCAGCGCAATGGCCCTCTCCCAGTTTTCCACCTTCAATTTACAGGCACGTACTCAGAGTAGGCCCATACACACGGGCCATTCTTGCCTCTCTCACCCATCTTTCAACAAAATGCTGGGAAGAGGGCACATCCCTCTCTACCCTGATTATCCTTTTTAAATAAAATTTGAAAAAGTTAATCAGGGCATCACCCAATAGGTAAGTGCTCGTCTTCAGCCGTTTCAAACGCGTCCACAATACTTTTTCTTTCGCCATGGCCACCAGACAGATAAAAACTGCCTACCCTTCCCGGCTAAAGGAAGAGGGCTGGGCAATCCTCACGATGGAGTCAGCTGATAGCCGGATCCGTCCTACACGCGACAGCAGGTGTTCTACATAAACCCACAAGTCAACAATGCTCGGACACTGGACGAGTGCGTGCAGGACGGTTTCGTCGCCCTGCGCGCATCTCGGACATGCCCGGCTGACGGCACCTCCATGCCTGTAGAGATTATCCCGAACTGGCAAGGCTCCTCGGTAGCACTGCCAGGCCAGGGATTTCTTGAAGTTGTCCATAGGGCCCGGCCCGAACCTTCTTCCGAAAAGATTGGCTAGTTGATTTTCGTCGATACCAAGAGTTTCCTCAAGTACGTCGTCGCTCTTCCCCTCCACTAATCCTCCATAGAACGCCAAGGGGAAGTTTCCACTGATCACATTGCCCGATTGGTCGAGGGCCGTGAGCGCCGGACGACATTCCAGTCTCCAAGCACTTCCACTCGGTCTTCGCTTGATCCAGGACTGCAGCTCCGCCAAGGAGACGAGCTGGGGAAAGACGCGTCTAGCAAACGGCGACCACACCTGATCAACATCGAGGAAGAGGTGGAGATGTCGTAGCCGGAGCGCGTGTCTGCGCATCATCAGCCACGGTATACCCAGCCCTCCACGTAGCGGGTGTTGACAACAGATGGACCGCGTGACAATCGGAGCACGCCACTTCCACACAAAGCGAAAGAGCAAACGCTCCAGCGCAGTCAGGCGAGGCTTAGGACAAGGCACGACGGTCAGATGGTAGTAGTTGACGAACGCGATGTACGCGTTAGCCACCTCCGCTCGACCTTTCAGCTTCCTCTCTGCCCATTGCTGTTTGGGAGAAGCCACCCTGCTCGTCACCTCGACCCAGTTTTGTCCGTCTGGAGGTCTGGACCGAACCAGACCCCTAGCAATTTAACCGGTCCGTCCGTCCAACGCCCGACGACGCTTTTGGACGGCATGGACCTGCCTCTCCAGGTGCCGAGCTGCAGGCCCTCCGACTTTTCCTGGTTGGTCATTGCTCCTGTCACCGCTTCGTATTCTCTTAGTGTAGTGTCGATAGCCCCGATATATTTGGCGTTCGACACCACTACGGTTACATCATCCGCATATGCTGACACGGATCTTCTGCATCCTAGTTCGCGCGGGACCCACGTCAACGTCTCCAGTTTGTGCAGTAATGGCTCGAGAGTCAATACGTACAACAGGGCCGAGAAGGGACATCCTTGGCGGACCGACCGTATGATGGTGAACAGTTCCGAAAGTGCGATCATTCACTCTCACCACAGAGCAGATGTCGCTGTGCATAGCAGCGATCCAGCCTCTGAAGACGGGCTCAAAGCCAGCCGCCCTTTCGACTGATCTAAATTGATCAAGGACCCACCTGTGCCAGGTTCCCTAGCTACCCTCTCCACGATGTATCGCATGAGGTGGAGGTTGCCGTGGATGGATCTGTCGGGAATGGCGCATGTCTGCGCCTCTCCCACCAGACCACCAACGACAAGCGCCAACCTCTTTGCTAGCACCTTAGCCAAAATCTTGAACTCTGTGTTTAGCAGAGTTATGGGCCTGTAATTATCTATGTTATCCCCCTTGTTCCGATCCTTTCTCGGCAGCGCCACCGCTCCTCGGCTCACAGAGCTGGGAATTCTCCCGTTCTGTTGCCAGTTGCAGTAGACGTCCGCCAAGAGGCCTCCGAACAAATCTGGCATCTGTATGTAAAGTTATAGGTCAGGCCATCCAAACCAGGTGATTTACTCCTTGTGCAGCCAGTCATTGCCTGCCGTACTTCAGCTGCTTTGATCAGCTTTTCGCAACACTCCGCCTCAGTGACCGAGAGCCGCGGCAGTCCGTCGACGTAGGCACTAAAGTCCGCCGTCGATCCGGCGCGCCGCTGCCTCCGAACAGCTGAGCGAATGTCTCTGAAAAGCTTCACATATTTTCCTGGGATCGAGTAGCATGCGCCCGTCGTGGTCCACCAAAGACCGGATCGTGGCTTTGTTGCCACGACTCGCCTCCGCCACTCGGGCCCATTGAACGGCTTTCGTCCCCTCGTGTCTGAAAGCACACACCCTAGCTCTGACAACGCAGCCTTTGTGCTTTGCATTGAAGAATTGGTTAAGGGCCAATTTCGCCGCAAGTACGTCGGTCGCGATGCCTTTGCTAAGCGCCTTGTCTAATTTTCTAAGTAGTTCTCCCTCTGCTCTATTTTTCTCTATTGCTAAAGCCTTACTAAATCTAATGGTCTCTATTCGAATCGCTCTTTTCAGAGCAAACCACCACTTGTTGTTGACGATGGCCCCCGTCAAAGCTCTCTTAACTAGTTCGCTAATCCGGTCTCTCTAGGCCTTGCGCGCTATTAATGACGCGTTTAGCTTCCAGTAGCCGGGTCCTTGTCTATGAAGCCTATCTAAATCAACCATAGAGATCACGAATTTGTGATCCGTGTAGCTGATTATCTTGAATTGTGGACAGCCTAAGCTAGACCTATCTATTTCGCTACAAAGTACTCTATCTAGATATGATCTGGATGACCCGATACGGTTTGTCCAAGTCCACATGGGCACATTTGGGAAATCCAATCGGTACCTGTCAGATAGTTGGAAACGCCTGAGCAGGTTGGTGATGCTCTTGCACCCTCCTCCCCTATCCGCTAATCCCACACAGTCCGACAGCGTGCATTTAAGATCCCGTCCCAGTCGTCCACTAACAATAAAGAGCGAGTCGTTCCAAGAAAGGTCTCCAGACACCGGAAGAAATCAGGCCGCCCTGCTCCTGTCTCGGCATAGACGGCCACTAGCCTGAGAGCTTGCCCGTCTCCGCTGGTCACCTCCAGCACCACCAACTTACCTTCTGGGTCCAGGAAGATGGCCCGTATGGCGAGATCCAAACCTCTCCAAAAAAGCACAGCAAATCCCCCCCCCCCCCTCCGATCCAGGACGGCTAGGAGATGTGTACACATCGTAGCCGCCGAAGATCGGTGCGAAGGCCCGTGCTTCGGAGATTTGGTCTCGCTAATGGCCACCGCATCTATGATTAGTGACCTGACGTCGTTGAGCAGGCGGCCCTGTTTCCATGACGACCCCAAGCCACGCGCATTTATGCTGCCTATTCTGAGTGAGGCCATGTTGAAAAGGAGTGGAAAAGACGGGAAAGACCACTTACCTTACTTCTCGTAGAGGAAGGATGGTTCATCCATCCTTCTCATTGCTTGTGGTCTCCTCCGGAAGCATGTCCTTATAAATCCTCCTGGAGAGTGTTTGTCGGAAGTTTCCCATGTCCTTGGGGAATTATTATTTTAGCGTCGTGTACGTTTTCTGTGTGATGCGAGTGATTTGTATGTGTGGAGGCGGTGTGAATTTTTGGGGTGTTGTGTAGTCTTTTTCTGTGATGCTGGTGTTGTGTTGGATGTAGTGTAATAATTGGTTGTTGTTCAAATGTAATGCTGTGTAGTGTGTATCGTTTTGGTTGTTTTGTTTTCTTTGGGTTTGTTATGGGTTTGTATCTGTTTCGCTTTTTGGTGACTTTTGTAGTGTTGGTGATGGTGGTGTTGGGGTTTAATGATGGTGTTGGTATTTGTAGTGATGGGGTTGGTGATGCTGGTGCGGATGGTGGCATAGCTGTCCTAACTTTTTTGTTTGTTAGTATATGTGTTTCCCCCTGTATTTTATTTTTGGAGGGGGAAGGAAGAGAAATTTTTCTTTTTTGGGTTCTTTTTCTTTTTCCTCTTTTCCTGATACAGTTTACCACTCCTCGTCGTCACAATCCGTCTCCAGTTGCGATAGGTCGGAGAGTGGAAAATCCTCCACAGGCGTTTGTTTTGGTTGTGGCGTGGTGGATGGTGGAGGCGCGGGTTCTAGTTCTGGCGCGGTGGGTGGTGATGGTGTTGGTTTTGCTATTGTTGCTGAGATTGTTGCTGCTACACTTGCTTCTGTTGTTGCTGCTACAGTTGTTGCTCCCATTTCTGCTGCTTGTGGTGTTGATGGTTGAGTCCCTGGGGTGGGTAAGTGAGGTGGCGTCACCACAAACAACACACCTAGGCCTTCTACCCTCAACGATTACGGTGAGGTTGCTGCCGTCAGTGAGGTATATCACCTCTGGAATTTCTTCAATGCTTTTTTGGTCCGCTTGGATCAGGAGCTCAATCCCAGATCCACACCAGTTCTCCTGCATTTCTTTTGTTATTCCAATTATGTTCGTGTTGTCTCGATGCCGGCAAGGATGGCAGCCATTAGCCAGGGAATTTCGATGCGTGGTGGAACTTGGGTCACCCTGATCGTCACGAGTCTCTGGCCACAAGAGCTAGGGATGAGTGTGAAGTCGTCGCTTCGTAATGGGGCCATGGACTACTCTCTGACTTCCTGTGGTTTTCCAAAGAACACGTCCACGGTTGCATATTTCTGCCCACGTCTGATGTGGGCTTTTTTCGCCCACACATGTCCCAAAGCTTTTTGTATTTGGGACTCGGATGCCGGTTCCACCGGCGTGATTTTGTGTTTATCGTCCGATAAGACACGGTGCATAGGCGCCGATGCTCCATTTTATTAGGTGGGGGGTGGGGAGCTGACCCTGTATCCATTTTTTTTTACCATTCTCTTGGCTTCATTTAATTCATCTTGGCTTACCTCGATTCGATTGTTTCGCTTTTCTTGGCTGCTTTGGCAAACGACAGATTTGCGCTGGTGTTGAATGTTTTTGTTGTTATTCTCATTGTTGTTGTTATTGTTATTTTTGTTATTGTTATTTTTAGTTTCAGTTGTGGTGGTGGTGGCATCAGTGGTGTTCGGTGTGGAAGAGTCGGTTCTGGGTGAATCCATTTCGATGTCACGAGATAATTTTTTTTTGTTTCTGTTGTCGCTGTGGTGGTGGTGGGGGTGGCGGCTTTAACACCTGCAGTTATTGGTAATGGCGGGAAATGAATGTCTGCATGAGACAAATTTAAATTATTGCTACTGCTTATATTTTTAGTGTTGGCAAATGTAGTAATATTTACAATGGTGGTGTTGGTGTGGGGTGTTAGTTTGTGAGGAAGGCTGTCAGCTTCGTAGGCTGTGAGTCGTCCATGTTTTTTTCAAAGAAAGTTTTTGTTTGATAATTATAAAAGTTTAAATTTTGGGCTCAAGGCCCCACTCTTTTTGAGTGTCCTTTTCCGAAAGCAATATATGTGAACTTACAGACACCTAACAACAGAAATTTTCCATAACTGACAATTTGAAATAACTGAAAACAACAAACTTTTGCGGAGCTCACGATAATACGATATCCTACGTAGGTCGCCAATAATAATAATAATAATAATAATGCTTTCTTTATTAACCATAAGGGTTTACAGAAGTAAAACATTAAGGACAGTACAGGACAATACAGGACAATACAGGACGGTACAAATGGGCATTTCTGCGTCTAAACAAAAAAAAACAGAGGATGTAACAAAAAAAGGAACAATGAAAAATTCCCCAATAGGGCGAGACTTCCGAGGGCCTTCGTGGAGAAAGCCCATTAAAAAAGCCACGGCGACCCTGGCCACCAAGGCAAGTGCCCTCTCCCAGTTTACCACCTTCAATTTACAGGCACATACTTAGAGTAGGCCCATTCACTCGGGCCATTCTTGCCTCTCGCACCCATCTTTCAACAAAATGCTGGGAAGAGAGCACTTCCCTCTCTACCCTGATATTCCTTTTCAAATGAAATTTGTAAAAGTTAATCAGGGCATCACCGAAGAGGTAAGTGCTCGTCATCAGCCCTTTCAGACGCGTCCACCATACTATCTCTTTCGCCATGGCCACCAGACAGATAAAAACTGCCCGATTTCTTTATTGGCCACAAGGGCTGAAATTAAGAAAAAACATTACAGATAGCACAGCATGGTACAGGACGGTACGATGTGGGTTTTGTGCGTGTAAAGATTTTTATTATTTCTATAAGAAAAAGTGGTGTTAGTTTGTGAGGAAGGCTGTCAGCTTCGTGTGGCTGTGAATCGTCCATGATTTTGTCAAAGAGAGTTTTTGTTTGATAATTATAAAAGTTTAAATTTTGGGCTCAAGGCCCCAATATTTTTGAGTGTCCTTTTCAGAAAGCAATATATGTGAACTTATACACACTTAACAACAAAAAGGGCTGTGAATTGGCAGTATCGGTAGAGGGTAGGCATGCTTTCCAGCATAGTTACGTCTCTTTACGATGTGAGTTCAAATCCGGCCGAGGTTAACTTTGCCTTTCATCCTTACGGGGTCGATAAAATAAAGTAACAATAATATACTGGGTCATTGCTGGCCCTGTGGCTAAAATAGAAACAATTATCTCTATAAGAAACGAAACAGAAAAAAAAGACAGAAACATATATATATATAAACAATAAAAATGAAAATTTAAACAATGCAAACATTCCCTAATAGTGGGGAAAGCGAGGGTTACTCGTGGCGAAAACCACACAAACGACCACGGCCACCCTGACCACCAAGGCAAGCGCCCTCTCTCAATGTTTCCATTCCTCAAACTACAAGCGTACATTCAGTCGGATCATTCTCGCTACATTCACCCATCTTTCAACAAACTTGCTAGAAGGCAGCACTTGCTTCTCCACCCTGATTTTCCTCTTGAAGTGAAACTTGAAAAAGTTAATCAGGGATTTGCCGAAGAGGAAAATGTCTGTCTTTAACCCTTCTAACCTTGTCCACCACTCAATCTCTTTCGCCATGGCCACCAGGCAGATGAAAACTGCCTGCCCTTCCTCCTCGAAGGAAGACCGCGAAACCATCTGCACAATGGACTCAGTCGATAATCGGATCGGTCCTAATAGCGACAGCCACTGTTCGACATAGCTCAACAAGTCAGCAATGCTCGGGCACTGAACGAGTGCGTGCACGATGGTTTCGTCACTCTGCGCGCATCTTGGACAGGCTCGGCTGACGGTACTTCCGTGCCTGTAGAGCTTATCTCGAACCGGTAACGCTCCCCGGTAGCACAGCAAGGTCAGGGATTTCTGGGAGTTAGCCATAGGCCCTGGGCTGAAAGTTTTCCGGAAGTGCGCAAACAGCTGATCTTTTCGACCCCCAGGATCTCTCCGAGAACGTCGTCGCTCTTCCACTCGACTAGTCCTCTATAGAACGCCGAGATGGATGTTCCACCCATACAGGTGCCCAGCTGGCAGAAGGCGGTGAGCGCCTGGAGACATTCCAGTTTCCAAGCACTATCCCTCTGTCTTTTCCTGACGCAGGAATGCAGCTCCGTCAAGGAAACCGGCTGTGCGAAAACGTGCTTGGCGAACAGTGACCACACCTGTGCAGCGTCAAGGAAGCACCAGATATGTCGCAGCCTCAGCGCTTGTTTGCGCATCATCAGCCATGGCATGCCCAGTCCTCCTCGCAACGGGTGTTGAGAGCAGATGGATCGTCTGACAATGAGAGCGCGTCCTTTCCACAAAAAGCGGAAGAGGAGGCGCTCCATTTTGGTGAGAGTTGGGCCGGGGAAAGGGACGACGGGGAGGCGATAGCAGATGACGGATGAGATGTACGCATTCGCCTGCTCCGCCCGGCTTTTCGGGGACAGCTTCCTCTCGGCCCATTTCTGGGTGACGGAGGCCATCCTGCTCGTCACCTCGCTCCTCTGAATGAGACCCCGAGAAATTTAACCGGTCCGTCCATCCAACGCCCCACGACGCTGTCGGGCAGCATGGACTTGCCTCTCCAGGTGCCGAGCTGCAAGTCCGCCGACTTTTCCTGGTTTATCTTTGCTCCTGTCACCGCTACGTATTCCTCGAGTGCCGTGCCGAGCATCTGGACGTGTCTGGTGCTTGACACCACCACGGTGATGTCGTCGTCCTAAGCCGCCTCGGATTTCCCGCATCCTAGTTTGAGTGGGACGCCCCTCATCGCCCCAGTCTGTGGAGTGACGCCTCGAGAGCCAATACGTACAAGAGGGACGAGAGGGACAACCCTGACGGACCGAACGAATGATGCTGAACGGCTGCGACAGGTGACTGTTCACCTTACAACTGAGCAGATGTCGCTGTACTTTGCAGAGATCCAACCCCTGAAAATGGGCCCAAAACCGACCGCCTCGAGGACCGCCGTCAGGTACCTATGGTCGACCCTATCGAATGCTTAGGATTAATTCAAGTTGATCAGGGCCCGACAAGGGCCAGCTACCTTAACCCCCCACTCAACGATGTATCGCACGAGGTGGAGGTTGTCGTGTATGGATCTGTCCGGAATGTCGCATGTCTGCGCCTCTCCCACCAGATCCTCGACGACAAGCGCCAACCTTGTTGCTAACACCTTGGAGTTATGGGCCTGAAGTTATCGATAATCTCCCCCTTGTTCGGGTCTTTTCTCAGCAGCGCCACCTCTCTCCGGCTCACAAAACTGGGAATGCTCTTGTTCCGCTGCCAGTTGCACAAGACGTCTGCCAAGAGGTCACCGAACAAATCTGGCATAAATGCATACAGCTCGTAGTGCAGACCTGGCGATTTACCCCTCGTGCAGTTTGCCATCTCTTCCCGTATTTCACCGGCTGTTATTGGCTTTTCGCAACACTGTGCTGCGGTCGTCAAGAGCCGAGGCAGTCCGCCAAAGTATGCACTGAAGTCCATACCCCGATCCGGCCCGCCGCTGCTCCAGATCAGTTCAGCAAAGTGCTGCTGAAAAGCCTCACACGTCTGCTAGGGTTCGAGCAACACGTGACCGTTTTGGTCAGACAAAGACTGAATTGTGGCTTTGTTGCTACGTCGCGCCTCTGCCACCCGAGCCCATAGGACAGCTTTCGTCCCCTCGTGTTTCAGAGCACACGTTCTAGATCTGACAACGCAACCTTCGTGTTTTGCGTTGAAGAATTGGTCGAGTGCCAATCTCACCGTAAGCACGTCGATGCGATGCCTGTCCTAAACGCCTCTTCTAGCTTTCTTACTAGCTATCCCTCTACTCTATTTTCCTGTATCACTAGTCCTTTGCTAAACCTAATCGATTCCACTCTAATAGCACTTTTCAGGGTAAACCACCAGCTATTGTTGACGACCGCTCCTGTCAACGCCCGATTAACTGATACGCTAATCCGGTCTCTGTAGGCTTTGCGCGCCGGGAAAGACGCGTTAAGCTTCCAGTAACCAGGTCGTTGTCTATTAGGTCTGTCTATGTCGATCTCACAGTTCACAAATTTGTGGTTCGTGTAGTCGACTATTTTAAATGGTAGACAACTTATACTAGCCCTATCTAGTTCTCTGCAGAATACCCCATCGAAATACGATCTGGATGACCCAAAGTGGTTTGTTCATGTCCACATTGGCACTTTCGGGTGATCCAGTCGATACTTGTCAGACAGTTCAAAACGTCTGAGCAGGTTGTGAGGCTCTTGCACCCTCCTCCCATATCCAGTAGCCCCACAATAATAATAATAAAAGGACGATTTATTATATCTTCATTACGTTTATTGAGTAGTGACACGTGTTTCCAAAATCGGGCTAGATCGATCCAGATCGAACGTTGAGCTGATCAGTAGCGAAACGCGCGTCACTACTCAATAAACGTAATGAAGACATAACAAATCCTCCTTATTATTATCATTATTATTGGTATTGCTATTTGAGTCTGAGTTATTGATGTTATTTAACTGGAAAGTTTGTTGAAATGAATATCAAGCCACTACCTGCAACCTTTTGAAGTGTTCCGAAAAACAGATCTGGACTAATCCTCTTTAACCATCCTTGTAAACTCTTTGAGATAGTACCTAGTGCGCCTATTATTACTATTATTATTATTATGAAAGGTTGACAGGAGCCAAACTTAACCCGGAAATGTTGGTGGGTTTGCAGCTGGAGAGGCAAGCCCATGCCGTCCAACAGCGTCGTGGGGCGCTGGACGGACGGACCGGTAAAGTTGCTCGGGGTTTGGTTCGGACCAGACCTCCAGGTGGAAAAGAATTGGGACGAGGTAACGAGCAGAGTAGCCAGTCTCACCCAAAAATGGGC
>OZ024742.1:256012937-256045437 GCA_964016885.1 Eledone cirrhosa
ACATCATACCTACATGTAAATACACAAATGTTCGGATACAACGTCAACCAAAACATGAAGTACACATATACACACACCCTACATACGTACGAACCTGCATACTCACACAGACGCAAAACTCAAGTATACACATAATCAAACCATATGTACCAGAATATATAAAATTATACGCCATAACATATACAATCAAATATACGAACGAGAAAGTATACGTACCTTCACAAAACATACAGGTAATATATACTTACCTATGCAAATAAGTAATGGTATAAACATAACATATACTTAGCTACCACATCAAGACGTAAAATATCCACGTATAGATCGTACTATCCGTTCGGGTATAACGTGGGGCTGTAATACAGGAAAGTTTTGTGCAATTTATGTTTACAAGTCGAAATTGCCTCAGATTTTTTGTTTAAGATGTGGTCTGTGGCGTAGAGTATTTCCAGGGCCTCAGCGGTGCAGATGTCACATGGTCTTTTATTTCCGTTATACGATCCATCCCTAGCTAGGATCTCCCAGTGTAAATTTTATTGGGTGTGGTTGTCTTTTAGACTCCAGATATAAGCTGAAAGTGACGTCATATTCCTTCTTAGAGGGTAACGGAAAGAATGGGTATTCATGTAAAGACGCTGCTTTACATTATCAGGGTTAAGCTGTCTTCTAATTGTTCTTTAAGTTTTTGTTTAAGTCTACTGTCCCACCATACCATGAATAAGTTAGCTATGTCGCCTGCAATGCTAACACCAATGGCTGCTCCTTCCTCTTAGGCATATGTTTTACCATTAAATTTGAACATATGTTCCTTAAGGGTTAATTTTATGCTTGCCCCTACCGCATGTGCAATCATTTTCTTCAGTTCATCGTGGTTTTCGGGTGTCCGTATGGCTCTGGTCCACCCGTTCCATCTATGTCTGTGGGTTTTCTTGGCCATTGAGGTAATGGTAGGTGGTCTGCCTCTTGCTGGTCTTGTAGGGCACAAGTTGCTAAGGTCATAAGTGTCTAGGTAACTATTACTATGGGTAAGCTTAAGTAGAAGTCCCAGCTCAGTGGTATCAATCCCACGGAACTCAACCTTGCCCTCGCTGATCATTTCTACGCATTTCTCCACAGCAAAATCCACGTCAACAGATGGATACAGGGACACAACATCCATACTGCCTATTATGCAGTTTGTTAGGTCCCCAGATCGGTTACTCACGCCGATTCTGCTGAAGAGGTCCTCCGTGCTGTCACATACATCTGGGGACATCTCAATGATGGGGCGTATGATCAGGGAGAGGAAGTAGGACAGTCTGTAGTTACTAGCAATGTTAGCTCCACAGACTGGCCGTGTTGGTGGTCCCGCGACAGGGTCACAGCCCGTTTTATGGTCTTTTCGAAGCCCATACAACGCCGGCACGTCATTGTTCCAGGCTTGGAAGTTGTTGGCAGTCCTTTTGTTGGGCTGCATTATATTTGTCCACATCACCATATGGGCATTGAGGGATTTTTCTCTATCCTCATGCTCCTGTGGTGTTGCCTCTCTTGTGTTAGTGATGTGGGGTTGCATTGCCTGGATGTAGTTTGGCAGGCTGTCAACCGACATTCTGCCAGACTTGTCTGTTGAAAAGCATGCTATCTCTCCATTACGTGAGCGCTGCATGAGCTTACGCAAGCCATTTGCAGATTTTTCTCCCAGTTGCTGGGCCTCTATTCTATTATGCTTCTTGCTATACTGTTCTATAATATTTCTAAGTTCGGATTTAGCTATACTAAATTGTGCTTCTGTTTGTTCATCGACCTGCGACGGCAACTGCGTGCGTTTGTTAAATGGTAAAGTCGTGGCGTGGACTTGTCGCAGGTCGAATGATTTATCGGAGGGATTATAAAACGGAGAGTTCCAGGCTGCTGCTTTATGTATACTAGTGCTATTGTTATTGTTAGTTGTGTTGTTTCTATTTCTATTTCCACCAACAGCCTCATGGTTGTTTCTATGTATCTCATAATTACTCCTGTCTCTTTCCACTGGCTCAATGTTGTTATCTACCCTATTTTGTGTGTCTGTGTGTTCGTCTTGGTTATTCTCTTTGTCCTTAGTCTCCCATCTCCTTTTCCTTTTAATCTTATCACTTTCCCTTATTTCTCTGATTTCTGTGCTACTGTCATTACTTGTTTTCTGTGTCTGTGTGTTTGTTAAGATTGTGGTGGTGGTGAGAGGCATTGAATGCGTGTGTGTTGTTGTTGATGTGTGCTGTTGTTGACGTGTGTTGTTGTTGTCTCCGTGTGTGTTATCGTTGTTGTGCGTGTTGTTATTGTTGTTTGTGTCTGCGTGTCTGTTGTTGTTGTTTCTGGGTATGTTGCTATTGTTGTTGTTGTTGATGTGTGTGTTGTTGTTATTGTTGTTTGTGTCTGTGTGTCTGTTGTTGTTGGGATGTGTGTTGTATATGTGTGTGCGTATATTGTTGCTTTTGTTTTTGATGCACCAGCGTAGTTTTGTAAATGATTTTTCTATTTCTGACAGACAACTAATCATATTTACCTTCTTGAATGTCGCAAATTTGGGCGGCAGACATAACACAGACATTTCATCATTATCTATTTTTGCGTTCCCATAAATGTTGGTGTTTTTGTTGTTGAACTCTTCTGATAATGAGGTGTCGGCCATGTTGATACCGTCAATTCTGTCGGGATATCTATTGGTATACTCTATAGTATCCTGATTTAGCTTTGCCAAAAAAAAAAAAAAAAAAAAAATCCTCCATTCCCATTATGCCAAACCCATGACTTCCAAACATCTGATCCACCGAAACTCGGCCATTTCGGACCATACCAATATCAACATACTGATTGCGGATTTGGTACGGGTGATGAGAAATGTGTCCCGCATGTGCAACCCCGAAGAACTAGAGAGACACATACAACACTTCATCCACCGTATGCAGTTCTCTGGCTACAATCAGAGAGATAGAATAAGAGTGTATAGAGGAGCCAGAACCAAATGGGAAAAAATGGTAAATAATGACATAAATGGGACCTGCCCCTTGTATAGGAGCAAATTTTGGAATAGAATAGAAAGAACTAGGAACAAGGCCAATAGAATAAACTCATGCTATGATAGCAATAAATACCAGTGTGTAATGTTCATCAATACAACCCCTAGAGGCGAACTAGCCTACAAATTTAGAAGGGCCCTAAATAAACATAAACTCAATATTAAGATAGTAGAAAGACCAGGTACCTCCGTAAAAACACTTATTAGCAAGACATACCCGTTCCAAAGACCCTCATGTATAGATAAGAAATGTATAACCTGTAAAATAAGCCCCCATATTAACTGTAAAACTAGAAATGTAGTGTATAGCATAAGATGTACTGGAGGACAATGGAGAAACACAAATATAGTGTACATAGGTGAGACAGCTCGTAGTATAGGGGAACAAATAAATGAACACTGGCGAGACCTTCAAGATAATAAAGAATCATCTGTGCTCTACCAACATGCTAAGATAGAACACAAGGGTAAATTAGAGAACATAGAAATAAAAATAGAATCCACACACAGAAAAGATGCAATGTTTAGGCAAATTACAGAGGCAGTAAGCATGACAGAATTACAACCAAAATTAAATAGAAAATATGAGTGGAACAGCAACATCACAACTTACAATTAAGGACAAAATGAAAACACACACACACACATAGAACAAACAACCAACCAACAACATGTAAATAAATAAATAAATAAATAAACAAATAGATAAATGAACACAAACACACACAGACACCCGGATGTGGCGCATGCGCAGACTGAGCACACAACACACACACAGAAACAAAATGGCGTAGGACAGAAGAAAGGAAAGGCACAGAAACAAAGAAAGGAATCCCCAGTCACTGAAGAGGTCACAGAGTGTGTGACGGAAGGACTATGACTATATATAAACAACTATATGGTTGTGGAACCAACCAACCAACCAGAAATTTATAAGTTTGTAGATTTGTAAATTTATAAATTTATAAATATATAATAAATTGAAGTGAAAGCAACTGGTGCGTGTGTTTCTTATTGGCAACATGACCCTTCCAAAGTATAACAATATCGGTTTCAACACACGATTTCAGATAAAGAATCTTGCTAAACAAATTCAGAAACGAAATATATATATATTAATATATATATATTAATACATATATGTATGTACGTATACATACATATATGTATGTACGTAGACATACATACTTACATTTAAGTAAGTGCCGTACTAAGAGTGAGAAATGAAATTTCGTTTTCATTTTATTACAACTTATCGTTCTCGGTACGCCTGGCCGAACTCACTCGATATGCAAATTAGGCTGCTCAGCCGTTAATTTTCATAAGGAAAGTATATACTTTCGAAAGTTCAACCATCTGGCAGAAGGGTATACGGTGCTGATGATAGCTAACAAGCTTGAAACTAGTACATCGTTCCTGTGTCAGTGTTGAACAAAAAGGTGACGTGGTTGCCTTCACACCGTACGGCATGAATTCAGGCTGTTCAGTTTGTTTACAAACGAACAAAGCGGGCGTTATAATAAGCGTCCGCTAAACTGATACGTACATATATGTATGTGTACCTGTATGTATATATGTATATATATGTATATATATATATATATATATATATATATATATATATATATATATATATATATGCATGCTACTGTACGTCTGTATACATATATACGTATACATACATACTTACATTTAAGTAAGTGCCGTACTAAGAGCGAGAAATAAAATTTCGTTTTCATTTTATTACAACTTATATATATATTAATATATATATATATATGTATATATTAATATATATATATATATATATATATATATTTATATATGTATTAATATATATATATTTATATATATATTAATATATATATATTTATATATATATTAATATATATATATTTATATATATATTAATATATATATATTTATATATATATTAATATATATATATTTATATATATATTAATATATATATTAATATATATTAATATATATATATATATTAATATATATATATATATATATATTAATATATATATATATATTAATATATATATATATATATTAATATATATATATATATATATATATATATATATTAATATATATATATATTAATATATATATATATATATATATATATATATATATATATATATATATATATATATTAATATATATATATATATATATATATATATATATATATTAATATATATATATATATATATATATATATATATATATATATATATATATATATATATATATATATATATATATATATATATATTAATATATATATATATATATATATATATATATATTAATATATATATTAATACATATATATATATATATATTGTTATACTTGGGGAGGGTCATATTTGTGTAATATTGCCAGAATTAATAACAGAACACACTCACTGTTTGGTTGGTTTTTGCTTCTCGCTGTCTTTTATATCTGCGATCTAACTTAATCGGTCCTCGATGTTGCAATTGACTGACCGACGGTCAAAAATAATAATACAGATACAATATAGACACAAACACATATATATAGTTTACATAATTTACATAAATCTTTAGTTGCACATCTGCAACATCGTCAGTGGTGTTATATTTTTTCCTCCTTTTCTGTTGTATATATATATATATATATATATATATATATATTAATATATATATTAATAAAATATATATATATATAAAAATAAATATATTATTATTATTATTATATATATATATATATATATATATATATATATATATATATATATATATATATATACATATTATTATCATCGCTATTCCGATGACTTCGTTTCAATATATATATATATATATATATATATATATATGTGTGTGTGTGTGAGTGTGTTTATGTTTATATATATATATATATATTTGTATATATGTCAATTTGTATGCATATATATGAATAAAAAAATAAATACATCATTAAACGTATATCAAATATTCTTGTGAGATAATTGTGAAATGGAACTTCAATAAACCATAAACAACAAAAACTACAACAAAAGCAATAACAACATCATATCATCAACATCATCTTCAACAACAACTACAAAAACAACGACAACAATAATAAAAGCAATAAGTATGTATATAAAAAAAACCCATAGCTAGTAATGTTGCGGATAATATAAAACATTCTTTAAATTTCAACTGACGACGAAGTATTCGTTGGTTTCAACTGACAATGATATTGAAATTCTAATTAAGAAGGACTTTAACAACATTATTAAATTGGTGTATCGTCGGTTACGACTATGAGGGTTCCAGTTTATACGATCAATGTAAAAGCAGGCACATGAAATTAAAGTGTCTGAGAATTCTCCTGACACGTTTAAGCTTAACGTAGTTCTCAGGGAGATTCAGCCTGCCTCAAAATATGACAAGGCCTGACCTTCATATTTCAGGTTCATTTCATTTATGCCAGCTGATTGGACTGGTGAAGCGAGTAAAGTGTCTTACTTAAGGACACATCGCGCAGCTGGAAACTGAAATGAGCCTAATACATCTAAACAGTAAGTGTAGTGTTAGTGTAGAAAGAAATATATTTCTAACAGTTATATTGCAATAACAAATATTTTTTTTCAATAGATGTATGAAGAGATGTTACGGCGAGCTACTATAATATTTTCTAGTATAGGCACAAGGCTAGCAATTTGGGGGAAAGGGAAAGTCGATTAAATCGACCCCAGTACGTTACTGGTGCTTTATTTCATCGAAAGGCAAAGTTAACCTCGGCGGGATTTGAGCTTAGACCGTAAAGGACCGTAACTCTCTGCGACAAAGCATGGTTTCCGACTCTTTACCAATACTGCCAATCCACCGTACTTACAGCGAGTTACTCTAATCTCAGATGAAATGGTGTCTGGTATTTCTTTCTCATCACTTAGTTTTGAGATCAAATTACATCAAGGCTAACCCTATCTTTTCTTAAGGTCAATAAAAAATGTACCAATGCAGGACCAGAATTGATCAATCTCTCTCTTTTCTCTCGCGTTATTTTCTTGTGGCTAGTGGATTTGGCTGACGATTGCAATATCGTGTGTTCAATTCCAGATGCAGAGCTACATTCTTGGGCAACAAAAAATTATTTCACGTTATTCCAGTCCATTCTACTGGGAAATATGAGGAATACTTTCTACCAAAAGGCTCAGCGCTCTCAAATACTATATCTCAATAAAAGCAACCAGAGAATTGCGATTACACGTACCAGTGGAATATTCGATATGCAGGTTGTTTCGTTATCTAAAACGGTTGGAATACTTGTCGAGAGAACACCCGGAGGCTCAACAGAGACGCACACATACGGCTCATTATAGTCAGGGTAATCTTATGCTTTTCTTTAAATTTAAATGTATATAATCAACCTGGATAAGATGGCAGGATCTGGTAAACATTATACGGCGGTGGATTGGCAGTATCGGTAGCGTGTCGGACGCCATGCTTTGACACATAGAGTTACGGCCCTTGCCATTCAGAGTTCAAATCCCGCTGAGGTTAACTTTGCCTTTCATCCTTACGGGGTCGATAAAATAAAGTACCAGTAATTCACTGGGATAATTGCTGGCCGTGTGCCAAAAGTAGCCAAAATTGTACAATTTATTGCATGACAAATGTGGTATATATATATATATATATATATATACAGTAATTTCGTTATAACGACATCAACCGAACTAAATCGAGTGTTTGTTTGTTATTACCTCATATTTAGAAAGTAACAATGCATGAAAACATACCTGCAATATGAATGTATCATGCAATAAATATAAATATACACAGTGTACCCCGGCATTCGTGGTCCCATTTATTCGCGGAATTTTCCTTAGAACCTAACTAATAATTGTTCGTGGAAACCAAAACAGGTTCGCGGAATCGCAAATATCTTCCGCGATTTTTTAATGGCTTTTTTCGTGCAATATAAATTTTTTCACGCTTTTTAACGCTAACTTATTTATGGCAAAGAGCCGTATTTGCCGGCCTATATTTCACGCTATGTTTTGACGTTTATAGGTATTTTTATAGACCACGTCCAATAGTCGTGGTTTTTCACTCTTCACGAGTGCTCTGGGAACGTGAATCCCGCGAATACCGGGGAACAACTGTATTTCAAATATGTTCAAATATTTTTCCTTCGTTTGTTTTCTGTCCCATAAACATAAAAATGCGCAAATGACCCTCAAAAACTTTAAGTCATTTTTTTTATTATGTATTTTGTTATAATGATTACGCATGTGCACACGTATAGCTCTTTTTACGAAAGGTTTTTTTTTTTCTATTTCAGGTAGACGCGCTCCATCATCCAGTTTTCTAAAAATAAATCATACACAAAACGCCAGTACCAACAGTTTTGCAAGAGATGTCAACATGAATGGACCTGTTATTTTTATCTAAAGATATTTTTTCCAGTTCCATCCCGCCCCTCCCCTCAATCTATCTTATTTCTCATTCTTTCTTCTGATGAAGGACTAGCGTCTGAAACGTTAAGACCCTCTTCCTGCAATATCAAGCGTTAACTTAATATATCTCTTCCATATGCTGTACCGATTGTGGTGTTATTTCTGTTTACCTTTTACATACACACACATATATATATATATATATATATATATATATATATATATATATATATATGTGTGTGTGTGTGTGTGTGTGTGTGTGTGTGTGTGTGTGTGTGTGTGTGTGTGCATATATGTGTGCATGTGTGCATGTGTGTGTGCATGTGTGTGTGTTTCAGATATGTTCTTTTGAATAATTTTCGAAGAGGCTTCGTAGTCGGTAAACATAACCATAAGAGACGCAACTCCAGCCCGAATGATGCGAGGAATGTCGAACAATTTATTTTTTCTTTGTATCCAGAAACTTTGGCTATTAAGGGTTCACATTCCGTTCGTTGTACTGACTGAAATATTACTTGTAATGAATGTCGTTATGATGAGATTCTTTTACTCTTGTTTTACTAAGCATATAGCCGGAGATTGAAAAAAATGTTGTCATACTGATAAAAAACGTTGTAATGGTATTCGTTATAACGGAATTTTACCTGTATATATATATATATATATATATATATATATATATGTATATATATATATATATATATATATCGTATACATGATTCATGCATACCAATTTATTAAATTCATATTCTTCTTTATTATCTTACTTAGGCTGCGCTAATAGTTTTTCAGTTAATCTTTTGACCTATAGTAAGTTTGTCAAATTTATTCCACTATATATAGTGAAATATATATACGTGTGTGTGTGTGTGTGTGTGTGCGTGTGTGCGTGTGTGTATTTGTGTGTTTATATATATATGTATATGAACGTAGTTATGGCATGTAAAATTGCAGTCGATATTTGACGAATGAGAACCCATAAATGAGGCTATAGATTTTAAATAAAGACATAATTAGTGAATGCTTGGTTAATGTGTTTTCTCGGACAATAATTGATGATTTATTTATACGTCCGGATGTAGATTGTTTGCAATGTGGTAGATTGGAACTGAATAACATAGTGCGATTTTTCGCTGGATATTTTATTTCTTTTCTCTCTGCATATGAATCAAATTGGCAGTTTAGAGATATTGATGCACATACAATGAATTATTGCCAGTACGACAAGGGAGTTTCCTTTTGTGGTCCTGCATACGTAAGTCTGTGTGGATGTTACATGCCCAAATATGTTTGATTTGTACCCCACACACATTAGGTTTCGAGCCAGATTGCACTGCCTCATCAAAGTACATCATATGTATATATATATATATATATATATATACACATATATATATATACACAAACGTGCAGGCGCACATACACCCTCTCACGCATACACAAACGTACACATACATACACACATATATATATATATATATATATATATATATAAGAACAAAAGATGGTTAAAGGAGTTCCATGTATGTAATTATGCGCATTTCAAAAACAAATATCATCATGCAATAATATTTGTGTTTTCATCAGATAAAACAGGAGGACATGATATGAAGGCCAAAAAACACTTGTGGATAGTTCAGTTTTAAATCAACATATGAGAAGTAGTTTTAGATTGATGTGTGATATTGGGAAAACTATTTTATTTAGAGGGGGTGGTGGAAAGGATGAGAAAAAGAGGAGGAGATGAGAGTGAAGGTGGAGAGGGAGGAGTATAATGAGGTAGGATGAGATAGGAGGAGAGATGGGTGATAGAGAGAGAGATAGTTTTTATAACTGAGAAAGATATATTGTTTTACATAGAGAGGTTGAAAACCGTTGGAAGATAATGTATAAATTAAAAGAATTTGAAAATTAACGAAGGGAAAAATATGTGCGAAGAAGGAGAGGGAGTTAATATGTATTGAGAATAATGAGTTTGATGATAGAGAGAAGAGAATAATGAATTGCGGATGAATATTCTAACGTAAAAAAAAATGTATATGTTTACGAAGGATTTTTTATAAGGTGATATAGAGTAAGAATGTGTTGTATTATGTAATAATTGATTCTATGTTAGGCAAGAGTGAGAAAAGGTACAGATTAGGGGTTAGATATTAGAAGAGAGGAAAAGGAAGTGATAAATATGGGTGGTGTAGAAAGAGTCAACAAGTATTATGGAAATTTGAAAATTAACGAAGAGAAAAAGAATGTAAAGTTAAGTTTTGTATATTGAAGGATTTGAGAAAAATAATGTGAATTTAAAGTTTGTATATTGAAGCAATAGGTAATATGTGCGAAGAAAAAGAAAATGTTAATATGTATTGAGAATGAGTTAGATGATAGGGAGAACAAAATAATGAATTAAGGATGAATAATCTAGCGTCAAAACAAATGTATATGTTTACGAAGGATTTTACAAGGTGATATAGAGTAGGGGTAATGAGTAAACAAGTATTATAGAATGTATAATACCCTTTGAAATAAGGTAGGAAGAAGGGTATATTTTTAAAAGAGGTGTATGTATATGTGCCTTTGAGAAAAAGATTCTAAATTGATAAAGAATTGAATATTAGCTGTATACTTTCTGAAATGTTTTATGGAATTTATGCAAGCAGATAGAAAACAAGTCAGTGCGTCTATTTATTATAGAATCTAGATTAGAGATAATGGTAAATTTTTCATTTAGGCAGAGATTGCAGATTTTAGATAGAGAACTGTTCAAGTATGAGGACGCGGAAGAAACCTTCTTCCAAAAGATGGTATATTTAATGTTTTTGTCTTTCAAGGACCATATGAGTTCTGAGAGAGCCGTGTTGGTTCTTTTAAGTTTGTATTTAAAAGATGAATGATGATTATAGAGACGAGCTTTAAAAGAGGTGGAACTGGAGCCAAAATAGGTTAAGGAATTGGTGTCAGTTATAACTTTGCATTCATAAATTAAGTTTTTATCAAGACAATGGTTGTTGAGAGGACATATATTTTTAATAGGGCAATTGCAATTGCAATTAGAGAGATTGTTAATGAGTGACCTAGTGTTATCTATAGAAGGAATTGGATTGGAGAAGTTGTTTGCGATAGGAATAATAGTTTCTTGATTTAGAGTTGGATTATGAACATTTAGCGAAGTTGTTTGACGTTGTATTTGGGTTTGCAGAAATTAGCCTAGGGTTTACAATGACGTCGGGAGTACTATTACTATTATTATGAAATTCAGTGTTGGAAGGAAGAGATTTAGTATTTAGTATTTTATTGTTGTGTTTAGAGATAATGTTGGAAATATTGGAGGATGTAGAATAAGAAAATGTTATGGTGGGTTTGTTAAATATTTTACTATAGATATGTGAGGGAGGGAAGCATTTATTTAAGGCACTAAAGAATAATTTAGGAATATTGTTATTAATAGAGATGGAGAAAGGAGCATTATACCAGATTATGTTTTTGTATCTAGGTCTTTTATTAAAATTATTGGAATGATCATGAATAATTATTCTACTGTAAGTTCTTCTAGAATTTGTTTCTTTACTATATTTGATTTTATCAGGATAGCCGGCTTTAGAAAGTGCGTTATTATAGTAATTGGCGTTAGCATCAAAGATGTTTTTATTAGAAGATAGGTTAGATATTCTTTTTCCAATATTACTAACTATAGCATTCTTGATATTAGTAGGATGGTTAGATTTAAATTTAACATAATTTAGGTTCTCATTGTTTTTATGGTAAGGGTAATATAGGCCAGTGTCAAGATTAAGAGATACATCCAATAAATTAGCTAGTTTGATACTGATATCAAATTCAATTTTTAGGTTATGTTGGTTAAAGAGATTACGTATATTGTTCTTAATAATATTAAGGTTAACTATATTGCAATTTAAGATAGTAAAGAGTCCATCGTCACGATAAATTCCACCGCGAAGTTGAGGAATTTTCCGACTCAAAGAGTTCAAAATAAAGATACCAATTAAATCAGTCAATTGGGATGAATCGGATGCTCCCATTGTGATGTCGAAGTTGTTAGAGGTATCGGCTCTGGTCCAATATTCGTTGTTGAACTCTAGGATGGTTTTACGTGCGGTGAGAATGATGTGAAGTTCATCTGTGGTGATGTCAGAATATTTAAGTGCGAAAGATAGAGCATTATTGAGAAGTAAAGGCGAAATGGAGGAATAGTAGCTGGCAATATCAAATTGAATAAATTTCAGTTTGTTTTTATTATTCAATTTGTTGAACCAGCTAATCACTTCAGAAGTACCAAACCATAAATTTAGGTTCAAAGAAGAGCAATTAGAACGAACCTGTGGGATAATTCTATCCAAGATGGATTTACTAACAACCCCCAGATCAGATTTAGAGGGGGCGATTAATCTAACAGGTAGTTCAGTGCGAAAATTGTTTTTGTGATCCTTGATATTTATCCTCGGAGTTCTTGGGAGGAATGGTTCGGTCTTTTTTTCAATGCCAAGTTTTGACATAATCTCAGAGGCTTCAAGGTTTATGTATTCTAAATTTTCATGGTTGGTTTTACGATATTTTTTCCTAAGTTCCTTTAGGATAAGGTTTTTATAATTATCCTTGGAAATACCATATAAGTTATTGGTTTTGTCAGAGTGGACTAAAACATTTTTTGAGGAATTTAGGTTAGAAATTGTGTTCTTGAGATTTACAAGGTGCTCTTGTCCTTTGAAAGGGTATCTCTTGAATTTAAGATTTTTTTATTATTTTAGTTAACTCTTCCTCGAATTGCACTAGATTTTTGTTGGAAGGAGGATTTCTTCTAGAATTAAATAGATGTACGAGGAAGTTATGTTCTTTGGTATAGAGGTTCCCTTTTAGGCTCTGGTCATAGAAATAGGCTGTCCATCTAAGTCTTCTTACGAAGGAGTCAGTTTTTTCAATTAGAAGTTTGGTGAATTCAGATTTACCAGGTATAGGAATGTCTTTAGTTGAATTGGTTATGTTGTAACTGAAATATCTTTCTCAGTTATAAAAACTATCTCTCTCTCTCTATCACCCATCTCTCCTCCTATCTCATCCTTCCTCATTATACTCCTCCCTCTCCACCTTCACTCTCATCTCCTCCTCTTTTTTTCATCCTTTCCAACCCCACTCTAAATAAAATATTTTTCCCAATATCACACATCAATCTAAAACTACTTCTCATATGTTGATTTAAAACTGAACTATCCACAAGTGTTTTTTGGCCTTCATATCATGTCCTCCTGTTTTATCTGATGAAAACACAAATATTATTGCATGATGATATTTGTTTTTGAAATGCGCATAATAAAATACATGGAACTCCTTTAACCATCTTTTGTTCTTATGTATTATGTATACTCCAGTCCTACAAACTGTAGAGTGCTTCTTATCCGATATCTGCATTGCTTTATTGTACTACAATAAAACTCACCTCCTACATTATATATATATATATATATATACATATATAAATATACACACATATCGATATGTATGTATATATATATATATATATATATATATATATATATATATATATATATATATATATATATATATATATATATATATATATATACATACATATATACATACATACATACATGATGGCTGCCCCCTCGTTATCGAGTATGGCCATTGCACGAGAAAAAGAAAAAATATATATATATATACGTATATATTAATAACAATAATAATAATAATAATAATAATAATAACAACAATAATAATAACGACAACAACAACAATAATAATATACATATATATATACACACACACGCACGCACATAAACATATATATACACACACACGATAACAACTAACAGCGCTTTGATCGAATGTGGCCTTTTAGCCCAGCCAATTATCTAAAATGTCTTGCACAGAGTCGGCAACCAAAACATTCACTGGGAATAGCCGGCTGTGGTTGGAGTTCATGTACTTTTGCATGTCGTTTGAGCCCTCCTACTGATTTACATTCTCTACCACATGATTGGCAAGCATGATGAGTAGCATCTCCAACATCAGCCTGGTAGTCAACCACTGGTCTTACTTTAAAACTACAAAGATGACTTTCGAGTCCAGCTTTGCTTAGGTAGAGTCTAGCGCATAAGCTGCATGTCAGCACCATTGGTGGACCCTCGCCGTCTGGAAGTGCAACAGCCATGCCCTTCCTCACATCGCGCTTTACTTTCTCGTATGCGATTCGAGATGCCTCAATGGCATCTTTTCCCTCATATACACTCTTTCTCCATTCATTACGATCAGCAGCAATATTTTCCCATGTAAGAGCAGAGATGTTAGCGTCTTTCAAAGAGGCTTTCAAGGAATCCTCATACCTCATTTTTGGTTTATGTGGCGGTCGTTTTCCTTTAAATAACTCTTCATAAAGAGTTGTTTTGGTATTCTAGAATCCTTCATCCGGGCAAGGTGACCACTCCAACGGAGTCGTTGCTTAAGCAAAAGAGCTTCTATACTGTCACACATAGAGCTTTCCAAAATCTTGACATCGCTGATGTGTTCCCTCCAGTGAACGCCATGGATCTGTCTGAGACATATCTGAAGGAAACGCTCCAATTGCTTAAGGTGGTGTCGATATGTGACCCAGGTCTCGCAGGCATAAAGAGGAGAAGAGAGCACACATGCCTTGTACACCTTTACCTTTGTCTTCTTGCATATGTCTCGCCGACCCCAGAGTCACCTTTCTAGCTTTCCGAAAGCATTACTTGCTTTCCTAATCCTAAGTGAGATTTCACTATCGAGGTTGCTGTATTGATTGACAGTGCTTCCCAGGTAGACAAATTGATCAACCACACCAAGTCGCTTACCATACACATAGATATTTGGTTCACTTTACAAGGGGCAGGTTGGTACATGACGGCAGTTTTCTTGCAACTGACAGTCAATCCTACGGCAGTGCAAACGTCAGAACATGCATTCAAAATGTGCTGCATATCACTCTCTGTGTGAGCTAGAAGATCGCAATCATCTGAATAGAGGTCTCTTAAGATTGATGTAAATACTTTTCTCTTTGCAGCAAAGCGCCTGATGTTACATATGCTGCCTTAGGTTCGATATCGGGTGTAAACACCATGCTAGCAATTCCTGAATGCAATACAGAAAACCATTGCAAAGTATATGGAAAACAGGGTCGGTGCTGGAATATCCCCCTGTTTCACTGCATTTTTTACTGAGATAGGCTCCGACATGTTACCTCCGACATTAACCCAAGCCTTCCTGTCATCATGGAAAGACCTAACTAAAGCAAGGAACTTATCAGGGCAACCAAGTTTTTGGAGAACCTTCCATAATGCATTTCTGTTAACAATATCGAAAGCTTTTGTCAGATCGACAAAAACCTGATACAGCTCCAAACCTTGTTCCATGAACTTCTCCTGGAGCTGTCTAGCTGAGAAGATCATATCAGTAGTGCCACGTCCAGCACAAAAACCAGATTGACTTTCTGGAAGAACACAATCTGCAATGTGTGTCAGCAGACGGTCCAGAAGCACCCTACATAAAACTTTCCCTACGACAGAAAGCAATGATATAGCTCTGTAGTTCCCACACTCATTCCTGTTATTCTTTCCCTTGAACAAGACCACCATTACTGCATCTCTCCAGTCCTCAGGTACGGATTTATTCCCCCATGTCCTGCCACAGAAAGAGTGAAGATGTTGCAGGAGTCTCTCACCACCATATTGTAGGAGCTCTGCATGTATACCATCCATACCTGGAGACCTTCCACTGTTCAGCTTCGAGATAGCCACTGCAACCTCTAAAAGCGTCGGAGGTTCTGCGAGAGGTACTTCACAGGACTTTCAGGAATGAGATTGAGGAAATCTTCATTGACGATAGAGGGCTGATTCAAAAGATCATCAAAGTGCTCTCGCCACCTTCGTAGAATTCCTTGTGAGTCACGAAGAAGTCCTTTGCCATCTTTGCTGCGAAGCGGTGTTACCAGAGAAGAAGACGGTCACATAAACTTCACGCAAGAGACTGTACAACATCTTTGTGTTATTGGAATCTGACGCAGTTTGTATTTCATCAGCCTTCTCACTCCACCACTGATCCTTCATTTGAGAAAGACTCCGCCTAACACGTGATTTTTCAACCTTGAGTTCCTCATGCAACGTATTCCTCTCCTGTGGTTTTGGCGTGAAGTAGCATGACAGAGAACAGCACGTATCAGACAACAAGTCTTCCATATGTTCATAATTCTCATTAAACCAGTCTTGATGTTTTCTTTGCACCAATCCCAGAACACGCCTGCCTACATTATAAACCGACCTTTTAAGGGTCGGCCAATCCTCACCAAGATCTGCAACCTGCATCTCTTCTTGCAATGTCCTCTTCACATTTTTATCCTTAAGACGAGCAACACCAGGAGCCCGGATTTTACGTTTAGTGATTAGTTTCATTTTTGCGCGTACCAGGCGGTGGTCTGTCCAGCACTCAGCTCCACGAAGAGCATGAACACACTGCGCATCCTGACTGTCACGCATCCTGACTAGGACGTAGTCCAAAGGATGCCATTCCTTAGATGCAGGATGCATCCCTGTGGTCTTGAATGTGTTCTTTTGTTAGAACATGGTGTTGGTAACACACAGATCCAGGTCCTCACACATCTGCAGCAGGAGCATACCATTGTTGTTACACTTTCCTACCCCATGCCTTCCGATTACATTCCATGTGTTAAAATCCCTACCCACACTACCATTAAAGTCACCAAGCACGATGACTTTGACTGCCTGAGGGATATTTCTTAAAACACCTTTCAAGGCATGGTAAAAGGAGACTTTTTCTTCATCGACAGAATTCATAGTTGGAGCATACAGACTCACCAGGTTCGCATATCTTCCTTTGTCCAGCGGAATTCTCATGGACATAAGACGCTCACTAATCCTTACTGGGAATTCATCTAATTTATTCAAAAGAACAGTCTTAACAGCAAATGCTACCCCAGCCTCTCTTCTGATTCCTTCATCTCTTCCTTTCCAGAAGAATGTATATTCTCCACAAAATTCTGTAAGATGACCATCTCCAGCTAGCCTCGTCTCAGATAAAGCCACGATGTCAAGATCGTAACGTCGAAGCTCCTTTGCAACATGAGCGGTCCTTCGTTCAGGACGCTCCAAGGAATCTCTGTCAAGCAGCGTCCGTGCGTTCCAGCAGCCAAGACTAAATGCCTTGTTTGGATCTATTACAATGGCACGATGACGAGACAGCCCAGGCTGTGATAACCTGGGACCCTACAATTATTGCCAATTATCTTTTTTGTTCCAGAACCTATATTGCCAATTATCTCTTTTATATTGTTCTGGAACATCATTGAATTGGGGAAAAAAAATAAAAAGTAATAATAATAGAAACAATAATAATAATAATAATAATGATTTAATTTATTAACCACAAGGGCCGACATGTAGGGGACAATAAAAAGACAGAGACAGTGGGGTTTACAATAAGGTCGAGTAAAAGTGCACAATGGCAAGACTAATTTAACAGTGAAGATATAAAAATATAAAATAAACTATGCATAAAGACAACAAAATAAATTCCCTGAAAGGGGTGGACGACTCTAGGTGAATCGGGTACCCAACCAATCCTGAACCATCCTGCGCTTCTAGAGCACCCCTCTCCTCAAGTTAGCTAGCCTATAGGCGCATGGTCAGAGAAGGCCCATTCACACGAGCCATTCTCGCAACATTCATCCACCTTTTAGCAAATGTACTGGGGAGCACCACTTCTCTCTCCACTCTAACCTTCCTTTCCAGGTGAAACTTGAAGAAGTTGACGAGGGATTGGCCGAAGAGAAAAGTGTCTCTCTTCAGTACTTTTAACCTGGTCCACAATATAACCTCTTTCGCAACTGCCACCAGACAGAGGAAAATGTCCTGCTCATCCTGACCTAAGGAAGGCGGTGGATCGATCTTCACTATGGTCTCGGCCGATAGGTGGATTCGTTCCACACGCGACAGTAGCTGTTCGACATAACTCCATAAGTCAGTAATGCACGGACATTGGACAAGTGCGTGCAGAACGGTTTCGTCGTTCTGTGCGCATCTTGGGCAGGTCAGTCTGACAGCACTTCCGTGCTTGTAGAGTTTATCCCGAATCGGCAGTTTTTCCCCGGTAGCACTGCCAAGCGAGGGATTTCTGGAAATTGTCCATTGTCGCCGGCTCGAAAGTCCTCCGGAACAGACTGGTCAGTTCGACTTCGTCGAGGCCCAAAGCTTCTACGAGTGCGTCATCGCACTTGCCCACCACTAATCCTCTATAGAACTCGAGAGTGGAAGTTGCACTGATCGCATTGCCCGCTTGGTAGAGGGCAGTGAGTGCCTGGCAACATTCCAGTTGCCAGTCACCCAGTCTCGGTCTCTTCTTGACCCAGTACTGCAGCTCAGTCAAAGAAATGAGCTGCGGAAAGGCCCGTCTGATAAACTGCGGTCACACCTATTCTGCGTTGAGGCAGAATATCTGGAGATGTCGCAGCCTCAACGCATGTCTGTGCATCACTAGCCACGGCATGCCCAGCCCTCCGCGTAGAGGGTGCTGGCAGCAGTTGGACCGCCTCACCAATGGAACTTGTCCCATCCACAAGAATTTGAAGATGAGCCGTTCCAACTTGACGAGGCGCGGACGGGGGCAAGGCACGACCGTCAGGCGGTAATAGATGACGGACGCGATGTACGCATTCGCCACCTCCGCGCGACCTTTCAGTGATAGCTTCATCCCAGCCCATTTTTGGGTGAGACTGGCTACTCTGCTCGTTACCTCGTCCCAATTCTTTTCCACCTGGAGGTCTGGTCCGAACCAAACCCCTAGCAACTTTACCGGTCAGTCGGTCCAGCGCCACACGACGCTGTTGGACGGCATGGGCTTGCCTTTCCAGGTTCCGAGCTGCAAGCCCACCGACTTGTCCGGGTTAAGCTTGGCTCCTGTCAACCTTTCATTATCTTTCAATAAGGTGCCGACCACCTCGATTTCTGAGGTGTTCGACACCATCAAGGTGATGCCGCCCGCATAAGCCGACACCGCCCTTCTACGCCCCGGTTCGAGCGGGTTGCCCTGCAACAGCTCCAGCTTGCGCAGTAAAGCCTCGAGAGTCAATACGTACAGAAGGGAAGAGAGAGAGCACCCTTGACGGACCGATCGGAAGAGCAGAAATGGTTCCAAGAGGTGGCCATTAACCTTCACCATCGAGCGTATGCCGCTGTGCATTGCAGCGATCCACCTTCTGTAGACAGGGCCGAAGCCAGCTGCTTTGAGGACAGAATCCAGATATCGATGGTCGAACCTATCGAATGTTTTCGATTGATCTAAATTGATCAGTGCCCCACCGAAGCCAGGTTTACACCCTACGCTCTCTATGATGTATCGCATGAGGTGGAGATTGTCGTGTATGGACCTGGTTGGGATTGCGCAAGTTTGCGCCTCCCCAACCAAATCCTCGACGACAAGCGCCAATCTCTTTGCTAATACCATGGCCAAAATCTTAAACTTTGTGTTGGGCAGAGTTATGGGCCTGAAGTTGTCTAATGTATCCCCCTTGTTCTCGTCTTTCCTCATCAGCGTCACCACTCCCCTACTCACAGAACTGGTAATACTCCCATTCTGCTGCCAGTTGCAGTAGAGTGCTTCGAGGCGATCGGAGAACAAGTCTGGCATATTTACGTAAAGCTCGTAGGGCAGGCCATCCAAACCGGGTGATTTGCGCCTCAGGCAGCCGACAAGGGCGTCCTGAATTTCGGCTGAAGTAATCGGCCTTTCGCAGCGCTCAGCGTCGACCGTCGAGATGCGCGGCAAGCCATCAAGGTAGGGACTGAAATCCGCTACTCTCTCTGACTCGCCACTCTCCCCGAACAACCGAGAAAAGTGCTGGCGAAAGGCCTCACACATCCGCTTGGAATCGCTTATCTCGTTTTCGTCTCGGCTCGCCAAAGACCGAATTGTGGTTTTATTACCACATGCCCTTCCGACACTCGGGCCCATCGAACAGCTCTGACAATGCAATCTTCGTGTTTCGCATTGAAGAAATGGTCTAATGCCATTCTTTCCGCTGGCACGTCAGTTGCAATGCCACTACAAATAGCCTCGTCTAACTCATCTACCAGCTCTCCCTCCTTTCTATTTTTCTCTAACGCTAGTTCTTTGCCGAACTCTATCGAATTTACTCTAATCTCTCTTTTGATAGCCCCCCCCCACCATCTGTTATTGATGATCCCCCCTGTCAACTTTTGCTTAACTAAATTGTTGACTCGGTCCCTGTAAGCCTTACGTGCCGGAACTGACATGTTCAGCTTCCAGTAACCCGGTCCTAACCTACGCGTTTTATCTAGGTCGACCATACAGATCACAAATTTGTGATCTGAATAGGCGACCGTTTTAAAAAGTGGGCAGCCTACACTATTTCTATCTATTTTCCTAATGAAGATCCTGTCTATATTACGATCTAGATGACCCCATTCGGTTGGTCCATGTGTATACTGGCACATTGGGGAAATCTAGTCGATACTTGTCAGACAGTTGGAACTGGCTGAGTAGGTGCTTGAGGCTTTTGCACTCCCCGCTCCTATCGGCTACTCCCATACAATCCAAGCGTGCGTCTAAGATGCCTTCCAGTCCCCCGCTAACAGTAAAGGACGAGACGTACCCAGAAAGGTCTTCAGGTGCCTAAAGAAGTCCGGTCGTCCGGCCACTGTAGGGGCGTAGACAGCCAGCAGTCTAAAGGCACCACCTTCGCTACTGCTCACATCCAAGACCACCAACTTACCGTCCGGGTTCCGGAAGATCGACCTTACCTCGAGATCCATTTCTTTGCTAAACAGCACTGCCACCCACCATCATTCCCGGCCTGCTAACAGATGCAAAGATCTGATAGTCGTCGAAAATGGGGGCTAGTGCGCGCGTGTCGGAAATTCTGGTCTCACTGACGGCAATCACATCCATTTCCAGCGACTTGAGGTCGTTGAGCAGGCGACCCTGCTTCCAGGGTGATCCCAGACCGCAAACATTTAAACATCCTACTCTTAATATGGCCATGTTGGTAAGCTAAGAGAGAGAGGGAAAGTTTACTTACCTCCCGGGGTCTTGTAAAGGTTGGGAACCCTTTTAAAAGTCTCGATGTGGGTTTCACATTCGGGTTCCCACGTCTTGAGGAAAACTCTCTCTTCAAATTTCTTTGAAGGAATTGAGTGACATTCGGACCAGAAGCAAATCTTCTGGCACGCAAAATGTGCTCATTTAAAAAATCTCCCCCTCTGTTTGAATGTCCTCGCTTCGTGCTAAGAGTGCCATCAGTTTATCGTTGGCCCTTCTGACAAGCACGAAGTTTTTAACATTTTGTCGGTGTGGTTTTATTTGTTTTCGTTTTGGTGACTGTGGTGGTGATGGTTTTGGTGGTGTTGTTTCGGGTATGTCTGTGTTTGTTGTAAGTGTGGTGTCTGCAATTTCAGCTATTTGTGTGTTTATTTGTACTTGTGTTTGTTTAGGTTGTTTGCGTTTCGGGGATTGTGGGGGTGGTGTCGATGTTGCTGTTGGTCCTGATGTTATTGGGGAAGTGTTTGCGTTAGTGGTGTCTGTATTTTCTGTTGCGTATGTTTTTGTGTTTTGTTGGGCCTTTTTTTTTTTGGTGAGGTTTCTCTGTTATTTGCACTTTTTGGATTTCCTTCATCTTCGCTGCTGGAAGACAAAGGGTTTGTGGATATGAGTGTCTCTCTGTCTGTGTGTGCGTTTATTGCTTTGTCTATGTGTATACTTTTTGGGGGGAGGTGTAGGGGGAGTGGGAGAGCATTCTTCGTTTTAATAATAATACACTATTAATAATTATTTATAATTTAATAATAATAATTATTTATTATTTAATAATAATAATAATAGTAATAATAATAATACACTATTAATAATTATCTACATTTAACCACTTTCAAATGGCATTCAAAGAGGCAGCAGCCGACACCATCTCTTTAAAACCAAGGTTAAAAAACGAAAACCCTGGGAAACAGAGAGGATACGCCAAAAGCGCAAAGAGTTGCGAAAAGCTGCAGAATTGAAAGACACTCAACGATCTCCAGAAAACTTTAGTAACTTCAATGCTGCTTGTACAGCACTGAAAAGTGAGTATGAAATTGAGCAAGCCGAATACATACAGAAAAAGATCAATCATATCTCGAGTACTGTCATCAATAAGAAGTATGCTGAAGCCTGGAAAACTGTCAATGAAATTAGTGGCAGAAAAAGTAGATTCAGAGCCAAACTGATAGCCTCCACCCAACATGAACGTTTAAAACTGTGGCAACAACATTTTCAGAGCCTACTTGGCAAAGCACCAAAGATCATCGAAGAAGAAATAATACTCGTTTTTACAGAGGAACACCAAATACAGAAAGGTCCTTTCACTATGGAGGAACTACAGAAAGCAGTGAAAAGTATTGGTAACGGAAAAGCGTGTGGACTCGACGAGATCCCAGCTGAAGTGTGGAAGATACCTGAATTTCACCCAATCCTACTAGAGTTGTGTAATGGTGTCTATAATCAAGACCCCATAGACAAATGAACTGAGGGATGTATACTTCCTTTTCCCAAAAAGGGCAATTTTGGAATGGCTAAAAACTATCGTGGCATAACACTAATGGCAATTGCCGCAAAGATATACACTCTCATGCTGTTTGACAGAATAAGACGTGTCATTGACACCTTACTGAGAAAAAGCCAAAATGGCTTCCGCACCAACAGATCAACGTCAGGGCAAATACTTAATATTTGGCGTATCTTGGAAGGCGTAAAAGCCAAAAACCTCCCAGCAACTCGCCTGATTATTGATTTTTCAAAAGCATTCGATTCCATCCATCGTGGGATGAGAGAAATACTTCTACCCTACGGCTTGCCAAAGAATGCTATCATGATGTTATATAAAAACACCCGCGCAATAGTGCGCTCACCTGATGGAGATACCAAATTATTTGACATCATTGCAGGAGTACTCCAAGGGGATACTCTTGCACCATATATTTTTATCATCTGCCTCGACTATGTATTGAGAAAAGCCCTGGACGAAAACTTAGAGCTTGGTTTAACTCTCACAAAGCGAAAGTGTAGACGCCATGCAGCTCAGAAAATCAGCGATGCTGACTATGCGGATGATTTAGCGGTCCTCGCTGACTACTTTAAGGATGCAACATCACTACTTCACAGCATCGAATCAGTTGCAAAGGAAATCGGACGCTATGTCAACGCAGGCAAAACAGAATATATTTGCCTGAACCAAGACTCCTCAGTTGGTATGCGAAGTCTAAACGGCGATATTATCAAGCAAGTTGACGACTTCAAATACCTGAGTAGCTATATCGCCTCCACAGAACATGATGTTAACATGAGACTGGGAAAAGCCTGGGGAGCATTGAATGCAATGGAAAAAATATGGAAATCAAACCTGCCCACCAAACTGAAAAGGAATTTCTTCAGAGCTGCTGTGGAATCTGTGCTTGTTTATGGCTCTATCACTTGGACGCTAACGTCGAAACTGGGGAAAAAGCTAGACGGGGCATACATACGTATGCTCCGTGCTGCTTTAAACGCGTCTTGGAGGGAACACCCAACAAATAAGGATCTCTATGGCAATATACCACCTATCAGCAGGTCAATACGTAGACAGAGACTCAGATTTGCTGGCCACTGTTGGCGCAGCAAGGAAGAAATAGCAGGTGATGTGTTGTTATGGAGTCCATCTCATGGAGCAAGAAACGCTGGTCGTCCCAAGAAGACATACGTCAAGCTACTTGAGGACGATACTGGATGCGTTGCGGAAGAACTGGCAAAAGCTATGAGAGACAGAGATGGATGGAGGAAACGTGTCATAGAAAGCCGAGAAAGCTCGACCTGATGATGATGAATAATTATTAATTAATGCAATCGTGCAATGCCTGTGCGTGACGAATATTTTTAAAGTGAGGAAAGACTGTGCACTGAGCGACAGTAGCTATAACCCGAAAAGAAGAAAAGATCAACTTCATCGGTAACTACTGAGCCGCAGGTTTTATGTCGGAGTTAACCCAGTTTCCTGAGATGCCTTCTCCTAGAAGAATGCCCTGACAAGAGATAGGGGTTCTTCACTCCCAGTGCGCGATCGGGCATCCAGCCCGATTACTTCTATGTCCCCGCGCAAAAAAAAAAAAAAAAACTCACTTATTGACACTTATACGTACGACGTACACACACGCGCACACCCATACATATGCGCGCACACACCAACACTCATACATACAAACAAACACGCACACGCTACTCACTTACACACACACACACATATATATATATATATATATATATATATATATATATATATATATATATATATATATATATATTACCGTCATTATTGATACATGATTACAAGATTATGTCAACCGTTGACTTTCAAGAGTCCGTATAGTTGAAGCCGTTCGTATTACAGTTCAGTATTATTATAATTGCTTTACAGGATCGAGCTATGGCTCTCCACGCTCTGAGCTCAAATCCCACCGAGGTCTACCTTGCCTTTCATCCTCACGGAGTCAACAAAAGAGAGCACCAGCAATGGGTTGGGCCAGTCGCTGGATCCGTGCTAAAAACAGAAAAATTATTATTATTAAACTTGTTGTTTTCTTAAGGCCCGGTCGCTGGTGGTGGCAGGGGTCGCAGTTGATGTTGTTGTTGTGTTGTGTGCGTGTGTATGTGTGTTTTGTTATTTTGATTTTTTCTTTTTCTTTTATCGTTTGATGCCACTGTTGTTGTAAACCTTCATTTCAATTCATTCTGAAGCTGTTGTTGCTGTAAACATTAGTGCCGGTGTTGTTGTAGATGTTGGGTTTGAAATCTGGTCGTTTGACTGAGTGATGTATATACACACATATACATACATATATATATATATATATATATATATAAATACACACACACAAATTCAACACAGAGTAGAGAGTTTGACAAAAGGTCGGTGAATTTAGTCTAGATATGGTAATGACATGTGTAAATGTAAATGTGATGGTGGGGAGAGAGTGTAGACGTTATTGTGGTGGTGGAGGGCAGTGAGATGTATCTAGTTCATTTGTCAGTTTTCTTCTCTTTCCAAAATTTGAATTTTAGCCATGTTATATTGAGATGTAAGTAAATGTAAAATGTAAAATATAAGTAAGGATTGCTCTGGTAAAATATACGAAAATATTTGTGTAACTTCCACCAACTTCTGTCGTGACATTCCCGAGTCCAGTGACAAAAAGAATTGTTGTATTTTGAAGTTTCAGAATACAAAAATTAATTAAAAACTTACCCCACGAAAATACATACATACATACATATATACATACATACATATATATATACATACATATATACATACATATATACATAAATATATATATACATATATACATATATACATACATATGCCTCTCCTGGTCTTGATGGTGTTACGTACCTGCTTCTTAAACATGGTGGGTACTTCATTCTGCACCAGTTATCACGCTTCTTCCAATTCTGTCTGAACAACGGTGCTACTCCAGAACAGTGGAAAACTGCCAGTGTCATTCCTCTGTTCAAAAAGGGTGACCGCACATCACATGTGAACTATCGTCCAGTCAGTCTTACTAGTTGCATCGCCAAACTGATGGAATCCTGTGCCAGAGAAACACTTTGGAATTTCTGGAGCTCTCACAGTCTTATCCGGCCCTCGCAATTTGGATTTATCCCCAACTCCAGCTGCTGTGATCAACTTATAGAGTTTCTTGAGGACATCACCCGGATCACTGATGGCGGCTCATGGGTGGATGTTGTTTACCTTGACTTTGCGAAAGCCTTCAATTCTGTGCCACACAAAAGGGTTATGGCAAAACTCTCTGCAATGGGTGTGAAGGATGGTCTTTTTAACTGGTTGATGTCCTTAATTCTCAGTCAAAGAGAGGTAGTCCCGGTTCTGGGACAGCATTCCTCACGATATGAGATGTCATCTGGTGTACCGCAGGGATCTGTTCTTGGCCCCCTTTTGTTTGTGGCATATATTAATGACATAGATGCCAACTTAAAGAATGCCACGGTACTAAAGTACGCAGATGACATCAAGCTGTACCTTGAGATAAAAAGGATAGATCCTGAACACTATAGATCTTGCTTGCAGTCTGACCTGGACACAATGCAACAATGGATCTCAGACTGCCAACTCAAGCTAGCTGTGGACAAGTGCACCACCATGCATTTTGGGAGTAAAAACCCAGCGTCCACATACTCCCTCCACAGCACTAATATCAAGAAGTCTTCTTGTGACTGTGACCTAGGCATTACAGTCAGCAGCGATTTGCGTTGGACGAAGCACGTCTCTAACATTCTCAAGAGAGCCGAGGGTGTCTTAGCATCACTCAGCAAGACCTTTGTCAGCCGCTCTCCAGATATCTATTTAAGGCTGTACATCGCTATGGTGCGGCCACACTTAGAATTTGCATCACCAGTCTGGAATCCCTATCTTGCTCAGAACATTGACCGCCTGGAAACTGTTCAGAGACGTGCAACCAAGCGAATACCCTCCATCAGGCATCTACCATACTCTGAGCGCCTTGCTTCCCTGGGCATGGATACATTGAAGCTCCAACGCCTGGCAACTGACTTGATAAACACCCACAAAATTGTTAACCATCTTGCCAACAACTCTGAGTACCTTTTTTATTTCCATGTATCTAACACACGTGGACATGCCACCAAAGTCAGAAAACAGCACTGTTCCCATGATTTTCGGAAACATTTTTTCACGCTCAGAGTTGCTGAAGCATGGAACAAACTTCCTGCATTAGTTGTTAGCTGTCGAAACACTGCATCCTTTAAGGCCTCCATGCTTCCCGAGATCCGCCAACACTACAGCTAATGTTCCCCCTCCATACACATACACACATGTATACCATGACTCATACACTATTCACTTCCGACATTTGTGTATTATTCCATGTACTATACATACACCTTTGACGAGTTGTAGTGCACCTGAGCACTTTACACAATAATTTCATTAATATATATATATACATACATATATATATATATATACATACATACATACATACATACATACATACATATATACATATATATATATATATATATATATACATACATATATATATATATATATATATATACATACATATATATATATATATACATACATACATACATATATATATATATATATATATATACATACATACATATATATATATATACATACATACATACATACATACATACATACATACATACATACATATATATATATATATATACATACATACATACATACATACATACATATATATATATATACATACATGCATATATACATATATATATACATACATACATGCATATATATATACACATACATACATATATACATATATATATATATACACATATATACATACATATATACATATATATATATATATATATATATATATATATATATATATATATATATATACAGATATATACATATATATATACATACATGCATACATATATATATATACACATATATACATATATATATATATATACATACATACCTACATATATACATATATATATATACACACATATATATATAGAGACATATATATATATATATATATATATATATATATATATATATATATATATATATATATATGTATATATATACACATATATACATACATACATACATATATATACACACATATATACATACATATATACATATATATATATATATAGACACATATATACATACATATATACATATATATATATATATATATATATATATATAGACACATATATACATATATACACATATATACATATAGATATACACATATATATATATATATATATATATATATATATATATATACATATATATATATATATACACATATATACATATATATATATATACACATATATACATATATATACACATATATACAGATATATATATATATATATATATATACACATATATACATGTCCATAATTCTTTCTCAACAGAGGCTATGAACATAGTTACTAATGGATACTGCGAAGCAGTCACTGTATTCAGTCAAACCAACAACCTAATAGTAGTTGGGCTCTATAGGCCACCCCAAACGCCTCTACCATGCTTCAAGGAATGCCTCAACAGCCTAAAGTGTTTCATCCAAGAGTGTCACCCTGACAACATCTTAATGATGGGGGACTTCAACCTCCCCGGAGTTGACTGGTCCACAAACAGCCTGCCACCAGGTTCTTCTGCCTCAACCTCTGACAGGGAAGCAGTGGAATCGCTTCTTGCCTCCTTGGATGATTTCTTCCTGTCCCAACTGGTGCTCGAACCAACGAGGTGCCACAAAAACGTCCTAGACTTAATTTTCAGCAATCACACTGACAATATCCACAATATTGCAGTGGAGAAAACTCTACTCTCTGATCATGACATGGTTCTCTGTGATCTGAGATTCCACCGTCCAATATACAAACCCAATGTCATCTCTCCTGTCCGTCCGTTTGACGCTATGGATTTCCACAATGCAAACTGGGAAGCGATCAGTCATGATCTTGCACATGTCGACTGGTCCTTCACGCACACTCATACACCCACTAACATCAAAAAGTCCTGGCAGACATTTGTGGACACTGTTACAAACATATGTGCAAAAGACACCCCATTAAGAACTAGAAATAAATCTAAGAGCAGAATCCCTAAAAATAGAAAACGCTCATCAGGAAAATTAAGAGAACTAACAAAAAAATCAACAAGCTGAAATATTGTCAGCAGCAACACATAAATTAGACTGCCATTTCATCACTAGAGATTAAAAAACATAACATCCAAAACAATATGATGTCTATCATCAACAATCAGAGAAGAGCTGAAGAGGCCTTGTCCATTGAGAAGATCAAACTCAATCCCAAAGTGTTCTTTTCATTTGCAAAAAAACACAAAATCACTGGCTCTACTGTTGGCCCTCTAATTGATGAAAATGGCACTCTTCAAGACAATGCTAAAACCATGGGTGAGATACTGCAGAAACAATACTGCTCTGTTTTCAGTAATCTGGGCTGTATGGGCGATGTTACTCCCCATTACACCTTATCGGACATAACGTTTGGCGCCCCTGATGTCTTAGCGGCAATAAAGGAAATCAAGCATAATTCAGCAGTAGGTCCCGATAGGTTCCCTGCTTTTGTCTTGAAGGCCTGTCAATACCAACTTGCATCTCCTCTTGCCAATCTGTGGCGGAACTCACTGGATGCTGGATATGTGCCAGAAAACCTTCTATCCCAGTCTGTTGTCCCAGTTTTCATAAAAGGAAACAAATCCCTTGCCGTGAATTACCGTCCAATCTCACTCACCTCTCATATCATTAAATTATTTGAGAGAGTGGTGAGATCGCGAATGACTCACTTCCTTGCGAGTAACAATATGTTGAACTCCAACCAGCATGGATTCCGTAATGGAAGGGATTGTCTGACGCAACTACTGCATCACTTTGATAACATTTTGAGAGCCTTGGGAGAGGGTTCCAACACTGATGTTATCTACCTTGATTTCAGCAAGGCCTTTGACAGGGTTGATCACAATATTCTACTGAGAAAGCTGTCCAATATTGGTGTCACTGGAAAGCTGCTGCAGTGGATCAAGAGCGTCCTGTCAAACAGAACCCAACATGTTTTAGTTGAAGGAGTCAAATCCAGCCCAGGCAAAGTCAGTAGTGGAGTCCCACAAGGCACTGTGTTGGGCCCACTTCTCTTCATCATCTATATTAATGACATCACTGACATCATCAAACACAGCAACATTAGAATTTTCGCTGAAGATTCCAAGCTCCAAAAGGTCATCAATGGCGTGGATGACCGGATAAGCCTTCAGTCAGACCTACTGGCTGTTACCCAATGGGCGGAAAAGAACAACATGTTACTGAACGAAGACAAATTCGAACTGATCCACTTTGGAAAAGAGGATGCTCTGAAACTCCCGTACTCCCTTCCCTCCGGTGAAACTCTCGTGGCATCTAACAACATCAGAGACTTGGGAGTAACCGTGGACAGCAACATAACCTGGGCCACGCATATAAGCCCCAAAGTTGACATGGCTCGCAGAATGTGTTTCTGGATCCTCAGAACCTTCCAGTCGAGAGATTCGCACACCATTATCCTTCTCTTCTCCACATTTGCCCGACCACACCTTGAATACTGTTGTCCACAGTGGCCTCCCCACACGAAACAAAGTATCATGAAACTTGAAGCTCCCCAAAGGGCAATCACGAAAAAGATAGATGGCTTGTCAGACCTTGACTACTGGGGTCGACTAGAAAAGCTGAAACTTTACTCACTCCAATGTCGCCGTGAGCGTTATATTATCTGCATGATGGGGAAAATGTTTCATCAGCACTGCCCAAATGATGTTGGCATCACCTTCAAAATACACCCAAGGCTTGGGCCCCGTGATATCTGTCCCAAACAAAAATCTAAATCGCAAACATAACAACAATACGGCACAATTATTTCACCTCAATTGGCCCTGCTCTCTTTAACATCACACCAGGACACGTCAAAACAGAAACTGACCACACAAAATTCAAGAAGTCTTTGAACAAATTCCTCCAAGTAATCCCGGACAAACCAACCACACCCGGATATGTCTCCGCAAACAGTAATTCTCTTCTCGAATGGGCCATGGTGCCCAAATTCTGAGTTGAAAGACTTCACCAAGTGGTGCTATTAAGTTATACATGGCCTGGGCCAATACTGGCCAAAACATTTCAAAGTTATTCAAAGTTATATACATATATATATACACATATATACATATATATATACACATATATATATATACACATATATACATATATATATATATACACATATATACATATATATGTATATATATATATATATATATACATTTATATATATACACATATATACATATATATATATATACAAACATATATACATATCTATATATATATACACATATATACATATATATCTATATATATATACACACATATACATATATATCTATATATATATATATATACACACATATATACATATAAACACACACACATATATATATATATATATATAAATATATACACACACATATATACATATATATATATATATACATATATACACACACATATATACATATATATATATATATACATATATACACACTCATATATACATATATATATACACACATATATACACGCACATATGTATATATATATATATACACGCATATATACATATATATATACACACACATATATACATATATATATACATATATATACATGTATATACATATATATATACATATATACATATATATATACATATATATATATATATACATATATATATACATATATATATATACACATATATTCATATATATATATATACACAAATATACATATGTATACACTCACATATATACACACACACACATATATATATATATATATATACACACATATATACATATATACATATATATATATATATATATATATATATATATATATATATATATATATATATATATATATATATATATATATACATACATTATATATATATATATAAATATATATATATAGAGGGTTCAGAATTCTATTTCAAAGAAGGACAACGTTTTATAGTAAAACACAATTTCACATGCGCATCAGAAAATCTAATATATGCATTAACTTGCTCAGGTTGTCGAGAACAATACATAGGCCAGACTAAAAACACCCTCCGCCAACGCATGACTGTCCATAGATCCCAAATTAAAATACGGGAATACAGAAAAATACCACTGAGTGAACACATTGATACTTGTGCCGCCCAAAATCATCCCTACATTAGAATCTTTCCCATCTGCAAATTTAAACATAATGCCAGCCACACCCAGCGCATCAGCAAGGAATCTCACTTTATTAACAAATACGGACCCCGTCTAAACACTTCTTCC
>OZ024742.1:256074796-256082296 GCA_964016885.1 Eledone cirrhosa
TTGCCGGTCCGGCAGAAATTAGAAATTGGAATAAATGCTCTGAAATAGCGATATATATGTGAATATAGACATAGAATATTCGAAAATATTCTGTATGTTTATAATAAACATTTTGAAGACCTAATCGCTATAGAATAGAATACGTCACGTATTACAATTAGATTCTCGATAAAAGCAAGGGAAGTAATCTACGCGTTTCATTCTTGTTAGAAATCATCAGGACTACATATCCAGTGCTTTTATCGAGAATGACACAGCTAGAGACTTATAGAATACTTAGCTGTGTACAGGAACTGGTTTGAAAGAGCGGTTGCCGGTCCGGCAGAAATTAGAAATTGGAATAAATGCTCTGAAATAGCGATATATATGTGAATATAGACATAGAATATTCGAAAATATTCTGTATGTTTATAATAAACATTTTGAAGACCTAATCGCTATAGAATAGAATACGTCACGTATTACAATTAGATTCTCGATAAAAGCAAGGGAAGTAATCTACGCGTTTCATTCTTGTTAGAAATCATCAGGACTACATATCCAGTGCTTTTATCGAGAATGACACAGCTAGAGACTTATAGAATACTTAGCTGTGTACAGGAACTGGTTTGAAAGAGCGGTTGCCGGTCCGGCAGAAATTAGAAATTGGAATAAATGCTCTGAAATAGCGATATATATGTGAATATAGACATAGAATATTCGAAAATATTCTGTATGTTTATAATAAACATTTTGAAGACCTAATCGCTATAGAATAGAATACGTCACGTATTACAATTAGATTCTCGATAAAAGCAAGGGAAGTAATCTACGCGTTTCATTCTTGTTAGAAATCATCAGGACTACATATCCAGTGCTTTTATCGAGAATGACACAGCTAGAGACTTATAGAATACTTAGCTGTGTACAGGAACTGGTTTGAAAGAGCGGTTGCCGGTCCGGCAGAAATTAGAAATTGGAATAAATGCTCTGAAATAGCGATATATATGTGAATATAGACATAGAATATTCGAAAATATTCTGTATGTTTATAATAAACATTTTGAAGACCTAATCGCTATAGAATAGAATACGTCACGTATTACAATTAGATTCTCGATAAAAGCAAGGGAAGTAATCTACGCGTTTCATTCTTGTTAGAAATCATCAGGACTACATATCCAGTGCTTTTATCGAGAATGACACAGCTAGAGACTTATAGAATACTTAGCTGTGTACAGGAACTGGTTTGAAAGAGCGGTTGCCGGTCCGGCAGAAATTAGAAATTGGAATAAATGCTCTGAAATAGCGATATATATGTGAATATAGACATAGAATATTCGAAAATATTCTGTATGTTTATAATAAACATTTTGAAGACCTAATCGCTATAGAATAGAATACGTCACGTATTACAATTAGATTCTCGATAAAAGCAAGGGAAGTAATCTACGCGTTTCATTCTTGTTAGAAATCATCAGGACTACATATCCAGTGCTTTTATCGAGAATGACACAGCTAGAGACTTATAGAATACTTAGCTGTGTACAGGAACTGGTTTGAAAGAGCGGTTGCCGGTCCGGAGAAATTAGAAATTGGAATAAATGCTCTGAAATAGCGATATATATGTGAATATAGACATAGAATATTCGAAAATATTCTGTATGTTTATAATAAACATTTTGAAGACCTAATCGCTATAGAATAGAATACGTCACGTATTACAATTAGATTCTCGATAAAAGCAAGGGAAGTAATCTACGCGTTTCATTCTTGTTAGAAATCATCAGGACTACATATCCAGTGCTTTTATCGAGAATGACACAGCTAGAGACTTATAGAATACTTAGCTGTGTACAGGAACTGGTTTGAAAGAGCGGTTGCCGGTCCGGCAGAAATTAGAAATTGGAATAAATGCTCTGAAATAGCGATATATATGTGAATATAGACATAGAATATTCGAAAATATTCTGTATGTTTATAATAAACATTTTGAAGACCTAATCGCTATAGAATAGAATACGTCACGTATTACAATTAGATTCTCGATAAAAGCAAGGGAAGTAATCTACGCGTTTCATTCTTGTTAGAAATCATCAGGACTACATATCCAGTGCTTTTATCGAGAATGACACAGCTAGAGACTTATAGAATACTTAGCTGTGTACAGGAACTGGTTTGAAAGAGCGGTTGCCGGTCCGGCAGAAATTAGAAATTGGAATAAATGCTCTGAAATAGCGATATATATGTGAATATAGACATAGAATATTCGAAAATATTCTGTATGTTTATAATAAACATTTGAAGACCTAATCGCTATAGAATAGAATACGTCACGTATTACAATTAGATTCTCGATAAAAAGCAAGGGAAGTAATCTACGCGTTTCATTCTTGTTAGAAATCATCAGGACTACATATCCAGTGCTTTTATCGAGAATGACACAGCTAGAGACTTATAGAATACTTAGCTGTGTACAGGAACTGGTTTGAAAGAGCGGTTGCCGGTCCGGCAGAAATTAGAAATTGGAATAAATGCTCTGAAATAGCGATATATATGTGAATATAGACATAGAATATTCGAAAATATTCTGTATGTTTATAATAAACATTTTGAAGACCTAATCGCTATAGAATAGAATACGTCACGTATTACAATTAGATTCTCGATAAAAGCAAGGGAAGTAATCTACGCGTTTCATTCTTGTTAGAAATCATCAGGACTACATATCCAGTGCTTTTATCGAGAATGACACAGCTAGAGACTTATAGAATACTTAGCTGTGTACAGGAACTGGTTTGAAAGAGCGGTTGCCGGTCCGGCAGAAATTAGAAATTGGAATAAATGCTCTGAAATAGCGATATATATGTGAATATAGACATAGAATATTCGAAAATATTCTGTATGTTTATAATAAACATTTTGAAGACCTAATCGCTATAGAATAGAATACGTCACGTATTACAATTAGATTCTCGATAAAAGCAAGGGAAGTAATCTACGCGTTTCATTCTTGTTAGAAATCATCAGGACTACATATCCAGTGCTTTTATCGAGAATGACACAGCTAGAGACTTATAGAATACTTAGCTGTGTACAGGAACTGGTTTGAAAGAGCGGTTGCCGGTCCGGCAGAAATTAGAAATTGGAATAAATGCTCTGAAATAGCGATATATATGTGAATATAGACATAGAATATTCGAAAATATTCTGTATGTTTATAATAAACATTTTGAAGACCTAATCGCTATAGAATAGAATACGTCACGTATTACAATTAGATTCTCGATAAAAGCAAGGGAAGTAATCTACGCGTTTCATTCTTGTTAGAAATCATCAGGACTACATATCCAGTGCTTTTATCGAGAATGACACAGCTAGAGACTTATAGAATACTTAGCTGTGTACAGGAACTGGTTTGAAAGAGCGGTTGCCGGTCCGGCAGAAATTAGAAATTGGAATAAATGCTCTGAAATAGCGATATATATGTGAATATAGACATAGAATATTCGAAAATATTCTGTATGTTTATAATAAACATTTTGAAGACCTAATCGCTATAGAATAGAATACGTCACGTATTACAATTAGATTCTCGATAAAAGCAAGGGAAGTAATCTACGCGTTTCATTCTTGTTAGAAATCATCAGGACTACATATCCAGTGCTTTTATCGAGAATGACACAGCTAGAGACTTATAGAATACTTAGCTGTGTACAGGAACTGGTTTGAAAGAGCGGTTGCCGGTCCGGCAGAAATTAGAAATTGGAATAAATGCTCTGAAATAGCGATATATATGTGAATATAGACATAGAATATTCGAAAATATTCTGTATGTTTATAATAAACATTTTGAAGACCTAATCGCTATAGAATAGAATACGTCACGTATTACAATTAGATTCTCGATAAAAGCAAGGGAAGTAATCTACGCGTTTCATTCTTGTTAGAAATCATCAGGACTACATATCCAGTGCTTTTATCGAGAATGACACAGCTAGAGACTTATAGAATACTTAGCTGTGTACAGGAACTGGTTTGAAAGAGCGGTTGCCGGTCCGGCAGAAATTAGAAATTGGAATAAATGCTCTGAAATAGCGATATATATGTGAATATAGACATAGAATATTCGAAAATATTCTGTATGTTTATAATAAACATTTTGAAGACCTAATCGCTATAGAATAGAATACGTCACGTATTACAATTAGATTCTCGATAAAAGCAAGGGAAGTAATCTACGCGTTTCATTCTTGTTAGAAATCATCAGGACTACATATCCAGTGCTTTTATCGAGAATGACACAGCTAGAGACTTATAGAATACTTAGCTGTGTACAGGAACTGGTTTGAAAGAGCGGTTGCCGGTCCGGCAGAAATTAGAAATTGGAATAAATGCTCTGAAATAGCGATATATATGTGAATATAGACATAGAATATTCGAAAATATTCTGTATGTTTATAATAAACATTTTGAAGACCTAATCGCTATAGAATAGAATACGTCACGTATTACAATTAGATTCTCGATAAAAGCAAGGGAAGTAATCTACGCGTTTCATTCTTGTTAGAAATCATCAGGACTACATATCCAGTGCTTTTATCGAGAATGACACAGCTAGAGACTTATAGAATACTTAGCTGTGTACAGGAACTGGTTTGAAAGAGCGGTTGCCGGTCCGGCAGAAATTAGAAATTGGAATAAATGCTCTGAAATAGCGATATATATGTGAATATAGACATAGAATATTCGAAAATATTCTGTATGTTTATAATAAACATTTTGAAGACCTAATCGCTATAGAATAGAATACGTCACGTATTACAATTAGATTCTCGATAAAAGCAAGGGAAGTAATCTACGCGTTTCATTCTTGTTAGAAATCATCAGGACTACATATCCAGTGCTTTTATCGAGAATGACACAGCTAGAGACTTATAGAATACTTAGCTGTGTACAGGAACTGGTTTGAAATATTTTTCGAATATTCTATGTCTATATTCACATATATATCGCTATTTCAGAGCATTTATTCCAATTTCTAATTTCTGCCGGACCGGCAACCGCTCTTTCAAACCAGTTCCTGTACACAGCTAAGTATTCTATAAGTCTCTAGCTGTGTCATTCTCGATAAAAGCACTGGATATGTAGTCCTGATGATTTCTAACAAGAATGAAACGCGTAGATTACTTCCCTTGCTTTTATCGAGAATCTAATTGTAATACGTGACGTATTCTATTCTATAGCGATTAGGTCTTCAAAATGTTTATTATAAACATACAGAATATTTTCGAATATTCTATGTCTATATTCACATATATATCGCTATTTCAGAGCATTTATTTCAATTTCTAATTTCTGCCGGACCGGCAACCGCTCTTTCAAACCAGTTCCTGTACACAGCTAAGTATTCTATAAGTCTCTAGCTGTGTCATTCTCGATAAAAGCACTGGATATGTAGTCCTGATGATTTCTAACAAGAATGAAACGCGTAGATTACTTCCCTTGCTTTTATCGAGAATCTAATTGTAATACGTGACGTATTCTATTCTATAGCGATTAGGTCTTCAAAATGTTTATTATAAACATACAGAATATTTTCGAATATTCTATGTCTATATTCACATATATATCGCTATTTCAGAGCATTTATTCCAATTTCTAATTTCTGCCGGACCGGCAACCGCTCTTTCAAACCAGTTCCTGTACACAGCTAAGTATTCTATAAGTCTCTAGCTGTGTCATTCTCGATAAAAGCACTGGATATGTAGTCCTGATGATTTCTAACAAGAATGAAACGCGTAGATTACTTCCCTTGCTTTTATCGAGAATCTAATTGTAATACGTGACGTATTCTATTCTATAGCGATTAGGTCTTCAAAATGTTTATTATAAACATACAGAATATTTTCGAATATTCTATGTCTATATTCACATATATATCGCTATTTCAGAGCATTTATTCCAATTTCTAATTTCTGCCGGACCGGCAACCGCTCTTTCAAACCAGTTCCTGTACACAGCTAAGTATTCTATAAGTCTCTAGCTGTGTCATTCTCGATAAAAGCACTGGATATGTAGTCCTGATGATTTCTAACAAGAATGAAACGCGTAGATTACTTCCCTTGCTTTTATCGAGAATCTAATTGTAATACGTGACGTATTCTATTCTATAGCGATTAGGTCTTCAAAATGTTTATTATAAACATACAGAATATTTTCGAATATTCTATGTCTATATTCACATATATATCGCTATTTCAGAGCATTTATTCCAATTTCTAATTTCTGCCGGACCGGCAACCGCTCTTTCAAACCAGTTCCTGTACACAGCTAAGTATTCTATAAGTCTCTAGCTGTGTCATTCTCGATAAAAGCACTGGATATGTAGTCCTGATGATTTCTAACAAGAATGAAACGCGTAGATTACTTCCCTTGCTTTTATCGAGAATCTAATTGTAATACGTGACGTATTCTATTCTATAGCGATTAGGTCTTCAAAATGTTTATTATAAACATACAGAATATTTTCGAATATTCTATGTCTATATTCACATATATATCGCTATTTCAGAGCATTTATTCCAATTTCTAATTTCTGCCGGACCGGCAACCGCTCTTTCAAACCAGTTCCTGTACACAGCTAAGTATTCTATAAGTCTCTAGCTGTGTCATTCTCGATAAAAGCACTGGATATGTAGTCCTGATGATTTCTAACAAGAATGAAACGCGTAGATTACTTCCCTTGCTTTTATCGAGAATCTAATTGTAATACGTGACGTATTCTATTCTATAGCGATTAGGTCTTCAAAATGTTTATTATAAACATACAGAATATTTTCGAATATTCTATGTCTATATTCACATATATATCGCTATTTCAGAGCATTTATTCCAATTTCTAATTTCTGCCGGACCGGCAACCGCTCTTTCAAACCAGTTCCTGTACACAGCTAAGTATTCTATAAGTCTCTAGCTGTGTCATTCTCGATAAAAGCACTGGATATGTAGTCCTGATGATTTCTAACAAGAATGAAACGCGTAGATTACTTCCCTTGCTTTTATCGAGAATCTAATTGTAATACGTGACGTATTCTATTCTATAGCGATTAGGTCTTCAAAATGTTTATTATAAACATACAGAATATTTTCGAATATTCTATGTCTATATTCACATATATATCGCTATTTCAGAGCATTTATTCCAATTTCTAATTTCTGCCGGACCGGCAACCGCTCTTTCAAACCAGTTCCTGTACACAGCTAAGTATTCTATAAGTCTCTAGCTGTGTCATTCTCGATAAAAGCACTGGATATGTAGTCCTGATGATTTCTAACAAGAATGAAACGCGTAGATTACTTCCCTTGCTTTTATCGAGAATCTAATTGTAATACGTGACGTATTCTATTCTATAGCGATTAGGTCTTCAAAATGTTTATTATAAACATACAGAATATTTTCGAATATTCTATGTCTATATTCACATATATATCGCTATTTCAGAGCATTTATTCCAATTT
>OZ024742.1:256087296-256157296 GCA_964016885.1 Eledone cirrhosa
TATATGTGAATATAGACATAGAATATTCGAAAATATTCTGTATGTTTATAATAAACATTTTGAAGACCTAATCGCTATAGAATAGAATACGTCACGTATTACAATTAGATTCTCGATAAAAGCAAGGGAAGTAATCTACGCGTTTCATTCTCGTTAGAACTCATCAGGACTACATATCCAGTGCTTTTATCGAGAATGACACAGCTAGAGACTTATAGAATACTTAGCTGTGTACAGGAACTGGTTTGAAAGAGCGGTTGCCGGTCCGGCAGAAATTAGAAATTGGAATAAATGCTCTGAAATAGCGATATATATGTGAATATAGACATAGAATATTCGAAAATATTCTGTATGTTTATAATAAACATTTTGAAGACCTAATCGCTATAGAATAGAATACGTCACGTATTACAATTAGATTCTCGATAAAAGCAAGGGAAGTAATCTACACGTTTCATTCTCGTTAGAACTCATCAGGACTACATATCCAGTGCTTTTATCGAGAATGACACAGCTAGAGACTTATAGAATACTTAGCTGTGTACAGGAACTGGTTTGAAAGAGCGGTTGCCGGTCCGGCAGAAATTAGAAATTGGAATAAATGCTCTGAAATAGCGATATATATGTGAATATAGACATAGAATATTCGAAAATATTCTGTATGTTTATAATAAACATTTTGAAGACCTAATCGCTATAGAATAGAATACGTCACGTATTACAATTAGATTCTCGATAAAAGCAAGGGAAGTAATCTACGCGTTTCATTCTCGTTAGAACTCATCAGGACTACATATCCAGTGCTTTTATCGAGAATGACACAGCTAGAGACTTATAGAATACTTAGCTGTGTACAGGAACTGGTTTGAAAGAGCGGTTGCCGGTCCGGCAGAAATTAGAAATTGGAATAAATGCTCTGAAATAGCGATATATATGTGAATATAGACATAGAATATTCGAAAATATTCTGTATGTTTATAATAAACATTTTGAAGACCTAATCGCTATAGAATAGAATACGTCACGTATTACAATTAGATTCTCGATAAAAGCAAGGGAAGTAATCTACGCGTTTCATTCTCGTTAGAACTCATCAGGACTACATATCCAGTGCTTTTATCGAGAATGACACAGCTAGAGACTTATAGAATACTTAGCTGTGTACAGGAACTGGTTTGAAAGAGCGGTTGCCGGTCCGGCAGAAATTAGAAATTGGAATAAATGCTCTGAAATAGCGATATATATGTGAATATAGACATATTCACATATATATCGCTATTTCAGAGCATTTATTCCAATTTCTAATTTCTGCCGGACCGGCAACCGCTCTTTCAAACCAGTTCCTGTACACAGCTAAGTATTCTATAAGTCTCTAGCTGTGTCATTCTCGATAAAAGCACTGGATATGTAGTCCTGATGAGTTCTAACGAGAATGAAACGCGTAGATTACTTCCCTTGCTTTTATCGAGAATCTAATTGTAATACGTGACGTATTCTATTCTATAGCGATTAGGTCTTCAAAATGTTTATTATAAACATACAGAATATTTTCGAATATTCTATGTCTATATTCACATATATATCGCTATTTCAGAGCATTTATTCCAATTTCTAATTTCTGCCGGACCGGCAACCGCTCTTTCAAACCAGTTCCTGTACACAGCTAAGTATTCTATAAGTCTCTAGCTGTGTCATTCTCGATAAAAGCACTGGATATGTAGTCCTGATGAGTTCTAACGAGAATGAACCGCGTAGATTACTTCCCTTGCTTTTATCGAGAATCTAATTGTAATACGTGACGTATTCTATTCTATAGCGATTAGGTCTTCAAAATGTTTATTATAAACATACAGAATATTTTCGAATATTCTATGTCTATATTCACATATATATCGCTATTTCAGAGCATTTATTCCAATTTCTAATTTCTGCCGGACCGGCAACCGCTCTTTCAAACCAGTTCCTGTACACAGCTAAGTATTCTATAAGTCTCTAGCTGTGTCATTCTCGATAAAAGCACTGGATATGTAGTCCTGATGAGTTCTAACGAGAATGAAACGCGTAGATTACTTCCCTTGCTTTTATCGAGAATCTAATTGTAATACGTGACGTATTCTATTCTATAGCGATTAGGTCTTCAAAATGTTTATTATAAACATACAGAATATTTTCGAATATTCTATGTCTATATTCACATATATATCGCTATTTCAGAGCATTTATTCCAATTTCTAATTTCTGCCGGACCGGCAACCGCTCTTTCAAACCAGTTCCTGTACACAGCTAAGTATTCTATAAGTCTCTAGCTGTGTCATTCTCGATAAAAGCACTGGATATGTAGTCCTGATGAGTTCTAACGAGAATGAAACGCGTAGATTACTTCCCTTGCTTTTATCGAGAATCTAATTGTAATACGTGACGTATTCTATTCTATAGCGATTAGGTCTTCAAAATGTTTATTATAAACATACAGAATATTTTCGAATATTCTATGTCTATATTCACATATATATCGCTATTTCAGAGCATTTATTCCAATTTCTAATTTCTGCCGGACCGGCAACCGCTCTTTCAAACCAGTTCCTGTACACAGCTAAGTATTCTATAAGTCTCTAGCTGTGTCATTCTCGATAAAAGCACTGGATATGTAGTCCTGATGAGTTCTAACGAGAATGAAACGCGTAGATTACTTCCCTTGCTTTTATCGAGAATCTAATTGTAATACGTGACGTATTCTATTCTATAGCGATTAGGTCTTCAAAATGTTTATTATAAACATACAGAATATTTTCGAATATTCTATGTCTATATACATATATATATATATATATATATATATATATATACATACATTGCTGAACTCCTTTGTAGAGTTTTTTTCAGAATGTATTTGACTGCTATTTCTTGTAAATAAACATTCACTTCCATCTTGACGTCACTAGCCCCGTTTTTTCCTCATGTGCTTTTTCATAAATACACATGAAGGCGAACTAGCCAGTTTTAGAATTCCCTTTTTCGGATTATATTACTGTGAGAGCCCTGGTTTTCTGTTGAGCTCTGCTGATGATTGAAATTCCAACCGTGACCATCTCCACTGAAAGTTTTCATGAAATAGTCTTTTAAGACTATACAGAGCAATTCATGTTATTCCAAATTGAAAGATAAGTGTTTCAAACTTTATTTTATCATGAGTTAAATGTCTATGGATTTTTCCCTGGATTTTACTAAATTCTGTGGATGAATTTATATCCTGATTCTCTTTTGAGATGAGTTTGAGTTATTTTTCTTAAATCTTTCTTTAACTACTTTTCCCATCTTGACGTTATAGTCGCATATATGTTATAGAATGCCGTTAGCTTCTTGCTAAAACAATCTCTATACCTCTCATTTATATTTATACTCGGATTCTTTTCCTAGAGTGCTTAAACTATCTGTGACTAATCCCGGTTTTTTTCATAAAAACTGTGGTAATTATTGCTATTTTGCTGAACTCCTTTGTAGAGTCTTTTTCAGAATGTATTTGACTGCTATTTCTTGTAAATAAACATTCACTTCCATCCTGACGTCACTAGCCCCGTTTTTTCCTCATGTGCTTTTTCATAAATACACATGAAGGCGAACTAGCCAGTTTTAGAATTCCCTTTTTCGGATTATATTACTGTGAGAGCCCTGGTTTTCTGTTGAGCTCTGCTGATGATTGAAATTCCAACCGTGACCATCTCCACTGAAAGTTTTCATGAAATAGTCTTTTAAGACTATACAGAGCATTTGATGTTATTTCAAATTGAAGGATAAGTGTTTCAAACTTTATTTTATCATGAGTTAAAGGTCTATGGATTTTTCCATGGATTTTACTAAATTCTGTGGATGAATTTATATCCTGATTCTCTTTTGAGATGAGTTTGAGTTATTTTTCCTAAATCTTTCGTTAACTACTTTTCCCGTCTTGACGTTATAGTCGCATATATGTTATAGAATGCCGTTAGCTTCTTGCTAAAACAATCTCTATACCTCTCATTTATATATATATATATATATATATATATATATATATATATATATATATAAATATTTTTCCCAATTATATAGATAACACGAAGACGGGAGGGAAGATGGGAAAGATACGGAGTGATCTACATGTGGAAAATCCTGGAGGGGCTACCACCATACTTTGGCATTGGGCGCTGGATCAACCGTCGAACAGGACGTCACTGTGTGGTGCCAAAGGTCCTGTCTTCCGCATCTAGAATAAGGAGCAGATATTGCAATAGCCTGGGATTCAAAGGCCCTCAACTCTTCAACAAGCTGCCGAGGGATCTGAGAGATTTGCATGGTGTGGAGGTGGATGTCTTCAAGAAACATCTCGACACCTTGCTATGCAGGATCCCGGATGAGTCCAGAGAAAGGCACGAGGGAAACATAAGCGCAGCAGCAACAAACTCCCTCTTACACCAGTGGCCAACCTATACAGGCTGGAGATAAAATGTGTAGCAACAAGGGCGGTACCCCAGCATGATCTCAGCCGGATGGCTGGAACAGGTAAAAGAGTAAAAGTGACGAATTAATGTATATCTCTCCCTCTCACTATATATATATATATATATATATATATGGTAAAGACCCACTTCGTGCATGAATGCCCGTACAATTTGTACGAAGAATGTACTCCTCCAAGATACAAGCCTGGGCAAGTTGTTTTTGTGGAGGGGCAGCAGATGCCCCAGAGTACCAGCCTCACCTTTTCACGTCTAAGGGAATGTCAAGTGTCGATCACCAGAGAGATAGAGGGGTGGGAATGGGCGAAAGAGAGGGGCTGAAGTCAGAACGACACATACAAAGTGGGAAATGATATAGAAGAGACGGGCTATTCATCAGGGGCAGGGGTAACATATGATATGTGGTGGACAATATGTATATTAAGCCGGTCTATTTGTCATGTATGGCGGTCGATTTCGATCGCTGGAATGTTGTATATTTCCAACCTCACCGTGGTTCGCATTATTTTGTATCATTTTAGAATAGGGAAAGAAAGTACCAGCTAAGACATGATTCATCTTTCTCTCCTTCCAGCCGCCCCATTCTAGGTATTTTGGAGGACCAAGGGAAGGGTGCGTCTACTTGTGGCTGCATGGGCATCTCAAACCCTTAGGCGAAAGAGTTAAATACTACCAAATCTTACTCGGTTGCGATTGACGGTTGTTATATACATATACATACATACATATATATATATATATATATATATATATATATATATATATATATATATATATATATATACACGTAATGTCAAGATTCTCCGTAGAAAAGATGAGGGAAGAAGACCGATCTATGTTATCAATAGAACTGAAATATTATTAATGTCGGCTTGATTTCAAAACACGCTCCAATAATCATTAACATTCATATATGAAAAGATAGCAAAGGTAGGAGAAGCATATGAAAAATAGGAGCATATAAATGCAATCAAATGAAATTAGGAGCAGCTAAAGTCAGTTAAGGATAATTTTTCAAACTCTATGTTAAGATGGAATTCTTTATGCTTAATATATAAGACTTTCACCATCCTATTCAAATATGTGGTAATTTTTTCTGATGATTGCACTTATTCTATTTTGCATTTAACTTTGCTGATTATATTTACTCAACATTAATTCCTCTGAATGATTTGATTAATAATAATTGTCACATAATAATAATTGGCACAAAGCCAGTAAATACCCAGTGCATTACTGGTACTTTATTTTATCGATGAAAGGCAAAGTGAATTTGATTAATAATAATTGTTTCTACGTTAGGCACAAGGCCAGCAATTATCCACTGTATTACTGGTACTTTATTTTATCGACCCCGTAAGGATGAAAGGCAAAGTTAACATCGGCGGGATTTGAATTCAGAATGGCAAGGGCCGTAACTCTATGCGTCAAAGCGTGGCGTCCGGCCCTCTACCAATACTGCCAATCCACTAATTTGATTAATAATAATAACACTTTAACCTATATGTGATTTTTATTTTGCTGACTACACTAATCCGATTGGCAGTATCGGTAGAGTGTCGAACGCCATGTTTTACAGCATAGAGTTACGACCCTTTACAGTCTGAGTTCCAATCCGGCTAAGGTTAAATTTGCCTTTTATCCTTACGGAGTCGATAAAATTAAGTTCCAGTAATACACTGGGATAATTGCTGACCTTGTTCCAAAAGTAGGAACAATTATTACATTTGAAAAGTAATAGCTTATCTATATCATTATGACTGAAAGACGCTGTCGAACTTTTTATTAAAATATATTTTGGAGATGTATTTTTATATTCTTAAATTTATATTGGATCTACATACCTGCTCTTATTAACATTATAAATTTTGTAATGCTTAAGATATATATTTATTTCCTAATTATGATATATACCTTGCACTATACTTAACTTCTTTATAGCAGTATATTTCTCTATACCAGCATGTTTTAACATTTTTTAATGCTTTTAACTGCTCCTAATTTCATGTTTTGCATTTATATGCTCATACTTTTCATATGCTTCTTCTATCTTTGCTAACTTATTTTATATGAATGTTAATACATATGCTTACTTCCCATATTATGTATCCTCAAAATGTTCTTTGACAAACTTATTTGTATTTTAACCCTCACTATATACTCCGATGATGCGGCCTTGTGCTTGTATAAAACGATTGTAAGTCTGCTTATAAAGTATTTCGCCTCTGTAATATACTTATTTTACATTGAGCTATTATCATACTTGTAATGGGATAATATTTTATGTTACCCACATTATATATATATATATATGTTAATACGATTATATATACATGTGTGTGTGTGTGTGTGTGTGTGTGTGTGTGTGTGTGTGTGTGTGTGTGTGTGTGTGTGTGTGTGTGTGTGTGTGTGTGTGTGTGTGTGTGTGTGTGTGTGTGTGTGTGTGTGTGTGTTTTGTGTGTGTCTGTGTGTCTGTGTATAAGGTAATATTGATATATGCAGTATATGCGGGCGTATATTTCTGCTTTAACATTTTTAATATTCATCGGCTGCGTCATTTATTGTAGATTTATTTTATTCTGGAATTAAATACTGTATATACACAGTGGTTCCGGAAATATGAAATTTTAAATTTGAAATGTGCGTACTCTAACGGAGACCTTAATAATAGTCAATCATTATAAATAATACAATATCCATATCCTGGAGTATTTTAAATGACTTTTCATCTATTATTTATAGTGATTACTATAGTTATTAGTTTTGGGACGCCCATATTTTAAATTGTTATTACGTATATATGAGAGTATAATTTTCATAATTTGACTCGACATGGTATGTCTGTAACATAGCGTACTCTGATACAATAATATTCAGCATTCTGAGAAGGAGATGCTCTATGACCAAAGGGTTTAGAAGTTCGTTTCGTAATAATTATGTGTCGGATTCGATCCCACTGCGTGACATATGGAGTAAGTGTCATGTTATCTATTTCAAGGTCGAGCCAAGTCTTGTGAGTGAAATTAAGTGGACGGAAACTGTTTGGAGGCCCGTCAGATGGACTGTACATGTAATTTAGCGTGTTAGACTCGTCGCTTTCTGTGTCTTGACAGATCTCCATGAAAATTAAGTTTAGTTTACACATGACTGCAGAAGGCTTAGTCACATTCGTGTTAATTTCCCGAGTAGGGATCGAAACCAACGGAGATCCATTTCCTTTGTAGTCTGTGATACAATATTGGAAAACATATCATAAATGTCCATAGTATCTTAATCGAAGGAAATCAAGTTTGAATCTGCTTTGTTTCGATTAGATTAGCTTAACTATCATTTTGATTTTTGTATTTCGTTGATTCCTCCCACTAAAGCATCTCAACACTTAACCGATATCTGTCAATATCCTTGTGTATAAACTATAGTAATCAGATATTATAATCCTAAATTTCTATAGTAATACAGAGGGTTTGATATCAGCAGCCATAATTTAATATGTCATTTCATCCACATGATTAGAATGAGTATCACATCATTATCTAAACATTTAACCGATATCTGCACAATATACTTGCGCATTAGAATCACTATCACATCATTTGACCTCACAAAAATATTTGGAAAACACTTTCCTGGAAAGACTACTGGAAATGTAATTTGCAGAATGGCATATGGCTTTCCCGACATGTTGCATGGTGTAGTGAAATGATAGAATTTATATCATGTGTGGTATTAATGAAATCGATAAATCAATTACGAGAGATTTTTTTATGGTCTGTGACAATAAATATCTGGGAGAGATTTGATGTAATCTCCATGTTATTGTGATTCAGCACATCCTAGAATATGAATATTATGTTGTTTCTAAAGCTTTCTTGTCTTTGTGTTATTTATCACGTGTTGTTGGGGTGTACTCTCTTATTACTATTTAGAACTTCGGCGGAAGTGTGGATATATGGTGGAGGAAGTCACTGCACATATATTGTCTCAGGGTTCTGTCAGCCTGCATCCCGCATTCGGTCCCATCTTTTTTAACTGATGTATGCTGATTCTAGACCATGTATGTATACACACACACAAACACACACACACATATATATATATATATATATATAGAAATTATTTAGCCTGATAGTGGGGTTAAGAACCATGTACGTCAATACTCATCTTTTTCAATTTCTCCAAGGGTTCTTAACCCCACTATCAGGCTAAATAATTTCTTTAGCAAAAATACGGCGATAGTTAACATTTCTAATAATTTCAAATCAACTCGCTGTTTCGAAAATATTCTTACTTGAGATATATATATATATATATATATATATATATATATATATATATATATATAGATAGATAGATAGATAGATAACATGGCGAGCTGTGTGGTGCATTTAAGTATAATGAAAAATAAATGTTACGAGCCAAAGAGGAGAATATCCATCGTCGGTTGTCTGCTAGGAATGATAGGTATTTCTTCGCGTTAGAGACAAGATACCTCAGCCTAGGGCGAACAATAGCTAAAATAGGTTATTGGCATAAAAAAGGGTGGGGAGAAAAACATGTAAACATACACGAAGGGTGAAGCAACGTAAAGAGAGGAAAAATAGTAAAAATATCAAGTCAACAACTCATTTCGAACGCAAGAACTGGCGAGTTTGACGAGAGAAAGAAGACACGTCTTCACTGTAGCCGTCTTAGCGAGAGAAGAGACTGCTTACAGTGACGGCCGAGGGAGGAATGGAGCTAGCGGAGAGAGGGTGAGTGAATGTAAGAGGAAGCGAGAAAGAGATAGTTATAGTGGCAGGCTAGCCGAGAGAAGGTAACTAGCAGAGGGGGGAGGGAGCGAAAGTAAGAAGGGGAGGAGAGAGAGAGGATAGCAACAAGGGGAGAGAAAAGAGAAAGGTCACAGTGGAGAAGGAATCTTATATGAATAAAGTGGCGAGGTGTGTGGTTGCAAATAAGTATAATGAAATATAAAAGTTACGGGCGGAAGAGGAGAATATCCATCGTCAGTTGTCTACTAGGAATCATAGGTGTTTCTTCGCGTTAGAGACAAGATAGATCAGCCTAGGGCGAACAATAACTAAAATAAGTTATTGGGCTTAAAAAAGGGGGGAGGGGAGAAACACATGTAAACAGACACGAAGGGTGACGCAACGTAAAGAGAAGGAAAAATAGGAAAAATATCAAGTCATCAATTCATTTCGAACGTAAAAACTGGTGAGTTTGGTGAGAGAAAAAAGACGTCTTTACTGTAGCCGTGTTAGCGAGAGGAGAGACTGCTTACAGTGGCGGACGATCGCCAGTCCTTACGTTCGAAATGAGTTGTTGACTTGAGAATTTTCCTATTTTTCCTCACTTTACGCTGCTCTCTGTTTACATGTTTCTCTCTCCCACCCGGTGTTTTTATCCCAATAACTTATTTTAGTTATTGTTCGCCCTAGTCTGAAGTATCTTGTTTCTAACGCGAAAAAATACCTATGATTCCTAGCAAACAACTGACGATGGATATTCCTCTCTTTCGCCCGTAACTTTTATTTTTCCTTATATATATATATCAATGTTATTAATAAATAGAAAGTATATTTATAAAACCATATTTATATATATTTCAAGGATACCAAAGTTTTGGTACGCTTGAAATATATATATAAGAAAATAAATATGGTTTTATAAATATAGTTTCCATTTTTTATATCATTGATATTATACTCCAGAAAATCTGTCGAGTGCTCCGAATCAGTTATAAATATATATATATTTGTTGAATTATCTACAAATTAAATATCTCTCTGCTTAAATATATATATATATATATATATATATATATATATATATATATATATATAATGTAGAGATATGACACACGAGTTGATAAATTGATAAATATTATAGTAGAAGAGAAATAAAAAAAACAGTAGAAAATGCTAAAGGGATTTTCTCTCAGAATAACAGTAAAACATTTCTTTAAAATATACGAATTCCCGTATTGTTCATACCGGTTTCAGATTATAGGCTTCTTCACAGGCGTCGGAAGTGAATAATGAAATTAAATTGAAGATTTATAAGAATATGGGGGGCAAAATAACATAGTTTATATATATATAGAGGAGAAAAGTTCACGTTTTTGTTTGTCGTTTTCTGTCTTTCTCTCTTGGTGTTGACCATAGCTGGGTCACTATTAATAGTGGAAGTAGCGGGAAAGAATCCGTTGGTTCTGTTTAAGGTGATGACTTCGAAAGTAGTGGTAGTCGATGGACTTCCTCAGTAAAGGACAATTTGCTGTACTTACCGTTACCAGTAAAAAACTCTCGAGTGGGACGATTATCACGTGACATGACAGTCACTTGCAGGTTAGCAAAGGTGGACGTTTAGCGAACAACAGCTATGTTTATATATATATATATATATACATATATATGTATATATACATACATATATATATATATATATATATATATATATATATATATATATATATATATATATATATATATATATATATACATATATATACTTATATATATATATATATATATATATATACTTATAAATATATATATATATATATATATATATATATATATATATATATATATATATATGTATATCTATATATACATGTTTATATATATATATATATATATAAACATGTATATATACATATACATATATATATATACATATATATATATATATATATATAAACATGTATATATACATATACATATATATATATATATATATATATATATATATATATATATATATATATATATATATATATTAGAAAGTGAGGTTTTTTTTACAAAATGAAAATTACCCGAGGTGTCCTACACGAGTGAAAGTATAAAGAAAAAAAGATGAAATCGAAAATCCAACTGGAGTCTTATTTTAAAAAAAAAATATATTTATTTGGTTCCGTTACCGGTTTCGCAGTTCTTCTGCTTTTCAAAAGTCGAGTTGAGATGGAGGGTCTGTGGTTTTTCTCACATTTGGTTGGTCTCTGAATGTTACTTGTTTTATATGGAAAAAGTGGCTCGAAATGCCAGGTTTTTCGAGAAGTAATTTGATTGGTTCGTCAATAATTATAATAAATGTTGCGCTAGTTCGCGTTACAGAGTTCTTCAAAGAGGGGGGGGGGGGGTCACAGGTTTTTTTTTTTATATATGAGTGTTTGAATTTCTTTTTACTTAAAACAAGAGGGCTCACGGGGGCTTTTTTTTAAATAAACGTAATTTGATTGGTTATAAATGAAATTATTACCGTCACGTGAACACATTTTCATTAAATTTTCGCGTCCTTATTTAGAAATCTATTCTGTAGCCTTTTAGACAATTTTTTGACAAGCAAAATATAATGGTCAAGAGAAATTGGATGGGAGAATTGTTCCGGTTCAGTGAATATCGTTAGTTTGCTGGGGTGTCAGAATTCAGATTTTCTATTGAAGTAAGGAAAGTAAAGATGTGTATGTTTATTTGTGTGCTTGTGTGTGTTGTGTGTGTGTGTGTTTGCATTTCATTTTACTTTAAAAAAGGGGGCTCAGGAAGGCTTTTTTTTAATAAACGTAATTTGATCGGTTATAAATGAAATTACGGTTCTCACGTGAACAAGTTTTCATTAAATTTTCGCGATCTTATTTGGAAATCTATTTTGTAGACTTTTTAGAGAATATTTTGACAAGTAAAATATAATGGTCAAGAGAAATTGGATGGGAGAATTGTTCCGGTTCAGTGAATATGGTTAGTTCGCTGGGGTGTCAGAATTCAGATTTTCTATTGAAGTAAGGAAAGTAAAGGTGTGTATGTTTATTTGTGTGCTTGTGTGCGTGTGTGGGTGGGTGGGTGTATTGGAAGATGATTCTATTAGTAGAAATGGGGTAGGGAGTTGTGTGTGTGTGTATATCGCTATTATGTGTGTGTGTGTGGGAGTATGTTAAGATGGAGAGAATATATATATTTTGTGTGTGTATATATGTGTGTAGGAAAGTGATTCTATTAGTAGAAATGGTGGAGAGAGTTCGGGGGTGGGGGTTGTTATGGTTGTGGGAGTATGGTTAGCATGTCAATATGAAGAGAATATATATATATTGTGTGTGTGTGTGTAGGAAAATGATTCCTTTAGTTGGAATATTTTTGAATGAACATATTTACCTTACTTATTCGTATTTGTTCTGTTGTATTGTTAGCGCAAAGGTCAAATGGGAAGACTTGGAATTTGGGTGTCTTATTACTTGCGCATATGTCTAGATGCGCGCTTAGTGGTATCTGTCTCGTGGTTGGATCTCGTAACTGTTGGCGATGAACTGTCATTCTGTTTCTGAGTGTGAGTTTAGTTTGTCCTATATAATCTTCATTGCATCCTTTACGTTTAATGGCATAAATTAGATATTTTGATGAGCAAGTGAAGTGATTTTTTACAGTAAAATTGTGTCCTGATTTAAATGTATACGTGTTGCCTTCAATGAGGTGAGTGCAGATTCCACAATTAGAGCGACCACATTTTTTGACAGTTTGTTGTGGTTTTGTGGTAGGTAATTTGGCATTGGTGAGTAATGTTTTCAGTGATTTCGGTTGTCTTTTGCTTTTGATTATTTTGTGTGTTTCAAGGGCTTTTTTTATTCTTGGGTTTTGTTTTAGTAGTAGGATGTTCTTGTGAATAGTGTTGTAAGCTTCCGCATTTCTTGGGTTGTGTGTTGAGATATATGATAGAATATTGGACGTACCTTGAATTTGTTTCTGTTTTCATAATTCATCAATGCCTATTGCTTTAGCCCTTTCTTTTCCATTATTTATTAGTAATGGTGGGTACTCTCTTTCAAGTAGAATTTCCTTTAATTCTTGAAGTCTTTTATTTCGCGTTTCATAATTGGAGACAATTGTGCAAATTCTTCTTGCCAGGTTAAAAGGAATGTTCGTCTTTGTGTGCTTTGGATGGTTGGAGGTGATTAGCAGGCATTGTTTGGAATCTGTTGGTTTGTAGTGTATGTCAGTTTCAATATTTGTGTCTTTTTTTAAGATTAAGATGTCCAGAAATGGGAGTTGATCTTGGCTGTATTCCATTGTGAGTTGGATGTGGTTATTGATGCCGTTTATTAAGTTTTTGAAATCCTTCAGTTGGTCGAGTGTGTGGGACCAAAGAATGAGACAATCATCCAAGTAGCGTTTCCAATTCTCTGATAAATATTTGTGGAAGTTCAATCCGTATTTTGATTTGGACTGTTCATATATCTGGACTTCTAAGTATGCCATGACTAAGTTGGCACAAGTTGCAGGGGCTTTTGTACCCATCGCAGTCCCCGATATTTGCTTGTAAGTACTGCCATCGAAAGAAAAAAAGTTGTTCTGTAAGATGAATTTTAATCCCTCGGTGATGAAGCTTTTTTCTATTCTGTCAGGTATCGCATTGGGATATTTCTCTAGCCAGAATCCTATTGCTTCTAGTCCGTATTGGTGTGGGATCGTTGTGTAGAGATTCACTACACCGAAAGACACAATAATAGTGTCGTTGTTGACATGTTTGGGGAGGTGGTTTAAGAGGTCCAGATCGTCTTTTACAAGGCTTGGTATGTGTTTGAGAATTGGTTTTAGTAGTATGTCTATAAAGTTGCTCAGTCTGTATGTTTCACATTGTGGGCCCGCTACAATTGGTCTTAATTTAAGGTATGTGGGGTATTGTGTGTTCACGCAGGCTGAGGTGGTTTGTTTACAGGCATCGTTAATTATTTTACACTTGTGGATCTTCGAAAGTCCGTAAAGGTTGCTGGTTTTGTATTCAAAAAGTGTTAAATAATCGCGTTCCTTTTTAGTTAGGTCTTCCAGGTATCGATAAATCTGTATGTTTAATCTGGTCATTGTTTTTGATTGCTGGTAGTTTTTTACTCTTTCATAGTAATTAGTATTTTGTAAGAGAGAGAACATAGAATCTTTATATTTTTCAGCCTTCATAATGACAACAGTACTTCCCGTGTCCGCTTCCTTAATTATTCTGTAGAATATTACGTCTCACAGAGGAATTCTTTGACAAAGAGAATAACGACAAATCAATTGTACGGAATAAAAACAGCTACAACCCAACAAAAGGTAGAAGCAGAGTTCTGGACAAATGTTGTGACCACATAGCTACTTTCCCATACCATGAACTACCGCAACCTAAACCCAAACCCAACACGAGTCGACGGGAATGGGAGATTATCCATGAACTATAAAACAATACGGACATTATAATTAAGGAAGCGGACAAGGGAAGTACTGTTGTCATTATAGAGGCTGAAAAATATAAAAATTCTATGTTCTCTCTCTTACAAAATATTAATTACTATGAAAGAATAAAAAACTACCAGCAATCAAAAGCAATGACCAGATGAAACACACTGATTTATCGATACCAGGAAGATACCATTGTGGGCCCGCTACAATTGGTCTTAATTTAAGGTCTGTGGGTATTGTGTGTTCACGCAGGCTGAGGTGGATTGTACTTCCCTTGTCCGCTCCCTTAATTATAATGTCCGTATTGTGTTTTAGTGACCAGCCAGATGTGAGAAAAACCACAGACCCTCCATCTCAACTCTACTTTTGAAAAGCAGAAGAACTGCGAAACCGGTAAAGGAACCAAATAAGTATATATACATTTTTAAAATTAAGACTCCAGTTGCATTTTCGATTTCATCTTTATATATATATATATATATATATATATATATATATATATATATATATATATATATATATATATATATATATATATATATATATATATATATATATTATATATATATATATATATATATATATATATATATATATATATATATATATTATATATATATATATATATTATATATATATATATATTATATATATATATATATATTATATATATATATATTTATATATATATATAAATATAAGTATGTATACGTACATACATATATGTATACAGACGTACAGTAGTATGTATATATATATACATACATGCACGTATATATAAATATGTACGTATGGATTTACCGAACGTTTATTATAATAGTCGGTGTGTTTGTGAACAAACATCCCGATATAAGGTTGAAACTAGTACATCGTTCCTTAGTGAGTGTTGAACAAAAGGGCAAAGATGGTTGCTAAACACTGTACGGCTTAATTCGGGATGTTTGTTTACAAACACACCGAGCATTATAATAAATGTTCGGTAAATCTATACGTACATATATATATATATATGTGTGCATGTATGTATATATATACTTACTACTGTACGTCTGTAGACATATATGTATGTACGCATACATACATATATTTGAGTAAAAGCAGTACTAAGAGTGAAAAATGAAATTTCGTTTCCTTTTTTTTTCGTTTATCGTTTTCTGTGCGCCCGGCCGATTAGCTCACTCGATATGCAAATTAGGCTGCTCAGCCGTTAATATGCATAAGGAAAGTATATACTTTCTGACGTTCAATCATCTGGCAGGAAGGTATACGGTGTTGACGATAGCTAATATGCTTGAAACTGGTACATCGTTCCTTTGACAGTGTTGAACAAAAGGGCAACGATGGTTGCGAAACACTGTACGCCTTAATTCGGGATGTTGTTTACAAACACACCGAGCATTATAATAAATGTTCGGTAAATTCATACGTACATATATATATATATATGTGCATGTATGTATATATATACATACTACTGTACGTCTGTATACACATATGTATGTACGTATACATACTTATATTTAAGCAACAGCCGTACTAAGAGTGAGAAATGAAATTTCGTTTCATTTTTTGCGTTTATATATATATATATATATATATATATATATATATATATATATATATATATATATATGTAAGTATGTATGTATACGTACATACATATATGTATACAGACGTACAGTAGCATGTATATATATATATATACATATATATACATACAGGCACACATATATATATGTACGTATCAGTTTAGCGAATATTTATTATAACATTCGCCGTTAATTTTCATAAGGAAAGTATATGCTTTCGAACGTTCAACCATCTGGCAGAAGGGTATACGATGCCGACGATAGCTAACAAGCTTGAAACTAGTACATCGTTCCTTTGTCAGTGTTGAACAAAAAGGTGACGTGGTTGCCTTAACACCGTACGGCATAAATCAGACTGTCCGTTTGTTTACAAACGAACAAAGCGAATGTTATAATAAATATTCGCTAAACTGATACGTAGATATATATATGTGTGCCTGTATGTATATATATGTATATATATATTTATACATGCTACTGTACGTCTGTATACATATATGTATGTACGTATACATACATACTTACATTTAAGTAAGTTGCGTACTAAGAGTGAGAAATGAAATTTCGTTTCATTCTATTCCAACTTATCGTTTTCGGTGCGCCTGGCCGACTGAACTCACTCGATATGCAAATTAGGCTGCTCAGCCGTTAATTTTCATAAGGAAAGTATATGCTTTCGAATGTTCAACCATCTGGCAGAAGGGTATACGGTGCTGACTATAGCTAACAAGCTTGAAACTAGTACATCGTTCCTGTGTCACTGTTGAACAAAAAGGTAACGTGGTTGCCTTAACACCGTACGGCATAAATCAGGCTGTCCGTTTGTTTACAAACGAATACAGCGAATGTTATAATAAATATTCGCTAAATTGATACGTACATATATATATATGAGTGCCTGTATGTATATATATGTATATATATATTTATACATGCTACTGTACGTCTGTATACATATATGTATGTACGTATACATACATACTTACATTTAAGTAAGTGCCGTACTAAGAGTGAGAAATGAAATTTCGTTTTATTCTATTCCAACTTATCGTTTTCGGTGCGCCTGGCCGACTGAACTCACTCGATATGCAAATTAGGCTGCTCAGCCGTTAATTTTCATAAGTAAAGTATATACTTTCGAAGGTTGAACCATCTGGCAGAAGGGTATACGGTGCTGACGATAGCTAACAAGCTTGAAACTAGTACATCGTTCCTGTGTCACTGTTGAACAAAAAGGTAACGTGGTTGCCTTAACACCGTACGGCATAAATCAGGCTGTCCTTTTGTTTACAAACGAACAAAGCGAATGTTATAATAAATATTCGCTAAACTGATACGTACATATATATATATATATGTGTGCCTGTATGTATATATATGTATATATATATATATATATATACATGCTACTGTACGTCTGTATACATATATGTATGTACGTATACATACATACTTACATTTAAGTAAGTGCCGTACTAAGAGTGAGAAATGAAATTTCGTTTCATTCTATTCCAACTTATCGTTTTCGGTGCGGCTGGCTGACTGAACTCACTCGATATGCAAATTAGGCTGCTCAGCCGTTAATTTTCATAAGGAAAGTATATGCTTTCGAATGTTCAACCATCTGGCAGAAGGGTATACGGTGCTGACGATAGCTAACAAGCTTGAAACTAGTACATCGTTCCTGTGTCAGTGTTGAACAAAAAGGTGACATGGTTGCCTTAACACCGTACGGCATAAATCAGACTGTCCGTTTGTTTACAAACGAACAAAGCGAATGTTATAATAAATATTCGTTAAACTGATACTTACATATATATATGTGTGCCTGTATCTATATATATGTATATATATATATATATATATATATATATATATATATATATATATATATATATATATATATATATATATATGTATATATATATATATATGTGTGCCTGTATGTATATGTATGTATATATATATATACATGCTACTGTACGTCTGTATACATATATGTATGTACGTATACATACATACTTACATTTAAGTAAGTGCCGTACTAAGAGTGAGAAATGAAATTTCGTTTCACTCTATTCCAACTTATATATATATATATATATATATATATATATATATATATATATATATATATATATATATATATATATATATATATATAGATATATATACATATATATATATATGTATATAATCATATATAGAATTATATATATACGTGTCTTTGTGTGTGAGTGTGTGTGTGCGTGCACGTATATGATTTAAGTCCTTTGGGTGAGGGGTTAAACACTGATGTCATATAGGTTAACTTCAGCAAGTCCTTTGACAGTGTTGATCACAACATGCTATTATCATTAGCCTCGCTGGAAAGTTAATACAATGGATCGAACAGAGCCAACCATGTTGTGGTCGAAGAAATACAATTGAGATCAGACAAAGTCAGTAGTGGCGTCCCACAGGGCACTGTGTTCTGCCAACTTGATAATTTATATCAACGACTATTTCGACGTTATCATGCACAACAGCTTATGTTTCTTTGCGGAACATTGCAAGCTCCAGAAGATCATAGGATATCGGGCATGCCTTCAATTAAATTTGCTTGCTTTTATTCAATGGGCGTAAAAAATAATATGCTACTGAACGAGTATACATTTGAGCTAATCTACTTTGGAAAAGAGAATGCTCTTAAAACATATTCAATTCCCGCTGGTGAAATCACCATGGCACCCAGCAACACCAGAGACCTGCGATTAATTGTTGTTAAGAACTTAAGCTGGGCTACTCATACAGACATGAATGTTTGATTTGGCTCGCAGGATGTGTTCCTGGATTCTCAGAACTTTCAAATCCAGAGAAATCCACCCATAATCCTTCTCTTCTCTACATGTGCCCGGCATCACAGTCGCTATTTCGACTCCCGGCAGCACGTTGTGTACTTGAACAAGACACAATTTCACGTTACACTAGTCCTCTCAGCCCAGGATAATGTCTGTTCCTCGATTTCGAAGAAACCCCGTGAGATCTACGTTATGGCTACGCGAATTTGTGGAATGCCCAGTCACTTGCCCCTTAATTTCACGAGAAGGCAGTTCTGTTGATCATGTCATCCTCGCAATCGACGGAGTGTGATATATATATATATATATATATATATATATATATATATATATATATATATAAACACGCACACACACATACTGATGATGGTGGTTGTAGGTGCAGTGGGTGAGCGAAATTTGTTGAGTAGTTTTCTCATGTTTGTTGCTAGCGCGGGGTTCATTAGATTGTGGAAATGCCCAGGAAACTGCGGAGGAGGAATTGGAACTTGTGTTGCGATTTGTGGTAATGAGGATTTGTGTACCTAGAAGTTGCTACGTTTAAACTGCTGGCATTTGGAAATTGTTACATTGGTTACATCCAAATTGCATTTGTGTGTGTTGTCCAGGGGTGTATTTCCTTGTGGAGTGCGTATACTAGTGAATGTTCCCTGACGTACCCTATAGTGTATTAATATTTGGATGTATGGTTGTTATGCCGTATGTCCTGGACACGGGGCCGGTATGTGTTGTCTCTTTTTGGTTATCTGCATGTGGTCAGTTGTTTCGTTTTCTTCTTTTTGTATTTTTTTGCCTTTGAGGGAGGTTGTTCTTCTTTTAATTCCCTGTCTCTCATTTTATATGGGCGGATTCTAATACTGTCATTAAACACTATGCTATCCATAGCTGCATGTTTTAATTACGTCAGATATATTTCACATCATCTATTATCAGTAACTAAGGCTATGGCTATCTATGCTGTCTGCAAATAGCAACATTTTGGAAAGCAAGGCGAACTACTACAAAGATGCACTAGTTAGTGCTGGATATAGGGAGAACATAAAATCCATATGAACAATGTATGTGAAATAGAAGTAGTCATATGCATAGAAACAATTGTAACGGTTAGGGGACTACTCTATAACTAACAAGCATGACTCATCAACCACCAAACAGAAATGTCAGAGATGAAACGGACAAAGGTACACACACTACAGGTAGCAACAAAATAGGACCTCTGCACAATAATATAACCCGCCCCTCTAACAATAGGAGATAGCAAAAATAAAAGCATTTCACTAACATGTTTATGATGGAGGTAGGAAATTATTGCCACCCTTAGGGAACTAAACAATAAAGGTATTAAACAGATTAATGATGTTTTATAACTCTTTAAGAATCATAGATTATATGCATTTTGTATGCACTGAACTAATTCCTGCTCATAAAACTACAAAGGTTTTAGGTCACTTTCCTCTGTCCTGGCATGCCTGTAATCAGAGTCCGTATAACATATGCTTGCCGGATATTGCACGGTAAAACTCTCTACAAATGTAGGCATATAAAAGGCAAAAACTAACTTTAGTTTTGTTTACATTTGAAACAAATTCCTGATGACAACGCATTGACTGACTCTTTAAAAACGACTTTTCGGTGTTCTTGAAATGTGCATAACGCAATAATGTAATGAAATATAACGATGTTGGATATATTTTATAGTCTCTCTTCCTTCTATTAATATATATATATTATATTAATATATATATATATATATATATAATTATGTAATAAACAACACGAGACAATTATACCATTTACCAAAGTGTTCACGAAACAGACGAACGCAACAGAGACGTCTGATATCAGTTGAGCTCGTCTGTCTTCGTGATAACGTTGATAAATGGAATCGTTGTCTTTTGTTGTTTATTACATAATTAAATAGCTCTGTAGCATACATGGAGCACTCTTCTTCCCTTTACCCTTCCTGTGGAAATACTTCATATATATATATATATATATATATATAATTGTTTCTACTTTTGGCACAAGGCCAGCAATTATTCCAGTGCATTACTGGTACTTTATTTTATCGATCCGTAAGGATGAAAGGCAAAGTTAACCTCGGCGGGATTTGAACTCAGAATGACAAGGGCCGTAACACTGCGTCAAAGCATGGCGTCCGACCCTCTAATATATATAATGCATTTTATTCAGTTTTATAAGTAACATTACAAATTGTTTATAATTCTTACAGAATGAAAATATAACACTAAATGAATCCCTGAGTTAGGCTTATTATTTAAAAAGAAATATTTATTATTTATAAACAATTTATGTTTGGTATATCAGTTGTGATATAATCGTCCATTCTTCTATAACTGATGCTTAAAAAAATAAAACAAAAAACGAAACAAATAGCTCAACAAAGTTTGAGAACATATATATATATACCTTCCATATATTGTACCGATTGTGTTGTTATTCCTGTTTACCTTTTACATACATACAAACACACACAAACATATATATATTTAGAGAATTGGATTAACAATTGTGTTTCGATTTCCGAACCGGGCGATGCGTTATGTCATTGAGCAAGACAATTTATTTCACGTTGCTCCTTCTACCTGGAGTTGCGACCGATAGTTAATATTAGCAATTGGAAAGACCAATGGAAACATTGTTTCCTCGGACCAATTAGACGAAAGTTGATCGACTGTCGATATATATATTTATAAATATACATATTTATATATATATATATATATATATATATTTATAAATATATATACATATTTATAAATATATATATATTTGAAAATGTTATAACTTGCTACAAATCATTAACGACTATAAAATAGTTGACCAGGTCATATTCGTTACACACTTCGGTATGGTTATGACAGCGGACCGGCAAAAGGCAGATGTGGGGCCCTGCCTCAGACGGATGTCTTTGTCCAGATTTCTCAGTCTCGATGGGTAATTTACCTGACATATTCTAGTATTTTGTTATAATTGCGACAGCTTTTCATACGAAAAGCGAATACATTTCATATTACTAGCTTTTCCCAGTTTTTACTTAAGAATTTTAGTTTATATATATATTTATATATATATATATGTGTGTGTGTGTGGGTGTGTATGTGTGTGTGTGGGTGTGTGTGTGTGCGTGCATATATATATATATATATATATATAACTAATTCAGTTTGAGATTCCGTTGAGAGAGCTACATATAAGAGAGTTCCATAATATGACCAGAGAGATTAAGATCTCCTAAATGAATGTATCTCAGGATTTTCTGAACATGTTAGATTGCCTGACGATATAACTATCAACTTGATTGATCATCCAGGACCATGCATGTCATCATTGGCCTTCATCGATCCTCTCTGTACTACATACACTAATAGAGAATGAAGTGCCAATACATCTTCCTGGGTGTTCTGCCAAAATCGGAACACTTATATATTTCATCAACTATTCCTCCAGCCTATACAATATAAACTATGTTGTTATAAAATATGATACACTTGACGGTTAAATTCGCCAGGCTGGATATATTAAGAATGTTATTCAAACGATATTTGTTAATTTTACTGCCCATAATAGTGTTAAAAACACACCATCTCATGAAATTGTATGAATCTCAACGCGGGTGTAGCCGTAAACAGATGAGCATGAGCTGTGTACAGCCAACCTCGCGTTGAGGTTCCTACAATTCTATGTGGATGTGGTGTTTTGGGCTTTTTTACGGTCATTAAAATTGATACACACACACACACACACACACAAACTCATGCTTAAGCACGTGCTCAAGTATAGCTCTTTTTACAAATAGTTTTGTTTTCCATTTCAGGCGCGCCATCATCCACTTTTCTAAAAAACAAATCATATATAAAACGCCAGCAACAACAGTTTTGCAAGATATGTCATCATGAATGGACCTGTTATTTTTATCTAAAGACATTCTTTCCAATTCCATCCCGCCCGTCCCCTTAATCTATCTTATTTCTCATTCTTTCTTCTGATGAAGGACTAGAGTCCGAAATGTTATGACCCTCTTCCTGCTATATCAAGCGTTAACCTAATATATACTTTCCATATAATGAACCGATTGTGTTGTTATTTCTTTTACACACACATATATATATATATATATATTAATAATTATATATATATATATATATATACATATAATATATAATTTAGTATCCTTGAAATATGTATAATAAAATAAATATGATGCTATTGTGATATATTTTCCATTTATTACTATTGTTACTATTATAATAAAATTATATATATATATATATATATATATATAACAATGAGTTATAGGCTTCGTTGATAAGTATTCAACAGAGTTATATTCATTACAGATATGAAGCACTCTAAAGCAAAATTTTATCTGGAGTATTATAATAGTAACAATAGTAATAAATGGAAAATATATCACTATAGCATCATATTTATTTTATTATACATATTTCAAGGATACTAAATTATAGTATGCTTTCAGCAGAACAAATACAATATTTGATGTATAAGATAATGACATACCCCAAATATAGACCTCAACGGTCAACTTACAATGGGTATGTGAATTAAAATATCAAAATTTTGTAGGATGTAAATTAGAGGTCAGATAGTAACATATGCCAAACTGGCATATACCTTCGAAGGTACTTGGTGTTTACCGCAGTAAGCTGATGTTAATGTTGGTGAGTTCGTCAGCGACTGTAAACCAAGCGCGAAGAAACATTGTTTAATAGCAATGTAGGGACTATAATACTTGTGATAAAAAAAAACTCTGATGAGGGCTGGACAGCAGGTGATCGTCATTGGAGAAAGATTTCCGGCTCTTAACTTACACTCTAAGCGAGTCGGCCTCATACAGGTCATGACTCCTTCAGATGATATGTAGTTATTTGGATATCAAAAACGTCTTGTTTATTTATACTATATGGAGATTTCATCGACATTATTATATTACTGATATCTCACAGTGTTAATCCTTTTACTTTCGCGGATTAGCGCTGATAAAGAACATTGCACGTTAAACGGAAATTCGTAACATTCAGTCTTCTAAGGAAAACAATATAAGACAATATCATACATCTATCTGTACTTTCATCCTTATGGGGTCGATAAAATAAAGTACCAGTAATGCACTGGTTAATTGCTGGCCTTGTGCCTAAAGTAGAAACAATTATTTCTCTTTCTTTCTCTCACTCTCTCTCCACTCTTTCTCTCTCTCACTCCCTCTCTCTCTATATCTCTCTCTCTCTCTATATATATATATATATATAAATAGATATGTATATATATATATATATATATATATATATATATATATATATCTGTGTGTGTGTATGTGTGTGTGTGTGTGTGTATATAAATATATATACATGCATGTATATATATATATATATATATATATATATATGTGTGTGTGTGTGTGTGTTTGTGTACATACATACACACAAGAACACATACGTACACAAATGTATATATATTATATGTAGGAATTAAAATTATAATAGTACGATCCATACAGAAACTCAAACAGAGTGAGACGTGATGAGATAAAGAGAGCAAGAGTGAGAGTTATGTGTCTCAATAGAAAACCAATTAAAAAAGGAATGTAAATTTATTATGATAGATTATATCTGCGAGTACGTTTTTAAAAGATACGATATTCTCTCCAAAAGTCAAAAATACAGGTGAAAATATTTTAATGCGTTAATTATAATAGCGAATTTCAAAATACTTCTAATTTCATATCAAGTGGTGTCACCTTGGCTTTTATACGTTCGTGCTCAATATATAAGTCCCAGTCTAGTAATATGTTCCATTGTTCCTTCATATACCAATCCCCATTCGACTTTCTGACATGGGCTGAATATCCATCAATTTTAGTCGAGTTCAAAAGAAATTAAACGCTTCTATCTTTTGAGGGTTAATCGCAGAATAAATACTCTCTTATACTGGATGATGACTGCGATGGGGGATTGGTTTTCATCAGGCTCGAGAAGACGCTCAACACACACACATATGTACTCATTTCACACACACAGAAATACGCACACGCACGCACGCGCGCACACACACACACACACACACACACACACACACACACACACACACACACACACACACACAGATATATATATAACTGTGTACTATTTATAAATTATTTATTAATTCTTTTGCCAGTGATTGTAAATATAGATGATTATATGTAGATCCTATTTCATACAATCATATCCATGTAAATAATACGAAATCATACACTGACTGTAAATAGTTCATAGTAAAATATGAAACAATTGACCGTGTAAATGAGAAATCTATATTAATTATAATATACAAGAATTGTTAGAAATATAAATATAATTAGTCATATACAATACAGTAAAATCTGTGATCTTCGATCTAAAGGTTTCTTGTCTTTAAAGATCATTACGTCTGTTTAGCAATAATTACAAACAATTCAACATTAATGACATTCCAACATTTGCCTGGGAAATATTGATCTTTCAGTATTTGTATAACTTCCGATTTGATTACCTTTGTTGATATACAGAATCTTGCGCACATACAAAGAGTATCCATATATGCATAATACATACATAAGCGTATAATAAATATATATATATGTATATATACACACACACACACGCATATATATATATATATATATATATATATATATATATATATATATATATATATATATATCTTTAAGTCGTTTGGAAGACTCGACAATGCACATGGGTAAATCTCCGGGTAACAAGATCCGGTGGTGGAGAGAGAGATGTAAGTGGGTGTACGTTGAGATGCGTGGTGTGTATAAGACGTGTAGAAGAATGAAGGAAAGAGTATAAAGGATAAAATAAAAATAAGAACACGAGAGAGAGTTACCTTGGGAGAGATTTAATTGTCCCTATATATTTCGGATTCACATCCATCAACTGGGGTTTTTTCCGGGGTGGGGAAAGGTTGTCTATCGGAAAGGTGCGAAACGCGTCCTCCGTTGTTGGTTGTTTTGAATATCTGAGGTATTCAGCAGAGCGCGCGTGCGCGTGAAATGGGGTTGGTCGGGCAGAGGTCAGCGGCCGAATGTGGGAGTGGGGTGCTGCTAGCTGTCAGTCCATTCTCTGCCTGTGTGGTAAATGTTACTGTGTGTGTGTGTGTGCGTGTGTTGTTGTCTCGCTTGAGTGTGTGTGTGTGTTTGCCTTGTTCCTCTGTATTGGCAGTGTAGTATGTTCGTATGGTGGAATATTACTGTATGTGTGTGCGTGTGCGTGTGTAGTTGTCTCGTTTGTGTGTGTGTGTGCGTGTGTTGCTGCATCGTTTGTTAACTTAAACCAGCCACCTAATTTCGCTTCTCTCGGATCGATTGTTTATTTGTTTATTTGCGGTGCAAGGCGTTTGATAAAAAGCGCTTCCTTGATACGTAACGTGCCGACGTTTCTTTCAGTCGCTAGAATTGTGACAATCGCCCTTCCGTCTCTGTTTCCGCATTTGTCTATGTGTTTCCGGAAAGACGAGGCCCTAGTTTTAGTGTGTTCCTTGATCCGGATGTGCAAAGGTCGGATTGTGCTACCTATATAGTATTGGTTGCACCTGTCACATTCTATCTTATACACGACGTATGTGCGTAGGCAACAGTTCGCATTGCGTATCGGGCAGTCTCTGAGGGAGCACGCGTAAGTAGATTTCCCGGGTTTCCTGGAGGGGCATCTTCGCAGGGAGGGGCCAGAGTGGGCCAGGTGGATGTCGAGGCCTTCCCTCCGTATAGCCTTGCGGATAGCGTTGGTGGTATTCTCGCCCAGGTGTAGCATTTTAAGGAAGCACTTGCGTTGGGTGCCTCTCTGTCTCTTGTGTCTGGTGTCTCCTACTCTGTCTGTGAGCGAGGTAGGGTACCCGTTCGTCTCCAGCACCTCGAGGAATCGCTTGGTACGAGTGACACCACTCGCGGGATCGCTGCATCTGTTTTTGATTCGCGCGATATCGTTCGTGATGTATCCTCTTTTGGCACTGTTAGGGACGGCGGACTTGTAGTGAACGAACAGGTCCCTGCAGGCTGCCTTTCGGTAGAAGTTGCAGTGGATCCTTCCCTGTTCCGTGATGTTGATTCGGAGGTCGAGGAGGGCAAGTGACCCGTCTTCGTTGGGGTGTTCAACACTGAAGTCAATGTTCTCGTCCGTGTTGTTGAACGTCTCATAGATTCTGTTCGCCGTGTCTTGGGAAGTTGTGAGGATGAGGATATCGTCCACGTACCTTGAGAAAAAGGCGACGGCGTTGGGGTGGCAGGCGTTGAGTGCCTTGCGCTCGAGGTTGTCCATGTAAGAGATCGCCAGCACACCCGACAGGCTTGATCCCATGGGCAATCCCGAGGTTTGTTGGTATGTTTGGTCAAAGAATCCGAAGTAGGTGTTGTGGACGACGATGGATAGGAGTTGGTGGATGTCAGTGGTGGTGAGCCCGAAGCAGTGTAGGTCGGTGGATTGAACGCGTTCCATCAGTATATTGACGGCCGGGAGTGCCGGGACCGAGGTGTAGAGAGCGACTACATCAAGGCTGAAGGCATATCTGTTATTCCTTCTGGTGTCGGGATCCATTTGATGCAGGCGTTTCAACACCTCCTCGGAGCTGTTAACGTGTCCCGGCAAGGTGACTATGATGGGCTTGAGTATTCTGGCTAGGAGCCATGACATTTTGTAGAGTGGTCCCTCCACGCTCGATACAATGGGCCTGATATTCAGGTCGGGTCTCTGTTTATGTGTTTTCACGAGGTTGTAGAAGGCGGGTAGTCTGCTGTTCCTCGTGAGGAGGTTGTATTTCAGCTTCTTCGGGAGCTTCCGCCGGTCGCAGATGTTGGTCCAGGCGGCGTTGATGTGCTCTTCTATCTGCGCGGGAGTGATTCCCGTGACCTTGGAGTAGAGGTTGTCATCGTCAAGGTGTTGGAGGGCCAGGTTGTTGTAGGCCTCTCTGCTGATGACGCAGAATTTTTTTCCCTTGTCGGAGGGGAGATAGATGAGGTTCTTCGATTTTAGGTTGGAGAGAGCGGTGAGTTGAGATTTGGTGAGGTTATGTGTTGTGCGTGTGTGTGTGTGTTTGTGAAGTATATCCGAGATGGACTTTTTTAGCCTGATGAGTTTAGTGTCGAGTTCGTGGTTGGTGTGTGGGGGGTGGAGTGGGTTGTCGGGGTGGTAAGTGGAGAACTTGGGGTGGGTTGCGTGGGCGCTGTTATTTTCTGTGGCGCTGTTGATGGCCGTCACCCATTTAAGTTGGTAAGCTTCTCGACAAAAGTTGGCCTCGATGTTGAGTTTGAGTCTGTCGTCTAGACGTTGTGAAACGATGAACTTGGGTCCGAGGTTTAGGAGTTTCAGCTCGTCGCTCGTGAGAGTGCCGGTTAGGTCGGTGACCAGGTGCGTCGCATCGTTGAGGTGTGGCTCGGTGTTGGTGGATGCGGCTGGCGGTTGTTAAGTTGTTGTTTTCCACGTGGTTCTGGTCTGTCTGTTCGTTAGTGTCGATGTTCTCGTTGTGGCGTTTCGACAAGATCCACTCATATTTTCGCTTGAGCCGTTTTTTCTCGTATTGGACTCTGGAGTGGTAGCACTGGTCGATTGCTTTAGTGATTTTCAGGAGTAAGTCCCCGGGTGCTATTGACAATCGATGTGTCCGCTCTGAGAGTGTCCGCTTATGGACGTGTAATTGGTGGTTGAGATGTCTCAGGATCTGTTTAATACACGTGCGATATATGCGGTTATATATATATATATATGTTGTGTAGGAGGTGAGTTTTATTGTAGCATAATAAAGCAATGCAAATATCGGATAAGTAGCACTCAACAGTTTATAGGACTGGAGTATAAATTATATAAAATCAAAAGAAGGTTAAAAGAGTTCCATGTATTTTATTATGCGTATTTCAAAAGCAAATATCATCATGGAATGATATGTTGATGATATGTTGATGATATGTTGATTTAAAACTTCACTGCTCGCAAGTGTTTTTTAAGCTTCATATCATGTCTCCCTATTTTATCTGATGAGAACGCAAATATCATCCCATGATATTTGTTTTTGAAATGCTCATAATAAAATACATGGAACACATTAAACCATCTTTTGATTTTATATTATATATATATATATATATATATATATATATATATATATATATATGTGTGTGTGTGTGTATGTGTGTGTGTGTGTGTGTATATATATATATATATATACATATATACATGCTTATATTTGTATATATATATATATATGTTGATTTCGGATTTACAGAAACCTCACTTGGTTATTCAGTAATTTCCAAGTGTTGGTCCAGGTATGTTATATATACAGATATGTTATATATACAGATGTATATACATACATATGTATGTATGTATGTATGTATGTATATTTTTATATGTGTGTGTATGTGTGTGTATGTGTGTGTGTGTGTATATTTCCTTTTCCCACTAGTCAGTTCTTTCGTTGAGACAGATCACGCGGTTAAATTAGCGGTCGCTATTTTCAATTTGCAAGCCCTTTTAAAATGTATGTTATTACTCTGAGGTTTATTCCTTGTCGAGTGCTTGGGTCCACTACTGAAGGCATTCGTTGGCTTGGCTGCTGATCGAACTTCGAATATGCTGTACTATTGTATTACTATCTCCTAGATAATGATTAATTGATTAATTTAATTTGACAATTCCATTGATTGGTTAATTATTTAAGTTTGTTTAATAACGGTCTGGTTGAGTGCTTAATTCAGTTTGTGTATGGAATTTTTTCCATTGCCATAAACTTTGAATTGACCGCCAGAAACCGGGTTTACCCCCCTTTGGAGTTACATGTGCATCACACCGGATTTTGGGTTAGAACGAAAGCCTGTTGAGAAAGTATATTCCTCTGTTCGAACTTCCAGAAACCTAACTTGTATACACCACAAGCGGATTTTGTTGATTTCGGATTTACAGAAACCTCACTTGGTTATTCAGTAATTTCGAAGTTACGGTCCAGGTATGTTATATATACAGATATGTGCATATATGTATGTATGTATATTTTTATATGCATGTATATATGTGTGTGTATGTGTGTATGTGTGTATTTCCTTTTCTCACTAGTCAGTTCTTTCGTTGATACAGATCACGCGGCTAAATTAGCGGTCGCTATTTTCAATTTTTCAATGTGCAAGCCCTTTTAAACTCTATGTTATTACTCTGAGGTTTTTTTTCTTGTTGAGTGCTTGGCTCCACTACTGAAGGCATTCGTTGGCTTGGTTGCTGATCGAACTTCGAATATGCTGTACTATTGTATATATATATATATATATATATATATATATATATATATATGAATGTATATATATATACATTTCAGTATGGTGGTTCACCACTGGATAGAACTGGTGATTACGTATAGCCAATCATGAAGTAATATTGGGAAAAGAATCTACGTTCTACAACTCATTTATCGTTAATGTTGAATCTTGTTGGTGGTGCGAGAACGGAGTTAATATTTAGTAAAATGGCAGGAGGTCAGATTGGTGAAATTCCTTCAAAGATTTATTTCAGTAAACACTATGTACATTTCAGTGGCCAAGTTACATATGAACCTGGTGACATCATCATGTGTATATTGCATAATGCTTATATAATAATTACCTTAACAAACTATGAATTATAAATGTAAAATTCAGTTAATACAGGGTATAGGAGGTCATGATGATTGATATATATATATATATATATTATATATATGTGTGTTTGCATACATACATACATACATACATACATACATACATTCAGAATTCACACAGAATTCCACAAATACTTGCATAAGGAATGGATACAATTTGGTTGCATCTCGATTATGCCAATTGGCATCACTTGATAATTGTCTCACCTATGTGTGTCACGAACAATACTTTTTAGTTATAGGAGTTAATTTGTTTTCTGAATAAGTTGCAGCTAAGTCTTTTTCGGCCAAGGCTAGTTTATGTCCATGTAAAGCAAGTGAAAGATTGTTAGATCAAGTGACACCTGTGCTTGTAGCTTTGGTAAGTGAAGAAAGGCCTTCTGCTGGAAGACAGGTATCCAAAAACAAGTACATATTAATATCATTGGTTGCCAGTGGGCTGCAGATTTCCTACTCTTAGAATGATGTTCTATCAACGACCAGGTGTATGTATGTCACTGAAGGTGGGACAACCGCACGCTAGGACGCCACACCAAGTATTTCCATTTCTCTGTGGATATATATATATATATATTCACAGAAAAATGGAAATATATATATATATATATATATTGGTAAACGGAATAGAAAATGCTGACAAATTGTTCACAGTTGAAAAATGGTTTAATTAGGAATAAAAGAGTATTAGTGATTGTATGGGTTAGTATTCAGTTGTGGTTTTAAGTTTTTAAGTTTTTACCGGTTGCGCATTTCTAAATGCTTTTCAAAAATAATTTTGAGATAGAGTGTCCGTGCTGTTTGCTCGAGATCAGAGCAAACAGCACGGACACTCTATCTCAAAATTATTTTTGAAAAGCATTTAGAAATGCGCAACCGGTAAAAACTTAAAAACTTAAAACCACAACTGAATACTAACCCATACAATCACTAATACTCTTTTATTCCTAATTAAACCATTTTTCAACTGTGAACAATTTGTCAGCATTTTCTATTCCGTTTACCAATATATAATAACTTGTGTGTTACACCTCTATTCTTTTAACTATATATATATATATATATATATATATATATATGTGTGTGTGTGTGTGTGTGTGTGTGTGTGTGTGTGTGTGTGTGTGTGTGTGTGTGTGTGTGTGTGTGTGTGCGTGTAAAATTTAAACAGAAATAACAACACAAGCGTTACAGAATATAGAAGGAATACATTAGTAAAACGCATGAAATGGCAGGAAGAGGATCTTTACGTTTCGGACACTAGACCTTCATCAGAAGAAAGAATGAGAAATTAGAAATATCGAAGGGACGAGCAAGGCGGAATCGGAAAAAATGTTTTTAGAAAAAAATAACAGGTCTGATTAATAAATTACCTCATCAGCAGCAACCTTCTTCAAATGGTGATTATTATCAGCAGCAACAACCACAAGTTCAATGGCAACCTTCTTCAAACCACAAATTCAATGGCAACCTTCTTCGCATGGTGTCAAGTCAGAACCGCCTCGAACTGGTTACTTCTGGCTTGTGCAAGGTATCTCGATAGCAACCAGCGATTCCCTCGGCCTCAGTGACCAAAGTCAGTGGAGAGGGAAAGGTAATATTTCTGTAGCACGTGTTTTAGCGTCTATTCACTCTCTCTCTCCCTCTCTCCCTCCCGCTATCCCCCTCTCGTAGTCTGTCTCTTTCTTTCACACTCACTCTCTCTCTACGCACGTGTTTCCACTGTCGGACAGACAGAGAAATTGCTGGTTATATATATAAGTAGATAATTTATAACTTCATCGCTTTCACCTGTTTCATGATTTTCAAAGCTTAAGAGAGACGAAGAGATGTGTGGCTATGCCGACTTGTAACTCACATCTAACTGATGTTTGGAATTTCATTGAGTTTTATGCAAAAAATATTGTGGCTCAGATGGCTATATGTTGGAAATAAAATTTGATAAATTGAGGAAGATCACGTGAGTAAGCATCGACATTTTTGTAACATCATACTAAAAATTGAATGTCGTGCCAAAAAATGACTCAAGTTTAAAATATAATTCGATAGGGTGCGCATGATCCCGTGATAAGCAACTAATTCAATGCTACTTTCTTGCCAAAAATAATGGGGGTGTCATGATTCAGTGAATTTGGACATTACCCATTCATATTTTCCGTGTCAAGGGGAGCTGCTATTTTCTTTGTGGAAATCGCAAAATTTCAAAATTTTACTTTTGTATGTATGAGTATGTGTGTAGAGAGCTTTATTCTTTTTTGTTTTTTGCTACGTCGGAATAACAATAACAATAACAATACAAATAATAAGGGTTAGAGCGTCGGACCACATGCTTCGCAGCATATATTTACGACCCTTTATGTTCTGAGTTCAAATGCAACCGAGTTTAGTTTTACCTTTCAGGTCGATAAAATAATTGTTTCTACTTTTTGGCACAAGGCCAGCAATTAACCCAGTGTATTACTGCTACTTTATTTTATCGACCCCATAAGGATGAAAGGCAAAGTTAACATCGGCGGGATTTGAGCTCAGTCCGTAAAGGGACGTAACTGTGCTACAAAGCATGGCGTCCGACCCTCTACCGATACTGCCAATCCACCAAAATAATGTACCAGTAACACAGTGGGATCAATTTACTCAATATTTCCCTTCCATTCAAATGGTTGGCCCTGTACCTATATCAGAAATCAGTATTACCATTAACACCACTATCAAAATGACAGCCATCAGGTGTTTCTACTTTTGGCACAAGGCCAGCAATTACCCCAGTGTATTACTAGTACTTTATTTTATCGACCTCATAAGGATGAAAGGCAGAGTTAAGCTCGGTGGCATTTGAACTCAAATAATGAAGGGACGTAACTCTATGCCAATCCAATCAGCAAAATGTGCAAAACATGTACGTTACTGCGTATATATGTGTCTGTGCGTGTGTGTTTGCGCGTGCGTGTGCGTGTGTGTGTGTGTGTGTGTGTGTGTGTGTGTGTGTGTGTGTGTGTGTGTGTGTGTGTGTGTGTGTGTGTGTGCGATTGGTTGTTCTGGTTCAGTAAGTAGCCGGGTACACAAATATATTTAATTTATTTTGAATAAATATATTCTCTTTTATTAATTCTTGCGTTGTCGTTCTGTGTGTGTGTGCGCTTGTGTGTGAGTGTCTCTGTATATGTGTGTGTGTGTATGTGTGGAGTGTGTGTGTGTTTCTGTGTGTTGTAATAGCGATTTAATCCGTCCTCTGTTCGGGTACAGTTTGTTTTGTGATAATATAACAATAATGGCTGACTGAATACGGACGTGTGTTTATCTTTTTCAATTCTTTTTCTGTTTCCTACTTCTTCTCACCCTTTATCTTTCTATTTCATCTTGTAATTCTTATGTTATCTTCTGATGTATTATTAGTTACCGAAATGCTAACACTATTTTCTTAATATTTCTAGCGTGACACTAATTGTACTGTGTCGTTCGCTTCGTTAATTCTGGTTACTTTTTCACACACACAAATACACACACACAAACACATACACACACACAAACACACACAAGCACACACACGTGCACACACACACAGATACATATATATATATATATATATATATATATATGCACATATCTGTATATATAACTGTATATATATATATATATATATATATATATATATATATATATACGTATGTATGTGTGTATATGTATATATATATGTATACATATATGTGTGTGTATGTATGTATATGTGTGTGCGTGTGTGTATTCTTTTCTCACTAGTCAGTTCTTTCGTTGCTACAGATCACGCAGCTGAATTAGCGGTCGCTATTTTCAATTTGCAAAACCCTTTAAACTGTATCTTATTACTCTGAGGTCTATACCTTGTCGAGTGCTTGGCTGCACTGCTGAAGGCATTCGTTGGCTTAGCTGCTACTCGAACTTCGAATATGCTGTAGTTTTGTATACATATATATATATATATATATATATATATATATAACCAAATAAAGAGATATGTGTATTTACAGAGAGTGAACGAGCCATATATCGCACAAGAAACACGGTATATTGTATATATATATACCAAATACATATTCAATAGAATAATTTATACACAGGTGGAAGCATAAGTGAAGCCTTATACCGATATTTCATACCTGGAGAGTATGTCTAAAAATGTATCTCTGTAATCGATCATCGAAAGAAAAAAAAATCAATACATTCGATCATCGAAGACAAACTATCGATTAAGATTCAGGTACTCATCAGAGGTTTAGTCTCACTATTCTAAGGGAAATATAGAAACAAGATGGTAAATAAATCAATATACCTGGGAAGTCCTACGCGTCCATCATGCTAACAAGCCCATGGAGGAATACGCCAGACCGGAGCAAACAAATATCCACTAGGTGGACGATAACTCTGCTAGAAATAGGAGCGATAATTATAGCCTCCCAGCTCAACAAGTTAAGAGGTTTGGAGCTGTTAAATACAACTAATGGATCAAATATGTTTAGAATTTTGTGTTTCTAAATAAGCATGCTTGCTCTACAGACTTAATAAAATAATTTTATTGCATAGTTCAAGATTCACTTCTTTTAAAAGATTCAATTTCCAATACTTCCGGTATATCTATACTATACATACAGAGAGAGAGAGAGAGAGAGAGAGAGAGAGAGAGAGAGAGAGAGAGAGAGAGAGAGAGAGAGAGAGAGAGAGAGAGAGAGAGAGAGAGAGAAAGAAAGAGAGAGAGAGAGAGAGAGAGAGAGAGAGAGAGAGAAAGATGAAGCTATTTGGATTTTTTCAACACGCTGACGTGTATGTGCATGCGTGTGTGTATGTTGTTGTTCATTGATTTTATAAAATTACTAGAGCGAGAAAGAAAGAAAGAGAGAGAGAGAGAGAGAGAGAGAGAGAGAGAGAGAGAGAGAGAGAGAGAGAGAGAGAGAGAGAGAGAGAGACTGTGTGTGTGAGTATATGAAGAGAGAGATACAGGTAGATAGAGTGACTGTGACAGATACATAATATATATATATATATAAATTTATAAATTGCAGAAATAGCCTTCGAAATGGCTTGAGTTCTGCCGTCGGGGTCAAAATTTTACCTATATATATATATATATATATATAATTATAATAAAATAACAGGAGGCTGGACTTGTGTAAATCCTTGAAAGGTTTATTATACTATGATCATTTCAATGACCGGGTTCCGTATGAATCCGGTGATATCATCAGGTATTCGAAATATAATAAATGAGTGTAATAGATAAAATCCATGGGGCTGAAAATCATAGACCCGTGGACGACCGACCATCTAGCATCCTCCATTTTAGCCGGTCGCCCTCAAGTGCTACTTAAGTCTATCTGGTGAGGGGGCTAAAGCTTATAGTGTGCTACTAACCTCCCGGTCAAATAGAAGAAACACAGAAAGGGAGAGGAAGACAAGTCAGCGTTAATGTCATGCTACAAGAAAAAAGACAAAAAGAAAGAGGAAGAAAAAGAAGAAGAAGAACAGTCAGCGTTAATGTCATGCTACAAGAAGAAAGACAGAAAGAAAGAGGAAGAAAAGTCCGTATTGATGTCATGCTACAATCAGGCCAGGAATCGACAAAAGTTATTCTAAAGGACCCATATCTTAACAGAGGTATATATTATAACAGAGGTAAATATAGTTGGGGTCTGCATGTTATAATGTGTGATCAGAAGATTGGAACGTTAAATTTTTGTTTAGATTTATAGGATGAAGTTACAAAAATGTAAGATTAACATTATAAAATAAAAAAAAATTAGAAAATTGAAAATTAAACAGTTTAACATTTTTAAGGTTTTGTGTTGCGAGGTTTAGTTAAAGAAAGAGTCTTTTATGAAGAAACTTTAATTGTATTTTCGCGTAAAGATTATGTCCTTGTTTAACAGTCAAACAGCATGCGGCGACTGCAGATTCCGGCCAGCCCATCCTAACGGCGTGTCAGCCATTCCGAGTGAGATCGCCTAGTGAAAGATATGGAAATCAATTTTTCCAAGCACTCTAGGAATGTATTTCAGGCATCAGGTGTCAAACCTCGTCGTTAGGCCATCCTTGTACCAAACTAGTACTATTAATTTACACAGGAGGGGGATTTGTTTAAGTAGAGGGAGGCATGATACTGCTAATAGTTATGATTAGGCTGCGCGTCGGGCCCCTGGGTCGAGTCAATCCGCTCCGAGTAATTTCATTTACCGAAAGAAAGGGAGATTTATTTTTCCAAGCACTAAAGGTAGGCCTATACACCAGGAGGCCGGTCCCGCAGCCAGGAAAACCAACCCAACAGTCCGACAGAAAATTGGAACGTTAAATTTTTGTTTAGATTTATAGGATGAAGTTAAACAAATTAAAGATTAATATTATAAAATTAAAAAGTTAGAAAATTGAAAATTAAACAGTATAAAAATTGTTTAAATGTTTTGGGTTGCGAGGTTTAGTTAAGAGAGAGTCTTTTATGAAGAGACTTTATAGAGATCCTCTATAAGTTATCCTAGTGGGATGTTGAGTAAAGAATATGTCCTTGTTTAGCAGTCAAACAGCATGAGGCGACTGCAGCCCCCGGCCAGCTCATCCTAACCACAAATCAACCATTCAGAGTGAGATCGCCTAGCGAAGGATATGGAAATCAATTATTCCAAGCACTCAAGGAATGTATTCCAGGTTTCAGGTTTGCTAGTGGGGAGTCAGCCATCGTCGTTATGCCATCGTTATACCAAACGAGTACTATTAATTTACACAGGAGGAGGATTTATTTAAGTAGAGGGAGGCCTGATACAGCTTATATTTATGATTAGGCCTAGAACTTAAAGGTACTATATGGCGGTCAAACAGCGGTTGCGCGGCAGGCCCCTGGGCGAATCATCCGCTCCGAGTAATTTCATTTACCGAAAGAAGGGGAAATTTATTTTTCCCAGGATTTATTTTTCCGGAATTGACCAGCTCTATCCAGTGGTGAACCTTCAAACCTAAATATATATATAATATTCCATCTCTCATTTATTTGAAACATACGTTTATTTCATTGATTACTTTTCTCCGTTTCAGCTATATATATATGTATATATATATATATATATATATATAAATATATATATATATATATATATATATATATATATATATATATATATATATATATATATATATATATATATATATATATAAATATATATATATATATATATATAAATGTATAAATATATATATATATATATATATATATATACATATATATATATATATAAATATATATATATATATATATATATATATATATATATATATATATATATATATATATATATATATATATATATATATATATATATATATATATATATATATATATATATATATATATATATATATATATATATATATAAATATATATATATATATATATATATATATATATATATATATATATATATATATATATATATATATATATATATATACTGTTTTAACATATATTCATTTCTAAGATTTCACCGACGAGATAACATATATGTATACATACAAGACAGAAAGTGAACATGGGTCGCAGAAAACATTTCTCATCTAAATCCCAACGCATAGCAGCAGACGCACAATGACAAAGAGAGATGAGAGCAAATCAATCAAACAATAATCGCTCTACAACATCCCAACACGTTTCTACAAATGTAATTCAGTTAACACACCAATAACAACTTGCAACAAATAGACCAAACGTTCAGAGAAGAAGGAACAGGTCAATTGAAAAAGTCCGGCAAAAATTCCTACAGATGAACCTTTCCAAGAGGAAACTGTTCTTTCCATAATGCCACAACATAATGCAGGGTGTCTCTTTGCTTCTGTTTGTCCACAAAGCTTATCGCTGGCCACATATATCCGAATCTCTGTGCTGATTCCAGGGAAAAGTGAAACTCACTCAACTTCCATTTCTTCCACCAAATATACTGAAATATTTTCATATCACTCAAGCAGGAAATTCTTTTCTTCATAAGATACGTGCATATAATAGTGTGCTTGCTTTAGCTTCAATTGGTTGCTAAGAGATTAAAGCACCAGAATTTAGTCCAACATTTAAGATCCGAGGTAAGATTTGTCATATTATTGGATCACTACTTCCAAGTGATGCTTCACGAAAGTTTGCGCAGCTTTACTCCTATGGAGTTTCAGAATCACTTGCATCATGCCAATTTAGACGCTGCTGTCCTACAAGACCTGCAAGAAGACTTGCACCACTGCAAAGCCTATATAAGAAGCTTCAAGGCAGTCATTGAAATGACAGTGTCTGAAAATGTGAATATTGTCCTACATGCTGACAAAGTAAAACCCACTGATTTTCATCGTCGCATGTATAATCATCCCATGGCATCTGAGATTGCTGTTATTCAACCTGATACATCATTAGATATCTTGGATGTCATCATTCATAAAAGAGATGGTAGTCTTCAAAGGATTAATCAGTTTCACCATTCATATGATCCTCTGCATTATGTGCTACTGTTTCCTTGGGGAAATGGTGGGTTTCAGGTTGGTTTGAAAAGGATTGACAACCACACACTCACACCCACTGATTTCTACTTTTATAGGTTTCAGGTTAGGCATGGTGACTGTAACATTATCATCAAGAGCAGCCGGCTGATGATGCCGAGGCAAAAATAGAACATTGTCGCCTAAAATGGGACGGCACCAATCAAACCATGATACGAGCTGAAAAATATGCTGTGGCTGAAGGAAATTCAGTAAATACAGGCCGGAGAATTTTTCTTCCTCCATCAATCTATGGTTCCCCTCGCTTCTACAGTGAGTGCTTTCAGAATTCGATTACTGTAGTTCGATACATGGGAAAGCCATCTTATTTCATCACAGTAACAACTAACCCTAACTGGGATGAAATAAAAAGTAGTTTGCATCCTGGTAAAGAACTTAGAAACCGTCCTGATATTTGTGCATGAGTCTTCAAGATCCTGGATGACATACTGAAAACAAAATGTGCTAGGAAAAGTTGTGGCTCATTCTGCTGCTATCGAGTGGCAGAAGCGAGGCCTCACTCATGCTCATATTCGGCTGACGATATCAAGCCCAAACCTGATGATGCCATTGATCAGTGAGATCCTGATAAAGAGACTAATCCAATTCTGCAAAAGATCATCTCATCCTGCTACATTCATGGCCCATGTGGTCAAGCTAATATGGTGTGCTCATGTATGGAAGGACTAGGACAACAAAACCATTGCTAAAAAAGTTGTCCGAATACATTCAGACAAACCACATTTGTTGCTGAAAATTCCTTTCCGGAGTCTAGAAGAAGGGATAGACAGCATGTTGGTCACACCCATACCATCCAACTTAAAGGTCAGACATTTACTGTTGATAATCGTTGGATTGTTCCATACAACCCGTTTCTATCATTGAGATATCAGTGCCACATCAATTACGAGGTTGTCCACAGTGTCAAGGTTGTTAAGTACTTATATAAGTACATCACAAAAGGCTCACACAAGATCACTTTCACTATTAAGGATGATCAAGGTAATTGTGTATATGTCCAACATGAGATTGAGACCTATATCAATCCACGGTACATCTCAGCCAGTGAAGCATTCTGGAGAATCTATAAATTTCCATTACATCATCGGAAACCGCCAGCTGAAAGTTGCCTTGCCATTTACCTGGGGAACAAATGTTCGTGTATGAGCGAGGGCAGGAAGAAAGTGTTGTTTCAAGGGGACAGCCAATGACTAAGTTGACTGGCCCAAAACATATTGTATATTGATATTCCTAAATATTTCACTTGGACAAACAAAAAGTGGCAAAGAAGAAAAAAGGGACATGTGGATCGTGATTAACAATTTATGAGTGAATCTCTCGGACACATTCCAAAAGTATCTCTCAGTGGACATCAATCTGAATTATATAATCTCAGGCTGATCCTACAGCACGAGGCAGGGTCAATTTCATGCAAAAATTTGAGGACATTTGAAGGAGTTGAATTTCCAACATTCCAAGAAGTATGTAGGAAACTTGGTCTGTTGGTTGAAGATGGAGAAAAAGACAAAGCTATGGAAGAGGCTTCATCAATTACGCTTGCTACTCAGCTGCGGGAGATCTTCTGCATCATTTTATTGTACTGCATTGCAAATGACTCTCTGCAGTTCTGGGAGAAATGGAAGAATTGTCTTGCAAACCGTGCAGATTGCTCTACAGAAGATCCAACAAAGACGTCAACATGATGGCTTGGACATTCATGCCACCTATGGACTCCCTAGTCCAGACACAACTATTGTTGCCATATCATAAATCAACAGGGTTCTTATGGCAGAAACTGATTTCAATACACACCAACTGCAAGCAAACATAAACGAACTTCTGCCCACATTGAATCCTGTGCAACTGGTTATATTTCACACAGTAATCACGTCTCTAAATGGAAATGAAGGTAGAATTTTCTGCTTAAATGCCAGTTCAGGCAAGGGAAAAACATATATCATCAACATCATTTTAGATTACATCCGATCTAAGAAAAAAATTGCACTTGCTACTGCCATATCTGGAATAGCAGCCTCTTTGCTTCACAAAGGTAGTACACTTCATTCCAATTGCAAGGTTCCTCTCAATCAACTGCTTAATCAACTTGCTTCTTCACAAAGAGAAATGCCACAGGTAAACCTATGCAGCAAGCTGCCCTGTTAATTATTGATGAGATAGGTATGGAACATAATGAAATCTTTGAATGCCTTAACAGGAGCTTCAAAGATGTTCGACATTGCAAAAAGCGATTTGGTGGTCTAATAATATTACTATCTGGTGACTGGAAGCAAATTCTTCCACTTGTACGTCAAGGTGGTAGACCATAAATAGTTGAAGCAACCATCAAGAGATCCTATCTCTTGGCCGATGTGGAAACCGTGGAGATGACAACCAATCAATGGTTAATTCATGCAGAGGATTCTGCACATGAACTTTGTCTGGCATATGATAATGTGTCTGGATTGTGTGATTTTGTGTATACACATCTTCCAGGAAACTACACAAACCCACTATGGCTTGCAAATAGAGTCATTATCACCCAACAAATGATGCAGCAAGATTGGTGAATAAGTTCATGGTTAACAAGTTCCCTGGTCATGAAACAATCTACAGAAGCTCTGATACAGTTGAAAATGAAATGAAATATCCAATTGAGTGCATCAACAAAGTTACCCCATCAGGCTTCCCGACACACATACTTAAACTGAAGAAAGGCAGTTGCATCATGCTTCTGAGAAATCTGGATCGTCTGAACGCGCATTGCAATGGCACACGCTACATTATCATCAGTTTACATAATCATGTAATTGAAGCTGAAGTGACATTGGGTCCCAATGCTGGAACAAGGTTGCTAATCCCAAGGATACCACATGTATCGCAAGAGCTCGAGTTCCCTTTCACCTTTACTTGCAAGCAATTTCCTGTCAAACCAGCCTTTGCCCTTACATGCAACAAGGCACAAGGGCAGGCATTTGAAAAGGTAGCTGTAAATATTCTCTCATGGTCAGATGTATGTTGCATTATCACGAGTTACAAAAAAAGAAAATATAAAAATATTAAATGAAAGGGGTCTGTTTGCTGATAAGTGTGTCTACAAAGAAATTCTACAGTAATGTGAAACAGCTGCCATTCTCTTTTAGTTGAAATGAATTTCAGTTTCTTTTTAATTGCTAGAAAAGGGACACGACAAAAACTTGTGAATACAGTAAAACAACAATAAAGCGAGGTTCAACTCTTCATATTGGTAAATGTAATTCATTCATTCCTACCAGCAGCATCTATTTTCACTGCTTGAAGCTTCCCATTAACATTCTCAAGTGAGGATTCACGAACATTTTCCGTCAACAGTTTCATTGCTTTTCCATCTTCACTATTGCACTTCATTATTCCATCTTCATTATTACACTTACTTCTGTAATCAGTAAAGTAATCTATGATACATTTTTTAAATAGGCAATAATTGTTTCTACTTTTGGCACAAGGCCAGTACCAGTAATGCACTGGGTAATTGCTGGCCTTGTGCCAACAGTAGAAACAGTTATTGCCTTTTTAAAAAATGTATCATGGATTACTTTACTGATTACAGAAGTAAGTGTAACACAGTCTTTGTTCAGTTTAGGTTCATATTGATAATTAATGTATCATATCTATGTACATATATATTTGCGTATATCAATATGGACACTATGGACACTAGCACAGAACCGCCTGTGGGGTGGTTCTTCTGCTAGTATATATAATATACATATATCCCGACGACAGTCTATAAATTGCATTTTAGTCGGAGCTACGAAATCAGTAAAGATCTATTTAATTTTTATAAAATGGCAGAAAGACCCCTCTGGTGAATGGTGAAAATCTCCAACAATCACACCAAAGTGACTTTTGTTAAATTTAAATCAAATATAAATAATTGTTTCTACATTTGGCACACGGCCAGCAATTACCCAGTGCATTACTGGTACTTTATTTTATCTATCCTGAAAGGATGAAAGGCAAAGTTAACCTCAGCGGGATTTGAACTCAGAATGGCAAGGACCGTAACTCTATGCGTCAAAGCATGGCGTCCCACCCTCTACCGATACTGCCAATCCTCCGCCCTCAATCAAATATAAATCAAATATAAATAATGAAAGTGTGGAATATCTACAAATAACAACGCTAACTGGGCATTCTCCTGGATCAGACATGCAATCAACACGTGTCACAATAAGCTGCCCTTTTATTACATTCTCTTATAGCCAGCAATAATCAACAACAAATAACAGCAATACACAAACAGTCTCTGGAAACAATGATGCGGGTGACAAGTTTGACGCGGCGTATCTCACCTGACATTACCTTGTATGTATTGGTGTGACTATAAATAAGTTAATTGCAAACAAAATAACTTACTTGATATAAAATCATCTACCATTCGGAGTAAACATCTATTCAGTTATTAATACACACACATGCGCGCGCGCGCGCACACACACACACGCACACACACACATAATCACACGCACACATATAAACACACACACACATACACTTACACACAAAGGCGCACATATATGTAGAGAGAAAACAATGTGCATATATACAACAATACGTATGCAAACACATATATATTTATGTACATAGAACCAATAGAAAAAACACATACACTTAGACACACACACACACACAGACATACCCAAGCATAAAACACACACACACACACACACACAAAAAAAAACTTCCCTCTATAGATAATACAAAGCCATCAACACACACTCACACATACTCATCTGACACACATGAACATATACAAACAAACCCACTCAAACCTACATATTCACACACACAGAATAATATAGACACACTCACACACACACACATGGTAATAGAATCACAGGCACACAATAGCATGCACACACATACATGGAAAAAAAGAAAAATCGACACACTCGCACACACACACTCACACATGCACACCAAAACACACAGACATACATACACACACGTACCATTGTGCATACACCAACTATATAAGTCTCTGACGCTCACACGTGTTTGTACACACATAGACTGAAGCCATGCATATCATCCAATTTCTTCCCTTCGGCGCACATATACAACCACTCACATATGTACAACATAATTCCTAACTCACAAACATACACACGCACTATTGTGCAAAAACCCTGCGACACACACCCATACAACAAGACCCCTGACACCCGTGTATCCTCTACTTTGGCTCCCACCCCCAAGGCCGGACTTTTAGATTATCACACCCTACCAGTCATTCTCCTCCAAACACCTAACTTCCCTTCCTATCTTTCATACACTTCGATCATACATTTATCTGCTGTCTCCTTATCCGAAATTTCCTGATGAATGACGTCTCTCCAAAACGTGGAACCTTCCTCCATACGTACCAAGTGTGAATCTAATGCAACTGAGTATTTTTGTATTCCTGTGTTTATCTTGTTTCCTTTTTAACTACACACACACACACACACACACACACACACACACACATACACACACATACACACACACACACACGCACGCATATATATATATATATATATATATAGTGAAGGAAAGAAGAGGTTATGGTTCGCTGTACAACAAGGGGCTTTATTTCAGGTATTGACAATTGTTTCATTGAACAGGTGAGTCTAGAGGTAACTAATCGCTCGAAGTTGCGATTATATATCATAATCTATAAAGCTCAGTGTGTGGTCATGCTCCTTTCTTATAGAAATCTACGATATAGAATTTCTTCAATTGAAATTTACCATTCAGTATTCGAAATAGCTTCGATTGCGTCTTGGCACAGATAATTTTTTCAATTTCACCCACAATTACGCAAAAAATAGATAAAACTCAATATTTTATGATTTTTCTCTGTCATTTAAACTGCTAAACTCTTTCCACTACCATTCAACATCTATACAACTTCATACTTTCTGCTACTTTCTCTTTCCAAGCTTGATGGTGATACTGTCCGTTTTACTCTCTCATATCATCTGCTACTCTCTATCTACAACCCACACATTTTGCTACTTTCTCTTTTATACTTCAAACTTACTGATTTATTTCCAAACGCATACAAATACACACTCACTTATTATTCAAAAGCAACAGATACATTTATTCAACAACAAGCGATAAATCTTTTTTAAAACCTCTTTTCCAAACGCATACAAACACACACTCACTTCAACAACAACAACAACAATCTGCCTTTTATAGATAATGATAAACAATAATATCCTCTATGAGGTCACTAAACCTGCTAGAAACAGCAGCTAACTCTCCCCCACACCACACCCCTCCGTAATGTCTTAAATTTAGAAAACATATCTTCTATGAGGTCACTAAACCTGCTAGAAACAGCAGCTAACTCTCCCCCATATCACACCACTCCCTACTGTCTTAAATTTAGAAAACACATATCCTTTATGAGGTTACTAAACCTGCTAGAAACAGCAGCTAACTCTCCCCCATATCACACCACTCCCTACTGTCTTAAATTTAGAAAACACATATCCTTTATGAGGTTACTAAACCTGCTAGAAACAGCAGCTAACTCTCCCCCATATCACACCCCTCCCTACTGTCTTGAATTTAGAAAACATATCTTCTATGAGGTCACTAAACCTGCTAGAAAGAGCAGCTAACTCTCCCTCATATCACAACCCTCCCTACTGTCTTAAATTTAGAAAACACAAACAACCATGCATAACAACTCAATCGCAGCTCTGTTGTTCGGCTGGCATCGTCTACGCGCGTGTTGCGCAAGTACTGTGAAACAATACATTTCAACACTTTTTTGCACGGAGATAATATCCATAGGCGAAACTACAATTGTCACTGCTGGCGCAGCTCCTGCTTCCAGGTCTGCAATTCATTCACCCAGTGCCTGGCAGACAAAAAAGTGGTGCCATAAAATGGGTGGTGCAACCTAACTTTGGTAACTTAATGACCCCGAGCAACACGGGCTTTAATGCTAATATATATATAAATACACACACACACACACACACACACACATATATATATATATATATATATATATATATATATATATATATATATATATTTATTAAAATAACAGATTAAAGTTTAAGCAAAGAATCGCTGCTTTCACCCTTAACGGGATCTTCTGAAACTAACAAAGTCAATCTGTAAACGCAGAACTGGATATTTCAAAAAACGTTGCAACCGGAGGAAGACAGGAAGACGATACTTTGGTTCATGGTGACGTTCGCTGGCAAAGAACGGGAAAAAACGAATAATACGTCATTAATAGGAGCGGTGAAAAACAATTACGTGCAAGGACAGAACCACGTTTATGGTATAAAAGAGGTCGTAGACTAATGTTCTCTAAGTGGTGCATAGAGACGTTCTCTGGCAATGAACGAAAAAACGAAGATAATAAGTCATATGTGGAGCATGGAGGACAATAGCGTGCAAAGACAAAACCACGTATGTGGTATAGCAGAAGTCATAGACTAAAATTCTAACTAGGAGACCGAATGAATCTCCGCTACAGAGTTAAGAACAAAGCAAATAAATACAATACAGAAGTAATAGGAACAAATAAATACATACACGCAAACAGATACGTACATACACAAGCATACGCATAACCTTACCATAGGTATACAAAACCACGCACATATAAATATGTGTATGTGTGTATGCTTGTGTACAAATAAATAAATAATTATATAAACGTATATAAGTAAATAAATACGTATATAACAAGCGCACACACATACCTACAAATAAATACATGAAGGTTCGGAGACGTAAGTCAACTAAAACAAGAAGTACACATATACACACACCCACCATACGTACGAATCTGCATACTCACGCAGACGCAAAACTCCCATATACACATAACCAAGCCCTAAATACCAGAATATGTAAACATTATACGCCAAAACAGTCAAATATACGTACGAGAAGGTATACATACCTTCACAAAACATACGGGTAATATATACTTACCTATGCAAAAAGTAAAGGAATAAACAAAACATATACTTAGCTCCCACATCAAGACGTAAATATCCACGTATAGATCGTGCTATCCGTTAGGGTATAACGTAGGGCTGTAATACAGGAAAGTTTTGTGCAATTTATGTTTACAAGCCGAAATTGCCTCAGATTTTTTGTTTAAGATGTGGTCTGTGGCGTAGAGTATTTCCAGGGCCTCAGCGGCGCAGAGGTCACATGGTCTTTTATTTCCGTTATACGATCTAGCCCTAGCTATGATCTCCCAGTGTAACTTATATTGTGTGTGGTTGTCTTTTAGACTCCAGATATAAGCTGAAAGTGACGTCATATTCCTTCTTAGAGGGTAACGAAAAGAATGGGTATGCAAGTAAAGACGCTGCTTGAAACTATTGGCGATTAACCCTATGTAGGCCCTACGGGACGTGGGTGTTATAACCTTTCATTTGTAGACAATGTTAAAAGAGAGGCATTTCCCGGATAGGGGACAATCAGCCCGATTCCTACAATTACAGTTAGTACTAACTACAGGGTTGCACGTGTTCCTACGGCTAGGTATTTTAGCTAAATTTGAAGCTGTGATGTTATGTGCAAGGTTAGGAGTCGTTGAGTAAGAAATTTTAATAGTGTTTCTATTAAAAATTCTACTATATTTATGTGTAGGGGGAAAATGCTTCGTAATAAGGGAAAGAAAGATCTTAGCTAATGGTGTGGCCACCTCCATATTATATGATGGGTTAAACCAACAAATGCGACGTTATTATTATTACTATATATATATATATATATATATATATATATATATATATATATATATATATATATATATATATATATATATATATATACATACATACAGGATGAAAAACTCAGAGCTGTATGGGAGCCTCCCAAAAGTCAGCTCAAATGTGACACAGAGGAGTCTGAGGTTAGCTGGACATGCTCACCGACATCCAGAGTTGACATTGCACTCAGTGCTCCTGTGGAAGAGGAAGCCCATGGTTAACGTATGTTGATTCCCTAAGGACAGACACTGGTGTGTTGGAGACACGTGACATGGCAGCGATAATGAGGGACAGAGACCGCTGGAGAGAACTCGTCCATGGATATCGGGAATTTTACCCGCCCGCCCTAGAATAGAATATATATATATATATATATATATATATATATATATTAATGTGTATTCCAACCATATTACTTCATCACTGAGCCTTAATTTTCAGATTCTCGTTTCCTTAGAAATATATCTATATCTCAGGAGCAAGCTCTCGAAACGAAGTCGGGGAAACCCCATATTGACAACAAAGAGGAGACTCACCCACTCTGTGGGATCTGTGAGAGAGAGAGAACGAAGAGGTGGGGGGGGACTCTGGTTCACATCGTATCCGAGTGTAAACACCTAGCCAATATTCGCTATAAAGGCTGGAGCCACGATATAATAGAAAAGACGATTCACTGACATTTATACAAACTAAATAATTTACCCCATTCTGAGAAGTGGTATGAACATAAGCCAGTGTCGGTGATAGAAAACGATCGAGTGAAGGTGCTATGGGATTTCAGGATACAGACAGACAAGAATTTACAGCACAATAAGCCTGACCTGGTGGGTTTTCACAAGGAAAAACAGATTGCGCCAGATTGTAGATATAGCCTGCCCCTTTCACACAATTATCATTATTATTATTCTCTTGGAGTCTCAGTCATTAATGTTATTTAACTGGAAAGTTTGTTAAGATGAACATCAAGCCATTTACCTGCATCCTCATACGCTCAGGACGTATTGTAAGGTTCTTGCTGTTCTCAGCAAGCAAGCCTTTTGAAGTTTTCCCCCAAAAGGGCTGTACTAATGGTCATTAACATTCCTTGAAAACTCTTCTTGATACTATTTAGTGCTCCGATGACAATCGGGACGTTCTTGATCTCATGGCAGCCCTAAACCATTTTTAATTCCCACTTTAAATCCTGGTTTAGGTTGATTTTCTCCTTCTCATTTTCTGTGTGAAAAAAAGGGAAACAAAAACAAAAAATGGAAATAATAATAATAATAACAGTATAGAAATGATAATCATTCTTTCTTTATTGACCACGAGAGCTTACATATAGGGGACAATACAAATAATCACAGGGACAGTGGTCTTTTACAATAAAATTGAATACAAAATGAAGACAAAACTATTACCAAACAATGTGAACAACCAAATTTCTCAATAGGAGCAAATCAGCTACTCAACGGATCATGACCTATCAAACGCTTTGAGAGTACCAGGAAAGGTCACCCCTCTCATCCCCAAATGAACAAGCTTGTAGGCGCATGCTCTGCGTCGGCCCATTCACATGGGCCATTCTTGCAATATTCACCTAACTATTAGCAAATGTACCGGAGGAAGATCTAGTCTCTCTCCAACTTCATCTTTTCCAAGTGAAAATTGAAAATTTTGATGAGTGATTGGCCGAAGAATAACGTGTCTGTCTTCAGTCCTTCACTAGAGAACAACTGTTCCACATAACTCCACAAATCAGTAATGCACAGACACTGGACGAGTGCCCGAAGAACATTTTCGTAATCCGTCTGACAGCACTTCTATGCCTGTGGTGTTTATTTCGCACCGGCAGTGTCTCCTGGTTGCACTGCCAATCGCGGGATTTCTGGACGTTATCCATAACCCGCGGCTCAAAAGTCTTCTGGAACAGACTGATCATTCTGATTTCGTTGATACCCAGTGCATCCCCATAGAACTCATCTCTATAGAACTCAAGAGTGGGATTTCAACTGACCGCCTTGTCAACCTGGTGGAGAGCAGTGAGCACCTGGCATCTGGAATGTTGCCAGGTGCCCATTCTCGGTCTCTTCTTGACCCACGATTGCAGCTTAGTCGTGAGTCAAGAAAAGACTGAGACTGCAGAATGGCCTGTCTCACTAACGGTCATCCCAGCCGTTAACCGTTTAAGAATATGAGAAGATGCCATAGCCTCAGGGCATGCTTGCGCATCATCAATGGAACCTGTCACATCCACAGAAAGCGGAAAAGAACACGTTCCAATTTGGTGAGGTGTGAACGGGCAAGACACGATGGTCAGGTAGTAGAAGAGAACGGACGCGAATTACGTGTTCAGCACCTCCGTCCGATTTTTCAGGATAGCTTCCTCTAGGCCCATTATTGGGTGAGAATGGCGACCCTGCTTGTTTTCTGTCCCAGTTCTTATACTCGAAAGTCAATACGTACAGAAGGCAGGAGGGAGGGCGCCATTGGCGGAAGGTTTACGGAATCTGAAACGGGTAGCAATATGGCCATTTACTTTCACCAACGAACAGATGCCACTGTACATTATAGCGACCCAGTCTCTGAATACGAGGCAGGGGCATGCATGAAATGTCTGCTTAAAAGTGTTACTTGGCGGATAATATCAATAAAACTCATCTTGTTCTCGTCTCTCCTCATCTCTTCCCCAACTCACGGAACTGGAAATATATCCATTCTTCTGCCAGTTATATTAAACTCCCTGGGTGCTTTTGAAGGTCCGGTGGTTCGGCTTCCACTTCTGGTTGGTGGAGTTCATCCTTCTAGAGCTGGTATTCTGATCAAAATTATCCCTTGGCGGTGAAGGATAAAACGCACAAAGAACCAGAAAAATGCCTAGGTCAACATGGGTTGCGTCCTTCGTTAAGGAATCAACATAGGGTCGAAAAATGAGCAATTGAACCGAGATCTTCTCCAAATACGGAGTTGAATGGTCACTTAAATGAGAATAATCTCAAACGATAATTTCAACACCAGAAGTAAGACAAAAACTCAACGTACTAAATGAACTCAAGAAATGTATAAAGAAATGTTATATGCATTCTATTATTTATTTGGCTAACTGTCGGAATCAAACCACACAGTAAATTCTCTGCGTGTATGAAGAGAACGAAATCCAGAAATAGGAGCAAACCTGGATGAACACAAACTTGCAAAGGTAAGAAGAGATATTTCTTTTAAAAAGAGACTAAAATATGCAGAACTAAATGAAATTAAGAAAAATGTTGAAAAATATTTGAGAATACCAATACAAGAACGGGAGGGAAACAAGTATGTGATACACCACATAACTTATTGTCTATGTTGTAACCAGGAGGGATTACACAGAAAATTGAAGTATCAGAAATACAACAGAGCAGGGTCAAGTTGAAAGACAGATTGACAATATCGATAAGAATATTTATACTCACGACCATAACGATCAGACAGAACAAACACAAATAAATGTCCATGACCTCGGAAAAAAAACAACAAAACATTAAAATGGGCAAAAGAAAGGCCTTGCAAAAATTCACAAGCAACAACTAGAACTAAAGACACATACAAACTGGAAATGAAATAAATAAACTGGAAATAAAAGCTGTGAAACGAGCAATTAAAGAGCTGGAACTTGATGTATCAGAATTGAATACGGTTATTTATGCATCAGTAATAATAATGGAGAGGAAAGATGTGTTAAGGCAATAGCGAATAAAAAGAGCATTCACAAAACCAGCCCTTGAAAATAAAAATTGAGAGAGAAATGCAAATGAGCTGGGAGAAATATTGATTCTAGATGAATTATGTGCTGGGAAATATGTCATGAAAATGAAGGAAATTGATAAAGAAACACGAAGCAACTTCAAAACCTGATAATTTAACAACCAAAGAAATCCCGAAACAGAAAGTACAGCTGAAAGCTCCAGGAAACAGAAAATTTGAAAAGTGAAATAGGTTTTACAGACAAAATAAACTGTTTATGTCAGATGATAAAATGTTTTGCAGAGAACACAGACAATTGAAATCAGGAACATTCATCAGTTTATGAAATTGAAGAATTTTGGAAAACTCTATCGAAGGCAGATAATTCTCATAATGCGAATGCACAAAGGGTAAAGAACATGGCAGAAAACATACAATAATTTAGGCAGACTTGGCAACACTTACCTAGGGAAGAACTGAAGTTAGCACTAAATAAAGCTAACAAATGGAAATCTGGTATTGATGATGTAGCAAACGTTTGGCTACCTTCTCTAAATGCTAATTATGAGAAGTTAGTAATATGCTGAATCTAAATTAAGCACAAAATCGACAGAAACATTTTCCAAAATTATTATCCAATCACTTGCCTTGTTACATCTTACAACATTCTCACCTCAATCTTGATTGAGACAACCTACAAATGTATGGATCAAAATGATCTTTTCCCTACTGGACAGAAACTTATCATCAGCCGTATATTAGTGAAAAATTGTCATAAGAATCAGAGACGTTTGAGTACTGCCTGGGTGACTATAACAATATTTTATAGTGTTTCCCAGGCATGGATTTTGAAAACGTTGGATGTTGTGAAAATTTCTCCAGTAATACGCAATTTTCTGAAATAGAATGCATCTCTATGGAATACAAACGTATCCCTGTCACACAGTGATGGAACTATAAATTCCTGTTGCATATGTATTAACAGTGATAATTCTAATGCGTTCGTTTTCACGTCTGATATTTTGCATTGCCCTCACATCACTGTCTCTAGCGTTCAACTGAACAAAATATGGCTAGAAAAATAGACATCAAAACCATAAATTAGCTGTTTTATAAGGATGACTTGGAATTCTAGCAAAAATCACAGCGAATTTGAAGGAGTGTTAAAGGGAGTTAATGCAAAAATACACCAAAGCAAAGTTTAAGAACGGTAGAATGAGAAACACAAAATCAATTGAAATAAGAGTGAATACAATAACTAAGTAACTAGATTAGGAACAGACCCATACATATCTAGGGAATAATGATGGCTAAGCCGAATATTACCGGAGAGTACGTGCTATCCTGAAAACTGAGCTCAACTAAAAAAAATATATCTGCCATGAATGAGTTGTCACCTATATAGCTGCAATATCATGAACTGAAATGTTAATGAAAGTTTGTGAACAACCCGCCTATATACATCGATGACGTGCTGCATTGTTATACGGTAGATAAGAAAATCAGAAGTCTCACTTTTGGGACAAACCTCATGTGTGTGTGTGTACGTATGTGTACATATATATATATATATATATATATATATATATATATATATATATATATATATATATAAGTATATATTGATTAAAAACTCACAATCCTCCCCTATAATTAAAATAGCTGAAGGAAAAAAAAAATTCCGAGCCTTATAATATTATTTAATATAATAAAGAGAGAGAAACACAGATATATACATATATGCCTTCAAATCATGAGTTTTTAACTCAATATATACTTTTGGTAAACTCAGCTCCTGGAAGTTTGTCGACGTTTTTACATGTGATTCTGGCTGCTATTTTTAGTAATCTTCGTTTTACAGGAGACGCTAGGCACTGAATGCTATACGCGTTCATTTCTCTCTCTTAAAACACGTGCTTCATTTAGTCTTCTAAGAATTTTAGCAGTGATGGGAGTACTAATTCTGTACATCCAATGAAGAGTAATCGGATTAGTAACTCGCTTTATTTTGTTGCGAAACTATTCTACCAAAAACTGTCCGGATGTGTTGATAGTTATCACGATTCGGTTTGTATTGCTTAATTCATCCTTTTAATTGAGTCTGGCAAACGGTATTGTTCATAGTTAGTATCTTATTTACCCTAGTGGTTTAGGTCCCTATAATTTGAATACATATATGTATATATTTGTGTTTGTCTCTCTTTATTATATATATATGTTTATTCCGGGTTCAGTCGGGGTAACCACAGTAAGTAATATACTCAATGCTACATAGCAGAGTATACATATTTAATATAGAAATGGCTTCTACAGGATTAGAACTGTTTCATCTGCAATCTTCAGGTTCATATTGTGTGGTGACAGTCAAGTTTGCAATTTTCAACTGTCAGTTGAAAATTGCCAACTTGACTGTCACCATTGACTACACATTATGAACCTGAAGATTGCAAAAGCTTGAAAGTACTTGTTCAATTAACACTTAACATTTAATATTCTACCATACTATTTCATTCTAATACCATTATAAACTTTAAAGGATTGTAAATAAAACGTGTACATCAGACGAAGTTGGAATTCCTTTTATTAATATAATCTTCTATACACAATCATACACACCCATGTATATTCATATCTCTCTGTCTCTCTCTCTCTCTCTCTCTCTCTCTCTCTCTATATATATATATATATATATATATATATATATATATATATATATATATATATATATATATATATATATATATGTTGTTAGAAAGTCAGTTCCTGTTGTAACTGTAATATGACGTCGATTCGTATGGTGATATATTTATATTTTCTCATATATAATTTCTACACAGTCTACGAATTAATTTTATCGCTTTTTTTGTATTATAAATTAATGCAAGTTAAAAATTACATTCTACCTTATTAATAAATTAGCTGTCTTCTTGATAAGGTATTCGAATGTACTGTGCAATGACTCATTAAATTCAAATACCAAAGCATATTAAACTTCAATTACAGCGGTTCTTTACAAATCTTATCGACAATAAGACGGCTTTAATATTAGCGCTAATTACATATTTAAACTTGTATTTTTTAAAGGAAAATTAATTTTATGTTTTAAGATCAATACAAAATATTTTCTACATTATGTATAAAATTTGTATTGAAGTTTTATATATATTCCACCAAACTTTTGAATATTCCCGAACAATAATAAATATTTTCTTTAAATTTATTTGAATTAATTATCTAATTTAGATATATATGTGGAAGCTTGCAATCATTTTTCTATTTCTCTGAGACATTTCTGATACTACGTATACTATGTAAGTGCTAAAGATCAATAATTCGATAATAATAATTTAGGATATTTGGGGATAAACTTATGCTTGTTTTTATCCGTAAAACTTTCAATATTTGTGAAAACACTTGAATTTGATACGTTGCGTTTCCTAATACAATTTAGATTTGATTATTATGGCTAAGTGAGGAGACTAGGTGCTCAAGTGTCTCACCTCTATACTCAAAGTATCATTATACAATACTTGTTGGCTGATCCTGTGAATAAATAGGCAAAACTACAAAGTAATAAGATTGATGCCGTAGCTTTTAGATTTAATCTCTACTTCGGTATTGAGTACTAATGTTCATATGCGATATATATGGCTTGGAGATAAGTCCTTCTGGCACATACATTACAAGGAAGCGCAGAATTTTGCAACAGAGACAGTCAAGGCGTCCAAAGTTAAGATATGGGACGACTTTGGAGCTAAGCTGAATCCTACATTAGATCAGAAAATAACGTGTCTTGGCAGATCATCCGCTGACTTTGTGATCAGAATTTCTCATCCACACCTGTTATCGGGAATGTTGTGGAGAGAAAATTTGGCTGAACTAAACATGGTCAAGACAGTATTTGATTCAGACGAGATCCATCTAGTACCAATGATTAATATCTCGGAATCTGAGGTCACAAGAGCAGTTAAAAAACTTAAATGTAGCAGGGTCATCGGGAATGATGACATTAGACTTAAAAGATGTTAACAGCCTTAAACACAGAAGATGTTATCTGGCTGACTCGTGTTTGTCCGGTGCCTTGGATCTCTGGAAAGGCACCTAAGCAATGGCAATCAGTGCTTATAATCAGAAAAAGGAGAAAAGAAAGTTTCCTCCTAGTATACACGGATCTCTTCGTTATGCCTCCTTGGTAAAGTATATGCTAAGTGCCTGGTGAAGGGATAGAGTGTGATGTTCCAGTCCAAGCTTCTTGTTGAAAAGATTTGCTTTTCGCTCCGAACTCAACACAGCCAACCAAATATTCACATTTCGGCAGGTTTTTCTGAAATCGTAGGAGCACTTCCAAGTGGTATATGCTTATTGCGTACATCATGAGAAAGCATATGATCACGTTTTATGGGACCTACAGTGAAATGTTCTGCATGATTATGGGATCTATGGTCAGCTTCTTGTCCTCATATCTCTATACGAATGCCCAAGTGATTGTGTTTGGATAAATGGTGCTAAATCGAAACTATTCAATGTGGAAGTCAGGCTCTACCAAAAGTTTGTGCAGGCCCATCTATTGTTCATAATATTTATGAACTACATTGACCTGCGCAAACGAGATGGTATCAGTCGGTCAGAATTTGCAGTCGACATGGTATTACTTACCTCATTCGAAGTTGATCTCCGACATAAGAGGCACTTGATAGGTTTGATACCAATTGTTACATGGTTGGTATGAACATCAGTAGAGTGTAAATTGAAACGCTTGTGTTCTTAAGGAAACCTGCGCAGTGTGCCCTACATGAGAAGGTAGTTCCACTGAAGAAGGTGGCGAAGTTCAAGTATCTTGGGGCAGTGTTCACGAGTTATGCAAGACAGAGGTGTGTATTACATGCAATAATTGCAGGAACTGGTGCAGTAATACGCCAACTACAGCATTCGGTATTCAGAAGAAGGGAAGAAGCTGTAAACGCGAAACTCAGTATCTTCAGTTTTGGATTCCTTCCAACTCCTTACTATGGTTATGAATCTCGGGAGCTGGTATATTAATGTGCCAGGATCAGGATTCGGTAACCGGAAGAAGTGAGGCAGTCGTAAAAGCGAAATTCGTTATTTTCCTATGGTCATGAATCCAAGATAATGACTGAAAGAATACGATTGCAAATAGGGGCGGCAGAAATGGAGTTCCTTCGAAAGACCCTTGGAGTAACGTTACTTGATAGAGAACGTGGTTCGGAGATCAGAGAATCATGGAGGAACCGCTATTTCTCAGAATTGAGAGATCACAACTCCGATACAATGGGTATGTGTTTAGAACGTCTCAGAAAAGAATTGCTGGACAGATTTTACGGGAAAACCAACATGCAGGAGCAAGATGGTTGCTAACAGCCATGAGCTTGGTAATTAAGCCGGATCAGTTAAAGAATGTTGTTTCTGACAGCCCCCGCTGGAAGGAGTGTTTGAGGAGTCTGCTCGCACGAGCCTCTTAGGAAACAGTGGGCGAAGAAGAGGAATAGTCCGGATTGTGATTCCTCACATTTAGGTCTATGTTTTTCTTAACATTTTTAAGGCCTTAGACGTATTTCTAATTTCCTCTTGCATGATCTTGATATCTCATCCTTTCTTCAATCCGCCTCATTTATCAGGTATGGACGTAGTAGAATTAATTTATTCTAGTTTACAGTAATTCTACACGTAATTCTTTCTGGTTGTTACTTTTCAATATACATATTTGTTAAAATAAATTACATTTATATTGTTTGATTTAAAGTTGAATTCAAAATAATAGCGTATTTTGGAAATATTACCTAAATTAGTTCTGATTAGCCTCTTACAAAACCGTTTTATAATGTTATTGATGTGTACCCTGTTAGAGATATTTAAGGTTCTACACTCAGGAAGAATTTATTTACGTTTATTTAAAACATTATAGAAGTAATTCGTGGTCATATCATTGAAGAATACTGCGAACATAGTCCAGGCTTTGCTGTTCTTCAGGCCGAAGAGGGCAAACTGTCAATATATTTGTCGCTCTCCGATAGATTTGCGGTCGAGCATGTGGCAGTGGAGACCACCGACATTCTTGACACTCGGTCGATATCCATACTCACTGCTATCAATGTGGAGTTGGCTATTCGCAGTAGCGAGCCGCGTGAGTTGAAATGGTGATCCAGCAAGTTTCCCTCGTCGTCTTCCGAAGCAATTTTGTCACTTTTTTGTCCACTGATCTACGAAGCAGATTACGACTTATAATTGCCTTTATGTTGGACTTTAAAATTATATAAAATAATGATCAGACTTCTAGTAAGTAATCAACTAATAGACGGAGCAACTGATCACATAGAGTGTGAAGTAACATTTTCCAGTGAATGAACAACAAAAATAGACATTTTTCAGTGATTGATTCTGAACGTCTTGTAAACGTCTCTACTAGAAAATTGAATAAATATGTGGACAGATTTGTTCAGCAATTTGAGTAAACTAAGACAAAACGTTAGCTTGATGTGCTGCTGTCATACCGCAGTATTATAATTTTTGTGAATGTTTTACTCATACAACTTCTTGTTGTTTGTTAAAATAAATGTTTATGAGGGTTTAATAGTTTGTTTGAAGCATTGTGTGAAGTGTATAAACTACTACGTTATTCAAAGGCTTGGACAATGTGAAACGAATGGTAAAGTTTGTAAACATTGAACGCAAGGAAGATGTTTTGTGTTATTTGTAATTTTATTTATCTGTCCTAACATTTCGGGATTAGAAATTAACTATAAGAAACCGATTGCTTTTATAAACTCACCATGTTACTTTTTTAGTTTGGAAGCAGTGATATCTTTATAGCTACCGGTAGTAATGAAGATATGACGTTTTATGTGCTCTACCATGTGTATAATGTTATGTGTGTGTGCATGTTTCTCTCAAATATTATGGGCTTTTCTTGTGTTTTTCAGTCAATTTTTTACGAAGGCAAATGTTGTGGGGCGAATTGTATTCGTTTGGATGTGTTAGCAATTGTGTATTGCATTATGTGATAAGGGTGTGTACGAGTGCGTGTTTATATCAATCTATGTGTGTAATTGTAGTTGACAGTTTAAGTTGGCTATTCTGGACTAGGTTATGTGAGTGTACGTTTTTATGTCAAACGTTAAGAGTGCCTGCTGAGATCTAATTTATTGTTTACAAGTGAGCAGCAGCAGATTTTTGTGAAAATTTTCAGTAGACAATACTTATAAATGTGATGCACATATAATGATACATAGTGATATGTTTACTTTCCATGAAGATGTTTCTAATGTAATTTCGTGCAGTAAATGTTTTTAATCTGAATTTCCTATTTTGATAAAAGCTGACAATATCTAATTTGTGCAACATTCAGTTTGATTTATTTTTCATACCGTGGATGGATTGCTGAAAAAACAATTGCCGCAAAACTAGATTCGGTATAGCTTTCTTAAAATTTTTATAGATATTGCAGGATCTCTATTGGCTCTGACGACGAGAATTCTGGTGAATTGAACAATGGAAGAATATGTCGTGAAATTATGGTACAGGATTATTGCCGACATACGTCAGATTCAAACCCTTCCTTACCATTTTGAAAACAATCATGAAATATAGTGCGATCTAGAATTTTAACTACGTTTCTCATTATTAAGCTAATTTTGGAACATGATTTAACAAAAGTTCTTAAATAAGAACTATGTACAAATATTGAAAGGAAAAGCTTTGTGTCATAATAACAAGGGGGTTTCAGGCAATGTACTATCAAAACGTTTAACGTAGATTCAGGGTGTCACAGTGTATGACACGGATAGGCATATATTTATATAATTCATTTTTTTCTTCTGTGTAGGTTCGGGAACGGAGAAATAAAGTGTCTTGCTCAAGTATATAACACATTGCCGTGAATCAAAATAATCGCTCAAAGATGGTAGGTTGAAAGGCTTAGGAACTAAGTCATGCGCCTTCACATACCACACTATGATATAACACAAATATAATATTTGTTGCTTGACATTACAATACAACGGGAGAAAACATGATAATAGCACTGATGATGTCACCGGTGTGTGATGAAATAACTTTGATAGACTATATATATATTAACCGTTGGTCAATCAATGATAAACGTTGATTGCAAGTTAAATTAACTATAGGTATATCAAATCCAAAGCAAACAGTGAGTGTGTTTTATTAATATTTCTGGTAATATTATAACAATTTGACGCTCCACAATTATAACAGTATATATATATTTACATTTCTGTATATATATATAGGTATTGAAGTTTCCGTTGAAAATTGAAAAAGTCATAGGAGTGAAGAGTGCTCTATGTAAGTACCAGAGCAAAATTTAATGTATAATAAACAATACAATATAATTACCTCATTACCAGAGGTTTCCCGAATAAGACGAATACGAAAGAAACGTCCTCATTCGTTCGTCGGACAAGGCAGTATATATATATATATATATATATATATATATACACACACACAGAAATTAAAATGTTGAAGACCAACACAGTGCGTATGGAGAATGTTAAATTGGCAAGATAACAAAACAATCTTACCTTAGCGACTTTAACGTTCCCAAATATTTTGGGGTTTAAAAATCCATTATCAAGGGAGTAACCCCATGAGAGATTTAAACATCGGTCGGATAGACTTGCTTCTGTGGAAGCAGATTTACACATACACACAAACACAAACACACAAATACAAACACACAAACACACACACACATACACGCCCCCCCCCCACACACACGTATATATATATATATATATATATATATATATATATATATATATATATATATATATATATTTATATATATATATATGTATATATAGTATTAAGGATACTATTTATGGTTATGTATATACTAAAACCTTTTATAGTTATATATATTTTATATCCTAAATAGTGAAAGACAGTAATTTATTACTATCTTATTACCAGCAAGATAAATAGCTCAACGTAACAACATCAGTTGTTTTACAGAACAGTTATATAGAGATTACATGAATCAAAGTTCTGTTTAAATCATTTATTTGCTTACAATTGTTTCTTCCAAACCGAGGTTTAGAGTCTTCGGAGCAATTATTCAGTGATTTTTAACATACTTGACCTCCTTTTCAACACAAAAGACATATAGAAACATATGTATATATTGACCCACAGTGGGTTGACATCCATTATAATAATATAGCATGGTAATTTACATATAAAGATTACAGTCATATTAAAGGACAAAATTAAAGTTAAAATTAAAATTAAAATTAAAATAAAACATTGGCAGTTTACTAAGATAAAGCAAGAGGAAAGTCTTGAGTAGCCAGTGTATGCCACAGTCACACGTGTGACATGCACGCGTGTCCTATTAATACAAAATTATTACACGTAACAATCTGCCGCACTATAATCTTGTATTAATAGGACACGCGTGCATGCCACACGTGTAACTGTTGCATACACTGGCTACTCCAGACTTTCCTCTTGCTTTATCTTAGTAAACTGCCAATGTTTTATTTTATTTTTATTTTAATTTTAACTTTAATTTTGTCCTCTAATATGGCTGTAATCTTTATATGTAAATTACCATGCTATATTATTATAATGGATGTCAACCCACTCTGGGTCAATATATACATATGTTTCTATATGTCTCTTGTGTTGAAAAGGAGGTCAAGTATGTTAAAAATCACTGAATAATTGCTCCGAAGACACTAAACCTCGGTTTGGAAGAAACAATTGTAAGCAAATAAATGTTTTAAACAGAACTTTGATTCATGTAATCTCTATATGTATATATATACATTTTTATAATTTTCATAATTTTGATAGGTTTCTGAATAGCTTTCTCATGACGTTAAAGTTTAAGAAGTTGAAATATGTCAGAGTCACGTGTACTATGTGTACCATTAGACTAAATCTCAGAGGAATTCAGCGTGACACAGTATGTGTCAAGATTGGTCCTTCAAATTGGAAGAACAGTTCAACTTATATTATTATCTATGTGGTTAACTTTTCCTTTCATCATTACGGGTCGATAAAATAAAGTACTAGTTTAAATACTGTATTAATTGCTGGCCTTGTGCTAAAAAGTAGAAACAATTATTATCTATGTGGATGAATATTCTACAGACACGTCTAACGCTTAACCAAATTTTTAGAGTGATTAAGCTTACAGTATATACAGGCACACTACAATGCTATTCGAAACTGATTTAGTTTACTCGGTTTCAACTACAACGCTTTACTGTTTACGTAAAATGCGCACCTGTCTGTAGAAAGCTTGGACACATAGACATTAATTTAATGTACAAGCTGCTCCGTTGAGCAAATAACAGGAATAAGTCTCGAAAGAATGTTGGTTATTTTATTTATTTATATTTATAATATAATTTTGAATACGAGAATTGACAGAAATAGAGGAAGAATAACATTAATTTTCTTGATATTTCACTTATATTAATTAAAATATTATATGTTTAATCATAGTAATAACATTAAAAGCATATTTATAAATATCTCCGATCAAACGGGTCATCTATTTCTAGGAGCTACTAGCTGAAAACACAAATATTTACTTATGCTTATATGAATGTGTATATATGCATATACAGACATACGTACATATATACATAACACACACACACACACACACACACACACACACACATATATATATATATATATATATATATATATATATATATATATATATATATATATATGTGTGTGTGTGGGGGGGGGTGTATATATATATATATATATATATATATATGCTGAGCGTTGGTTGAGCGAGTATTTTACAAACGACTTGAGACGCAAGAGTTTGGTATATTTATAGTACTGTTCAACTAAAACTTAATAATTGTTTAATAAATGTCTGTATGAATGCGTTTGAGAGGGAGAGAAAATAAATGAGAGAGGAGAGAGAGAAAAATATATAATAAATATATACATATATAAAAGTGTATGTATCAGTAAAAATCTCTCCAAAAATCTCTAAACGTTGAAAGGTCAATGAATCGTGACAATTAAAAGAGCAAAGTTGTTAATATGGAAATGACGAAATCCAATATGTATATATGTAAATATGTATGTATGTAATACATACATATAAGTAACACTTGTTTGTATACACATGCATACGCACACATGGTCTAGAATCTAGACCATGTTAATAAACTGCTTGTTTTTTTTTATTACTTTTTTATATGTTTTGATATTGTATTATTTGCTAACATAATAAATAGAAGATAAACAAATGGTCAACTTTTATTATATATATCGTTTCCGGTATAAATTAATATTACTACGAAATATTAACGGTACGTGGCACGTTGAAGAAAAGATGCCGGTCCGCCACATCAGATAGTTTGAGAAGCACTGGTCTAGATGGTAAAGTTGTTAATTTGGAAATAAAGAAAGTCTATGTCTATATGTAAATATATATGAAATGCATTTTTACGTATAGAGACACTTGTTTATATATAAATGCATATACACAGAGGTGGCTTAGTTTTGTTGGTGTAGATTATTACGCAATGGGGTCGTAGTCGCTTCAGACAATACTGGTTTAATGCCTATTCGTATAAAGAAACTAGACAATTTGACGGCTCCAACTCGAAAAATCTCCCCCATTATCATATTTAGAGTGAGTCAGGGATTGGGAATATGGATGATGTATGAGGTAGAGATTATGGAGGATATCCTAGTCCTAATATAGACATCTAGTCCATGATTGGCTTTGTTTTTATGAGTGTATTAATTGCGAGTTTCGAATTCGATGATCTTAACCACGAGAAGCCTACTTTATTGTGACTTTGTTTTCTGAATGTATTATTTAATTGTAGGGCATTCTATAATTATTTGCTTTTGTTCTAGATATATCTACGTTGAGATGTATGTATTAGACAGTCCTACTTGATTATTTGTCCACAGACAAAGAAACAAACACACACACATACATACACACACATACACAAACACACACACACACACACACACACACACACAAACACACACTCACACACACACGCAAACACATATATATATATATATTATATTTACGAACACATAAACAAGATGAAAGAATGATCTGTACACAAACAGATCTATTCATTATTTATCATGAAAGTTTCACATAATGTTCCACATTTATTCAAAGCATTCATGTCATCTAATCTCAACTGCTGTCAACTCATCTCAGTAGCCTCTCAATATCATCTTATTTGGTCTCAATATGATCACTTCTTATATCATCCAATCTCATCTCATCTCCTACTACCGCATGTCATAACAGCTTGTCTTCCCATCGAACCACAAAAATAACCTCATCCCAGGTGTCTGGACCCATTTGGCTGTTCGTGTTTCTGATATAGTTTACATACATTCATCCATTGGAAGTATATCAATAAAATTAATGCTTTCTTTCCAAAAGTGTACATGACCATGCCTTACGTTCCATAATACCCAGATTAAGTCAATTTTCTCTTTAATATTGCAGACCAACATAAAGTTCTGTATTGATTGTGTTATTTCCATCTGGTACTATGAATCATCAATAACATGCAGTAACACGTTTCGTTTAATTGGTTCTGAAGTTTCTGTTTGAGTACCCATGATGAGACTCTCTTTCGCAATAGTTGATACTCTCTTGTAACTCTCAAAGGAAAATAATAAATCCATTTAGGAGATAATTAGACTCAATCAACTTAAGTAGTTGAAATGGTATCTTCGTGAAAGTAAATAAAACAGCATTATTCTTCACATCCTCTATCATATAATTTTATTGTTTTACTCTTTCCCGTTTTACTAAATAGGGCATCACTATGATTTATTTTATAATATCGACCTCACTTGTTATTTCTCAATTTTGAGATTTATTTTATTGAACCACTTCTGTTGAAACACAAGGCGTAAATACAGACACAGACAAACATTGACACTGGCACACACATACACACACACAAATATACATAATATATCTACATATACATGTAATTTTCATGGAGATTCAGTGTGAAACTGTGACAATGGCAGTTGTTTTTAAATTGGGACTTCCAAAGAGAAATGTTCTAGCCAATTTCAATAACATGTCTATTGTAAATGGAACTCGCCCACCATGTTATGCAGTAGCATTGATTTCCAATCGAGTCTCTTACTATTTCAGCCATACACTGATATTTAGAGATAGTAGTATTTAGAGTTAGACATATTTAGAGACAGGAGAATTTTATCCAACCGTAAATCAATCACTAAATCAGGAAGTATAATCACACGTTAATACGTTTATTTGAATTTGTGAATCCGATATTAAGACTATCATAAATCCAGAGAAATCTCTTCTGTCGTCTATTGATAGACTACATGCTGAATGATTATCTGAAACATACTGATTATATATATATATATATATGAAGAGAGAGAGAGAGAGAGAGAGAGAGAGAGAGAGAGAGAGAGAGAGAGAGAGAGAGAGAGAGAGAGAGAGAGAGGGAGAGAGAGAGATTGATATATAAATATATAATCAGTGTATATATATATATATATGTGTGTAGATAAATCTACCAAAATGTACGGTAGTGTCCAATCCGTATGAAGAACTCAATGTAATCCGAATATCAGGAAAAGAGAATATGTATTGAAACATTTTTTTTTCCGATGAAAAATACAGGAAAACAGAGTCAAGATAAATTAATAAAAAAATAATGAATAAAAACAAAGAAACATCATTTTACGATCGTTTCTAGGATATATATGTTTGTGTTGGTATGTATATCATATAGATCTATGTACATTTTTTACAAACTATCAGGGAATATACATACCTACACATATATATGCTGTCTTCAGAAATAATGATATTTGTTTATTGAAAAAAACCAACAAATATTTAATATATTAGGTCTGTTTGGGAACAGGTTTTGAATTGACCAACAGGTAGTAAATGGTCAAGATGGTAGAATATTAGTAATAGAACTTTAATTTAGGGGTAGAGGAAAGCAGATTTCAGTTTTGAATGGAAAGAGTATGATGAATGAAAAGATTATATTAGGGATGAAAATAGGTCAAGTCGGTAAAAAGTACACGAAGAATTGATGTTATAAAAGAATAATGCTAATGTAAATATCTAAGGAGAATACAATTTTACGATAAATGTGTTAGTGAAAAATATCAAACTTATTTAAAATATAGGGAATTTACATCTATAAAAAGAAAATAAATTAATTAAATTGATAGATATATTTATATTGATAAATTTATATTAATTCATATAGATATGATAAATAAGAGTTAGATGTAATTGAAGAGTGCTGTTAAAAACGAAGGGAAAATAAAAAAAGTAATAATAATAAGTATTGGGGGGGGGGGGGTAAATTTATTAGTGAGAAATAACAAATTTATATAGATTATAAGGAACATAGAATCATAACCTGAAATTAAAATAGTTTATATGTATACTTATTGGTATAAATTTTAGGAAAAGGTGGCTGTAAAAGGGAAATAAAATTATGCAGTTCATTAGTAGTAGAATATTAATTATAGGTTAACTAATTTAAAAAAAGTGTTATTATAATAATTTGTAAAGTGTATATTAATTAGGTTTCTAATATTTAAAAGTTCTTCTCACTTTATGATTAGATGATATAATTAATTCCTGTCGTTTATTTAATAGGATATCCTTAGATTTCATTATTTCAAAAAGTTCCTGGGAACATAATCTACATTCATATCTATTATTTTGATAAGGGGTGGCCCTTTTGAGCACACTCCAGGTCAGGTTATAATCTATATTCCTCTTTCTATAATTATTAATTATTTCAGCTAAAGATGTATTAGCTAATGCGGAATTTTTAAAACTGTGTTTGTTGGTATTAAATCTTACTTTAAATTGGTAAGAAGTAGCTCCTATATATGAATAAGTTGAGTCCTTAGTGTTAACTTTACATTTATATACTATATTATTAATAAGGCAGTTCCCTTTTAATGGGCAATTTGCTTTGTTTCTACAGTTACAACCTTTCGTGAATGTTGTATCAGAGGAGATAGTCAAATTAGGTGTGGAATTTTCACGACTTGTTGTATATGAATGAGATGGTGGTTTGCTGTGGATTATTTTAGTATTATGGTTAGTTTGATGTATTGGTGGTATATGATTGTTTTTTTTACATTTATATGCATTATAGGCACTTATATTTTGTTGTATATTTTTGGTTGTTGAGTAGGAGAATTTAACCGTTGATCTATTTAAAATTTGATGGTATTTGTGGTTTGGCGGGAAGTTTTTCTCGAGGATAGTAAAAACATTTTTAGGGATATTATCTTTAATTTGTAGATTAAATGGAGCATTATACCAAGTAACACGTCTATTACGGTTTCGATGTTGTTTATTATTTTTATAGGATGTATCCTGATGTTTATTAAGAGAATTATTGTTAATGATTTCATTACACATATTTTTAGTTAGATTCATTGATTTAGGTATTTTAGCCTGTTTACTAGGAATTTTATTATTAACATATATTGGAGTATTAGGATGAATAGGTTTTTGAATGTTACTATATTGTATATTAGAAGAGTTAGAGAAATTAAGTTTTATGTTGTTATTTTTGGGTATAGTGTGAGTGGCATTTAGGTGTGTATATTTCATTTGGTGTTTGTTGGTAATATTGGGTTGTATGTTTGTAGTGTTATTGTTACAAGGTATATATACTAATTTGTTTTTGTGGCCACTCATAGCTAAAGCTTTGTTATAAAAGGTCGCATTTTTATCAAATACATCCTGGTTAGACGAAAGGTTAGAAATTCTGAGTGAGATATTATATGCTAGGTTTTTAAGGATAGATTTAGGGTGATTAGATTGTGAGTGTATGTAATGTAAGTTTTGGTTAGGTTTATGGTAAGGTTGGTAGATACCCGTAGATAAGTCTAATGTTATATCAAGGAAATTAACTACTTTACTTGTGTTTTCAAATGTAATATCTAGACTATAATAGTGTTTGAGGAAAGTTCTAATAAGATTTTATTTTTTTCAATTTCTGATAGGCTAAGGAAAGAAGAAGACAGTCGTCACGATATAAATCACCTTTCAGGTGGGGAAAAGAAGCATTTATGTTAAACAGAAGAAAGATGCCCACAAGATCGGTAATTTGGGCAGAATCACTTGAGCCCATAGTAATGTCGAATAGATTACTATATGTGTTTCTGGTCCAGTATTCTTTTTGAAATTCCAGTAGTGTTTGTCTAGCATGTGTGATAATATTAATGTCATCCATAGGGACATCCAAGGGCAGTGGATTTGCAGTATCAGTAGAGAGTCGGACGCCATGCTTTCCAGCATAGTTACGTCCCTTTACGGTCTGAGTTCAAATCCCGCCGAGGTTAACTTTGCCTTTCATCCTTACGGGGTCGATAAAATAAAGTACCAGTAATGTACTGGGTAATTGCTGGCCTTGTGCCAAAAAGTAGAAACAATTAATGTCATCCATAGTTAAGTTTGATCTATTTTTGGCAAATATCAAGGCTTTGTTCAGGAGTATAGGTAATATAGAGGAATAATAATTATCTATATCGAATTGTAGAAATGAAGCAGAAGATTTATTTCTAATATTAGTAAACCAGTTAATTACCTGGGATGTGTTTTCCCAGAGTGGTAAATTAACATGTTTTCTTAATTGTGGGATGACTCTATCTAAAATTAGTTTACTAATGATGCCGACATACCAACACAAACATATATATCCTAGAAACGATCGTAAAATGATGAATTTTTTAATATAAGGAACTGTTTCTTTGTTTTTATTCAGTATTTTTTTAATTAATTTATCATGACTCTGTTTATATATATATATATATATATATATATATATATATATATATATATATATATATATATATATATATATATATATATATACTTGATGACGAATAATATAATATCCGGTAATGGGAATGAAAGTTGAGGAGGAACGATGGGGAGTGGATTATGCAGAATTATTGGTCTGGTTATTTTGATATGACATTTAAAGTCTCCCCTCTCTCCTTGTTGACTAAGAAAGTGGTTTTATTATGTTTGATAATATGAATGCTCACGAACTGGGTATATTGAAAATAGTGACATCAATACACTTAAAGATTTAGAAAAAAATCATAGGTTTATCTACTTCCTGGACATCACTTTTCACTTTTGTTACACTATTTCTAATAACAATGCGTATAATTTGGGAAATATTTTGAAAGAAATCAATAATTTGCAGGATTTAATAAAGTAAATAAATTTTCAATTATTAAACTATTGTGATGGAGAGTTTTAGATGAATATAAATAATTATAAAAAAAATGTTTTGAACCATAAAATCAAAGCTGCTTTCAAACAGTTTAGTATCATTTAATAATGTATACGCCTCATATCAATGCTTGCTGGGCTCTTAAATTCTGACAAGTGCTGATTTTTACCTGCTAGACTAGACCAGGAGTATCGATTCTCACACGAGGATGGCATACGGTGCTGTGGAATGAATTACCCTAGGTTAGGAGATCCTACATGTTAGCAACACAAGAAACAATATAGAAGCTACTGGCTTTCTTAAATCTTAATACCATGTACTTACCGAAACAGTATAAGACATTAACAAAATTACAAAACAACACACACTCCATCACATTAAACATTGTAGACCTTACTCTAATACAACTACTTTTCGAAGCAACCTATCCTCTAGTAAACATACTATAAACCTTCGAATTAAGAAAAAACTATATGACGCGATATAAGCAAAACTTTCCTGAAAATAATATAATAGCACTATGACGGAAGTGCGTTACAACTAGATATTACTCTCATTCTGCAAATATTAATAAAAAAAATATGTCTAATAGTAAAATTACTATAAACAATTTAATTAACAAACCTGTTTTTATATGTTTTCTTCTAAGTCATTACAGAACACTGAGAATTGATTCCCAACTTTGCATGTGTAACATTTATGTAAAAGAAGGATTGCACTGCAAATTTAATCCAGGCATTAGTAAACATTTATATTACTTTTTTTAATATTGTTATATTTGAGGAGGGTCATTTTGTCCTAATATTACCAGAAAAATAGTAAAACACACTCACATTTTGGTTTGGCTTCGCTTAGACAAATTAGGAGGAGTACAGAAATAGAA
>OZ024742.1:256162296-256177296 GCA_964016885.1 Eledone cirrhosa
ATGGCATATATTTGAATGGCATGGTTACCCAATGATTATTTCATTCAGTTTCCATGTGGCATCATTAAATGCTCATAAAATTATGAGGTGTCATTATGCAAGTATGGAGATATGTCGCCATATTGCTTAAACCGGTTTATGCCCAGGTCGTTACGGTGTTACCACAATTGATAATCCCCATAATTATCTGCATTATCTCCTTATAATATATAACCAGCAATTTCTCTGTCTGTCTGTCCGACAGTGGAAACACGTGCGCGCGTGCGAATGTTTTTTGCGCACGCGTAGAGAGAGAGTGAGAGTGAAAGAAAGAAACAGACTACGAGAGGGGGATAGCGGGAGGGAGAGAGGGAGAGAGAGAGTGAATAGACGCTAAAACGCGTGCGCGCGTGCGAATGTTTTTTTGCGCACGCGTAGAGAGAGAGTGAGAGTGAAAGAAAGAGACAGACTACAAAAGGGGGATATCGGGAGGGAGAGAGGGAGGAATTGAGGAGTGCTGCAGAAACATATATACATTTCTGTGTGTGTGTAATATATATATATACACACACAGAAATATATATATATATACACACAAAAATATATATACATTTCTGTGTGTGTAATATATCTATATATATACATTTCTGTGTGTGTAATATATATATATACACACACAGAAATATATATACATTGCTGTGTGTGTAATATATATATATATATATATATATATATACACACAGAAATATATGGGCATTTCACTGTTTGTCTATCTGTCTGTCTGTCCTTCCCTAAAACTCAAATGTAGGTGCTACAGAAATATTACCTTCCCTTCCTTTCTCCACTTTGGTACTACCAAAAGAAACATTGTCGCTATAGAAACATTAACTTCCCCTCTCCACTGACTTTAGTCACTGAGGCCGAGGGAATAGCTGGTTGCTATAGAGACACCTTGCACAAGCCAGAAGTAACCAGTTCGAGGCGGTTCTGACTTGACACCATGCCAAGGACCATTTGAAGAAGGTTGCCATTGAATTTGTGGTTTGAAGAAGGTTGCCATTGAATTTGTGGTTGTTGCTGCTGATAATAAGGACCATTTGAAGAAGGTTGCTGCTGATGAGGTAATTTATTAATCAGATTGCGCAGTTCCATAACCTACGTTTGATTTGTTCAATTTTTTTCTTCAATTTGTGTTGTTCTTTTTTTTTTATTTCTTATTGAAAAAATTTAAATAATAAAATAAGGTTAGACATTTAAATATAATTAAATACGATTTATCTACTTATAATATATAATGGGCGTTTCTCTGTTTGTTTGTCTGTCTGTCCGTCTGTAAAAAATGCCAAGGAAACAAATAGACGCGGTTTAAAATCTCTATGCTTTTCAAATTCATTACATTAATCTTTATTTATACGTTTCGCTTTACGAGTGTTTCGACTTACGAGTGTTTCGGCTTACGAGTGTTTCGGCTTATCATTATATATAAACGTTTCTATTTTCATCGTTTTATCGTAAACGTATATATATTTCAATCGTTATATCATAACGTTTATGTATCATAACGTTTATATTTCCGTCACTAATCTCTTTTTCTCCTTTTTCGTTTTAACATATATTTATTTCAACGATTTCACCGTATAGATAACATATATATTTATACATGCATAAAAGGCACACCGAGAGACGGTGAACATGTGGTGCCGAAGACATTTCTCGTTCAAATCTCAACAATATCAGTATATACACTAGATTTGCTAACAGAAAACCGCCCAGCGGGTGGTTTTCTGCTAGTCTATATATATAAAACTGAGGATCTCTGTCTGTGTGTGTATGAGATTGAATCCCTGAAACTCGAGAAGCACCCAACCTACTGTTTTCAAACTTTACACATGTAATAGTTATCTTTCAGGGAGTGTTCTGAGCCAAGAAAAATTCAAATTTTCAATGCCCCAGGGACCGCATTAGGTGATTTAGCGATCTCTCTCTATACTTCTTAGTCTTTCTCTTTTTAGATAGATACATACATATAAGGTCGCACCCTCATAATATCTGTCTGCATGTCTGCTATCTGCATTACGTCACTTCCCACAATTTCCTCTTCGTCCAGAACGCGTCCTTCCAATATCTGTCTGTACGTCTGGCTGTCTATATATATATATTAGTATACTGCTACAAGTGAATACGAACACTCCAGGCAAGAACATGACGGTAACATAGACAACATAGAAATTAAAATAATATCTAAACATAGAAATGACCCAGCAGAGAGGGAAGTGAAATAGAACTTAGAAGGCCAAAGCTAAACAGAAAAAAAAAATGAATGGAATAACGACAATACCCAAACAAACAATACTGACCGTAGAGAAATATAAATATATAAATAAATATATACACAAGCACAACAACAAACACATATAAACACACACTAGTAAACTAAGATAGCATACAAAAACCAAAACACAGTCATCCAAACGCGAACACGCATCAAACACGATACACACACGCAAACGCATGCGCAGAGAAGAAGACACAAGTAAATAAATAAATAAACAGATTAAATAAAGATGGCGTAGACATACAATACAACAGGAGAAAACGTAATAGCAGCACTGACGGCATTGCAGATGTGCAACGAAAGAACTTTGTTAGACTATATATATGTGTTTGTGTCTATATAATATCTGTATTTTTGACCGTTGGTCAGTCAATAGTAAACATTGAGGACCGAATAAATTAACTGATATAAAAGATATAGAAGCGAAAACCAACCAAACAGTGAGTGTGTTCTGTTATTAATTCTGGCAATATTATTACAACAATATGACCCTCCCCAAGTATAACATTACTTGTTTCGACACACGATTTCATATCAAAAACCTCGCAAAACAAATATATATATATATATATATATATTAGTAAAAAGGAATAGAAAATGCTGACGAAGTTTTCCCAGTGAAAAATAGTTTAATTAGGAATAAGTATGAATTAGTAATAAGTATTGGTTAGTATTCAGTTTTAGTTTTAAGTTTTTACCGGTTGCGCATTTCTAATGCTTTTCAAAAATAATTTTGAGATAGAGCGCTCGTGATGTTTGTTCTATAGAGCAAACATCACAAGCGCTCTAAGGATTTTCTTTTCCCTTTTACTAATATATTACAACTCGTGTGTCACACCTCTATTTAAAAAAAAAAAAATAATAATATATATATATATATATATATATGGTTTTAAATTTTGATACCACATATATATATATATATACCATATATATATATAGTATTAGTTATACTATTTATGGTTATGTAAATACAAAACCTTAAGCAGTTATAAGTATTTTACACACACCCTAAATAGTGGTAGGCAGTAATGTATTACTACCTTATTACCAGTAAGTTAAGTAGCTCAATGTAAAAACATCAGATGATTTACAGAGCAGTTATATGAAATATAAGAATCAAAGAACTGTTCAAAACATTATTGTGCTTACAGCTGTTTCCTCCAAACCGAGGTTTGGATTCTGCGGAGCAATTTATTAATGCATGGACAGTTATATGACCTCCTTTTCAGCCGAGAGACATTCCGATACATATTCAAACATTGATACATATTCCAACATTGTGGGTCAACATTCATTACAGAATTTAGAGTGGCAGTACACAATTCGAGATTACATTTATATTAAGAGGTACAATCAAAAATCAAAAATACAGGTTAAAATACAACATGAAGATAAGCGGTTATATAGTGCAAATGTTATATGTATGGCACGCATGTGCGTCTTGTTTATATAGTGTGGCAGAGAGATATGTGTGGTAGAGGCACTTAGGTAGGTAAACAAGAGTGTTAGGTTGGTAGATCTGGTGGCAAATTCTTTATATGATTGATATAGTCTGTGTGTGGAGAAATGTTATAAGCATTAAAATTAGTGCAAGCATTAAAAGTGTTAAAAGTATTCGAGATGCACAGCGAAGGGATGTCAAGTATTTCATGTACTTCGGCATTTTCATGGTCAGGGGAGTGTATTTTTCGATTATATGCCCCTCACATAATCCACGACAATCCGATATTGAGCGTTTGACAATCCAGTTAGAGATCGTAGTCTGGTGTTCTTTAGTTCAATACAGGAGGCTGTTACGTTTCGAGAAACGCCATTGAATACCACCCGGAAGTGTGTGTGTGGCTAAGGGGAGTTAATACATGCGGGGAGGTAACTCCGGCGTTTCTAAACCTAGCTATTAAAATGTGTCACAATATAGACCCTAATTTCTATGGTGATGCGCATCCTCCAAGAAAATTTTTAAAGCATAAAGTATATTAACTATAGAGTAGTTTAATTAAGTTATGCTGAAGGTGATCATATTATTATGGTGGATTAACCCATCGTAAGGTGCCACAAATGGAAATTATAGATGATGAGCGAGGATTCTAAAATAATGATCTCTGTGGTTGTAGTCTACTACATTGCAACTGCCGTGCGGGTTGTACATATATGGATGATCTGACGGCCAGAGAGGGGTCGCGAGGACTGCGGATTGACCTCTGGCCGGCCTGGGGATGATTATCTTTCGACATCCAATGTAGCAAGCGTTGACCCAGAACTTACCAGTGATCATTGGGTCCTGAAGCAATCCTGCAATCACCGCGCCTGGTCCTATGAGTAGACTACAACCACAGAGATCATTATTTTAGAATCCTCGCTCATCATCTATAATTTCCATTTGTGGCACCTTACGATGGGTTAATCCACCATAATAATATGATCACCTTCAGCATAACTTAATTAAACTACTCTATAGTTAATACACTTTATGCTTTAAACATTTTCTTGGAGGATGCGCATCACCATAGAAATTAGGGTCTATATTGTGACACATTTTAATAGCTAGGTTTAGAAACCCCGGAGTTACCTCCCCGCATGCATTAACTCCCCTTAGCCACACACACACTTCCGGGTGGTATGCAATGGCGTTTCTCGAAACGTAACAGCCTCCTGTATTGAACTAAAGAACACCAGACTACGATCTCTAACTGGATTGTCAAACGCTCAATATCGGATTGTCGTGGATTATGTGAGTGGCATATAATCGAAAAATACACTCCCTGACCATGAAAATGCCGAAGTACATGAAATACTTGACATCCCTTCGCTGTGCATCTCGAATACTTTTAACACTTTTAATGCTTGCACTATTTTTAATGCTTATAACATTTCTCCACACACAGACTATATCAATCATATAAAGAATTTGCCACCAGATCTACCAACCTAACACTCTTGTTTACCTACCTAAGTGCCTCTACCACACATATCTCTCTGCCACACTATATAAACAAGATGCACATGCGTGCCACACATATAATATTTGCACTATATAACCGCTTATCTTCATGTTGTATTTTAACCTGTATTTTTGATTTTTGATTGTACCTCTTAATATAAATGTAATCTCGAAGTGTGTACTGCCACTCTAAATTCTGTAATGAATGTTGACCCACAATGTTGGAATATCTATCAATGTTTGAATATGTATCGGTATGTCTCTCGGCTGAAAAGGAGGTCATATAACTGTCCATGCATTAATAAATTGCTCCGAAGAATCCAAACCTCGGTTTGGAGGAAACAGCTGTAAGCACAATAATGTTTTGAACAGTTCTTTGATTCTTATATTTCATATATATATATATATATATATATAGATATAGATATATATGGTTTTGATACCACTGGGATAAATGTAATACACTTCAATCCTCCTCGTTTGATATTTTCTGCATGGAAATTCACAAAAGAAATTAATAATAATCTGTATAAATTTCTTTAATATAGCTTTTAGTGTTGACACAAATGTTGTTTCAATTTTCTAGCAACTTTCCTTCAATGTGTAGCTATTGAAAATGTTTTATCTAATATTTATGAAGCATATTTTGCAATCTCCGTCTATATGACATCATACGCATACATTTTGAAACTCTCTTTATGTATATAAATTACCTCTATGCAAATTTCTAGCATGACCGCCCAAACGGAAACTATTAAATATTTCGCCACAATAGCCTATGTCTAGCATGATGAATTGGTGAACACAATTATGCATAAAAATACCTGAAAATTCTTCTAGTATTCAGAAGGCTTTGACTACTCATCTCAAATAATCCACACTAACCAACCCAAAATACCTGCAATATAAAATTATAATGCCTGACGTATCGATAAATATATACAGTGTTTGCTTTCTATCAGAATTGCAGATGAAGAATGGATATACGATGTTTCCATGCCTCGTATCAGAAAGTAGTAGAAACGTAAATTTAAAAAAATTACTTTTATACTAACTGAAAAATAAACACAAAACGAAATGACCCGATTGTCAAAGGTGAAGGAAGAAATTATATTTTTACTCGCCATTCCATTGCTGACGTTATCAGTTCATCACAACTACTAATGAACGCAGAGCGACAACATTTCAACCTATCCATCTCAACTGCTTCCTGGCCTAGTATATTATAAATAGAATCCTGAAACGATCGAAGAGAAATTCGACTTCGCTAAGATTCGAACTCCTAACGAAGAATTCTAACAATCCAATCTAACAAGCCTTTAACTACATTATATTTTAACGCACGATACCTCATCACATTTTCAGACAGCATCAAAAACTACAATCACCATCCGAGGATTTTGATGATGAATATTGAAGTTGTACGATTAACGGACAACATAAACATGACCAAAATGTGTAAATGGGTGAGGATTCGAATTATATCAGCAGGCTATACCTTTGATCAAATAGCTGGTAGACACCTCGTTGAAACAGATGGAGTATCATCGTTCTTCTTGTCACAGGTGAAGTAATCCTTATCTTAACCAGGAATATCAGAATATCTTTTATCAACAAATTAATACAATTCGAATTTTAAAGGATTAATTATATTTCGCCTTATCTAAGTTTCATTCTTATTGAATAATAATGGTTATCAACGATTGAATGTGTATTGAATGTCATAGAAAAAATAACGTAATATTGTTTAAAATGAAACCATCAGGAGAAGGGATATGCAATCTTGATAACCGCTAGCGAGCGAGAAATGGCCATCGGTGGTTTCCTTTTGTTTTTGCCAAGACTAAGCAAGTGACATTAAAACTGCGAATGGTCTTTAAAATGTTATTAAATAAACATACAGTATATTATCAAATATGCTATACATACATCGATACATACATCGCTACTTCAGAAGAACTGATACTAATATATATATATGTGTGTGTGTATATATATATACATGATGGCTGCCCCCTCGTTATCGAGTATGGCCATTGCACGAGAAAAAACATCATAATGTTAACAACAATAATAAAAATAAGTGTTTCTACTTTTGGCACAAGGCCAGCAATTAACCACTATATTACTGGTACTTTATTTTATCGACCCCGTAAGGAGGAAAGGCAAAGAATAATAATAACAACAATAATAATAACGACAACAATAATATACATATATACATATACACACACGCGCACACATTTAAACATATCTACACACACGCACACACGATAGCAATTAACAGCGCTGCGATGGAATGTGGCTTTTTTAGCCCAGCCAATGATCTAAAATGTCTTGTACAGAGCTGGCAACCAAAACATTCACTGGGAATAGCCGGCTGTGGTTGGAGTTCATGTACTTTTGCATGTCGTTTGAGCCCTCCTGCTGATCTACATTCTCTACCACATGCTTGGCAAGCATGATGAGTAGCATCTCCAACAGCAGCCTGGTAGTCTACCACTGGTCTTACTTTATGACTGCCAAAATGAATTTCGAGTTAGCTTTGCTTAGGCAGAGTCTCGCACAGACGCTTCATATCAGCACCATAAGAGGACCCTCGTCGTCTGGAAATGCAGCAGCAATGCCCTTCCTCACATCCCGCATTACTTTCTCGTATGCGATTCGAGATACCACAAAGGCAACATTTCCCTCATATACACTTTTTCACCATTTATTATGATCAGCGGCAACATTTTCCCATGTATCAGCAGAGATGTTAGCGTCGTTGAAAGAGGCTTTCAAGGAATCCATATACCTCTTTTTTTTTGGTTTATGTGGCGGTCGTTTTCCTTTAACTAACTCTCCATAAAATAGTTGTTTTAGTATTCTAGAATCCTTCATCCTGGATTGGTGACCACTCCAACGGAGTCGTTGCTTAAGCGCAAGAGCTTCTATACTGTCACACAGAGCTTTCCAAAATCTCCACATCACTGATGTGGTCCCTCCAGTGAACGCCATGGATCCGTCTGAGACACATCTGATAGAAAAGCTCCAATTGCTTAAGGTGGTGTCGATATGTGACCCTCGCAGGCATAAATAAGAGAAGAGAGCACACATACCTTGTACACCTTTACTGTTGTCTTCTTGCATATGTCTCGCCGACCCCAGAATCGTCTCTCTAGCTTTCCGAAAGCATCACTTGCTTTCTAAATCCTGAGTTGGATTTCATTATGAATGTTGCTGTAGCGATTGACAGTGCTTCCGAGGTAGAAAAACTGATCAACCACTCAAAGTCGTTTACCATACACATAGATATTTGGTTCACTGTACTGCTTACAAAGGACAGGATAGTACATGACGACGGTTTTCTTGAGACTGACAGTCAATCCTAGGGCAGTGCAAGCATCAGAAAATGCATTCAAAATGTGCTGCATATCACTCTCTGTATGCGCTCCAAGATTGCAATCATCTGCATACAAGAGGTCTCTTATGATTGATGTAAATACTTATGTTTTTGCAGCAAAGCGCCTGGTGTTAAATATGCTGCCTGGGGTTCGATATCGGATGTAAACACCATGCTCACAATTCCTGAATGCAATATAGAAAACCATTGCAAAGTATATGGCAAACAGGGTCGGTGCTGGAATATCCCCCTATTTCACACCATTTTTTACTGAGATAGGCTCCGACATGTTACCTCCGACATTAACCCAAACCTTCATGTCGTCATGGAAAGACCTAACTAAAGCAAGAAACTTATCAGGCCAACCAAGTTTCTGGAGAACTTTCCATAATGCATTTCTGTTAACAGTATCTAAAGCTTTTGTCAGATCGACAAAATCCTGATACAGATCCAAACATTGATCCATCTGTCACGCATCCTGACAAGGACGCAGTCCAAAAGATACCATTCCTTAGATGCAGGATGCATCCATGTGGTCTTAAATTTGTTCTTTTGTTGGAACATGGTGTCGGTAACACACAAATCCAGCTCCTCACATCTGCCGCAGGCGCATACCATCGTTGTTACACTTTCCCATTCCATGCCTTCCGATTACATTCCATGTGTTAAAATCCCTACCCACTCTACCATTAAAGTCACCAAGCACGATGACTTTGTCTGCCTGACGGATATTTCTTAAAACACCTTTCAAGGCATGGTAAAAGGACACTTTTTCTTTATCGACAGAATTCATAGTTGGAGCATACACAGTCACCAGGGTCGCATATCTTCCTTTGTCCAGCGGAATTCTCATGGACCTAAGACGCTCACTAATCCCTACTGGGAATTCTTCTATTTATTCACAAGAAGTGTCTTAACAGCAAATGCTACCCCATCTTCTCTTCTTATTCCTTCATCTCTTCCTTTCCAGAGGAATGTATATTCTCCACAAAATTCTGTAAGATGACCATCTCCAGCTAACCTCGTCTCAGATAAAGCTACGATGTCAAGATCGTAATGTCGAAGCTCCTTTGCAACAAGAGCGGTCCTTCGTTCGGGACGTTCCAAGGAATCCCTATGGAAGCAGCGTCCGTACGTTCCAGCAGCCAAGACTAAATGCCTTGTTTGGCTCTATTACAGTGGCACGATGACGAGCGGGCCCAGGCTGTGATAAACTGGGACACCTGAGCCTATTTCAAATTATCTCTTTTGTTCCAGAACCTTTATTGCCAATTATCTCTTTCATATTGTTTTGGAACATCATTGAATTGGGGGAAAAAAAAAGTAATAATAATAATAATATACATATATATGTGACCATCGGCTTACTATTTGACAAGAAATACGTTTTCATTGCTGATTATGTGCCCTGCACTGGCTTATAAAGCCTGCTGGAGATTTGCATATTTTCTTAGTTAAAATACATTCATAATCTTATCCTAGCTCCATCATTTGGTACAATGAATATATAATTTTGAGAGACTTTATAAGTTCTGACATATTTGAAAATTCTCTGCCACACATATATATATATATATATATATATATATATATATATATATATATATATATACTTGGGGAGGGTCATATTGTTGTAATACTATTGCCGGAAATAATAACAGAACACACTCACTGTCTGGTTGGTTTTCGTTTGTACATCTTTTATATATCCATAGTTTATTCATTTGGCCAACGGTCAAAAATACAGATATAAATATATATACACAGTTGCACATCTGCAAGATCATCAGTGGTACTATTATCATGTTTCCTCCTATTGTGTTGTGTTTACGACCGATTTTTTTTACAAACTTTACACGTAAATTATTTATATTTATTGAAGGGCAATCGGCTCTTCTACCCTAGGGGTCGCATTAGGCGAAAAACCGTAATTTTTAGGCAATTTTAGGTTTATTTGAGGCGCAATTTAAAGATAATACAACCGATTTCATCGAAATTTGCAGCTCACATAAGGTAATCGCCTCGCATTGCTGTGAACGAAAAAAATTCCGATTTCATTAATGGTTTCTAGGAAAGTTATGAATTAGCATTGTGCATTACATGCCATTTTCATTTTCAATGTAAACGCTACTTAAACATCGCAAATAGCGTATAATATTTCGTTAAAAATTTAGTTTATTTAACAGACGACACAACACATACTTACTTTTAAACAGGACCATTTTCGGGGGATTGAGGAAATGAGGAGGACCTTAACATTTTTGTCGGCGCCCTGTTGACGCTTCGTGCTTTCATCGCGAGCAAATCCGGGCCGTGTGTACATTGACGTGTTATTGACACCGTAAAACTCACGTATGTACTACTCTACTAAGACCCCTTTTGTTGCATCTACACTACAGTATGAACGCCCTGCACACGTGCGTCGAACAGCAGTTGAGCTAATTCCGCACTGACCCCCACTTGAAATGGTTGATGGGGACCCCAATGGTAACTCCGAAGGGTTCGGAATCCGATATAACAGTTCGGTCTATATCAGATTGGATATATTTACAAAGAGTCTATGGTCTCCTGTGGGGAAGGCCCTACATGCTGTATGGTTTCATGACATGTCTTCCTTAAGCATTGCAGACTTTACTCTGTACAGTATGAATGCATGTGCAATAGACATAACTGCTGATGTATGTCGAGATAACTGGGTGCCAATCTATAAAACTCGAAAAGTACCTAAGCGATTCTCTCCAAATGGAAGAAAAATCATACTCTAACATTTAGTTCGCTTTAAGTGTCTCCAGATGATTTTCTTCAGACGTTACACATGCATGCATATGTTTCACGATTCGGGCCTGATGTGCTCCATGTTTCGAGGAGATGAACAATCATCCCGTGAAAAGAAGGAAATTAAAAAGCTACACAGCTACATTCCCCAATCTTTGCATATGCGTGTTGCTATTTCATATTTCGTACCCAGTGCAACGTCGGTTTCTATATATACATATATATATATATATATATATATATATATATATATATATATATATATATATATGTTCCGGGATGTCTAGTTTTAGGGCACGTTGGAATCCATTGGTGATTAGGGATGGTGGGTAGTTTCTGCTGATAAGTGTGTTTTTTAATTCTTCTAGTCGTGTGTAGCATGTGTATTTATCTGAAACTATTGTGCAGATCCTTCTGGCTGCGTTATAAGGAATTGCCCTTTTGGTGTGTCTAGGGTGGCACGAGTTGAACGGAAGGTATTGTTTGGAGTCTTTGGGTTTCTAGTATATGTCTTAAAAAACACACTTATCAGCAGAAACTACCCACCATCCCTAATCACCAATGGATTCCAACGTTCCCTAAAACTAGACATCCAGGAACTCAGACACCCCAAACCGAGGGGTGAATCGCAACAAAACACTCTACCATACATCTCCCCACACAACCCCCTCAACAATGAGGCATTCGATACCATCCTCCAGAACATTCCTTTACTAAAAAGAGACCCAAGAATTAACAATATCCTCCAAACACACAACATCATAAAGAGCAAAAGACAACCCAAATCCATAAAAAGCATCCTCACACAAGCCAAAATCCATCAAGCCCTCACAATAAACCCTAGAGTAACAAAATGCGGAAGGCCCAACTGTGGCATATGCATAAATCTAATAGAAGGTTCAACATTCAATTTTAAACAAGGACAACGTTTCACAGTTAAACACAACTTTACATGTGCATCTGAAAACCTTATCTATGTTTTGACTTGCTCAGGTTGTCTAGAGCACTATATAGGACAGACGAAAAACAGCCTCCGTCAACGTATGACCGTCCATAAATCAGAAATTAAAATACAGGAATACAGAAAGATTGCATTTATTGAACATATCGCCAACTGTGCTCTCAACCAACTTCCAAACTTTAAAATTGTCCCCATTTACAAATTCATAGACAACGCTACTTTCATCCAACGCACCAATAAGGAAACACATTTCATTAATATATTTCAACCAGTACTCAATGCCCTAAAATTCGGACATTTCTAAAACTGCAACAAACCATCAAACATTTACAAGAGTTACCTCCCTCACACCCTACCTAATCCTTTTTCTTAAATAAATTAAATATTACCCAGCAAGAATTGTTTCCACCTGCATATTAACTCTCTAAAAAGGGAAATCACAGTCCACCATTTGCCTCCTTCACGGAACCATGGTTCAACTAAACACTCTTGCGATATTAACACATTTTGAACTGCTTAACTTCAATGACTGTGCTTGTAAATAACATTAACTTTTCTTCCACATTGACTTTTTATGCTCTACATTATGCAGTTTTTTTTTCTTTTACTTTTTTCTTTTCACTTCTTAAACCTTGTTTGTAAATAACATTATTCTTTCTGCACCTTCTGTTTAACATGTGCGACAACACACTAATACATTTCACTATCATTTGATAATGCATATAAATGCAGAAACCGGTAATAGACAATAATTAAATATACCAATAGATAAATAAATGGCATTGTTAAGTAATAAATAAATCAACTAATACCTTAACACTTCACACAAAGTAAAACATTTCGTTTTAATCATTTTCTAACCCAGAAAAAAGAGAGAGAGAGAGAGACACACAAAAAAATGAAAAAAAAAATTTTTCTTGCTCATAATCGACTCTTTCTCCCTGTTTTCATATATATATATATATATATATATATATATATATATATATATATATATATGTGTGTATATATATATATATATATAAATATATATATATATATATATATATATATATATATATATATATATATATATATATATATATATATATAAGAGAGTATTGAAGTTTGCTTGAAGCATTGTGGAATAATAAATAAATATCTTTAAGTCGTTTGGAAGCCTCGACAATGCAAATGGATAAATCTCCGGGTAACAAGATCCGGTGGTGGAGAGAGAGATGTAAGTGGGTGTACATTGAGATGCGTGGTGTGTAAAGATGTGTAAATGTGTAGAAGAAAGAAGGGAAGAGTATAAAGGATAAAATAAAAATAACAACACAAGAGAGAGTTACCTTGGGAGAGATTTAATAGTCCCTTTATATTTCGGATTCACCTCCATCAACAGGGTTTTTTTTCCGGGGTAAAGGTTGTCTGTCGGACAGGTGCGAAACGCGTCCTCCGCTGTTTGTTGTTTTGAATATCTGAGGTATTCGGCAGAGCGCGCGTGCGCGTGAAATGGGGTCGATCGGGCAGAGCTCAGCGGCCGAATGAGGGAGTGGGGTGGCACTAGCTGTCAGTCCATTCTCTGCCTGTTTGTTAAATGTTACTGTGAGTGTGTGTGCGTGTGTTGTTGTCTCGCTTGAGTGTGTGTGCGTGTGTAGTTGCCTTGTTCCTCTGTATTGGCAGTGTAGTATGTTCGTATGGTGGAATGCTACTGTGGGTGTGTGTGCGTGTAGTTGTCTCGTTTGTGTGTGCGTGTTTTGGGTGTTGCTACATCGTTTGTTAACTTAAACCAGCCATCTCATTTCGCTTCTCTCTAATCGGTTGTTTATTTGCGGTTGCAGGCGTTTGATAAAAAGTGCTTCCTTGATACGTAACGTGCCGACGTTTCTTTCAGTCGCTAGAATTGTGACAATGGGCCTTCCGTCCTTGTTTCCGCATTTGTCTATGTGTTTCCGGAAAGACGAGGCCCTGGTTTAGTGTGTTCCTTGATCCGGATGTGCAAAGGTCTGATTGTGCTACCTATGTAGTATTGGTTGCACCTGTCACATTCTATCTTATACACGACGCATGTGCGTAGGCAACAGTTCGCATGGCGTATCGGGCAGTCTCTGAGGGAGCATGCGTCAGTAGATTTCCCGGGTTTCTTGGAGAGGCATCTTCGCAGGGAGCCCCCCCCCCCCCTGCGAAGATGCCTCTCCAAGAAACACGGGAAATTTTATTTATATATATATATATATATATATATATATATATATATATATAAAACTCAGGCTGTCTGTCTGTGTGCGTGTGAGTTTGAATCCCTAAAACTCAAGAAGCACCCAACCGATTGTTTTCAATCTTTACACATGTAATAATTATCTTTCAGGGGGTGTTCTGAGCAAAAAATAATTCAAATGTTCAATGCTCTAGGGACCGCATTAGGCGATTTAGCGATCTCACTCTATAATTCTTAGTCTTTCTCTTTTTAGATAGATACATATAACGTCGCGCCGTTATAATATATGTCTGTATGTCTGGCTGTCTGCATTACGTCACTTTCCACAATTTCCTCTTCGTCCAGAACGCGTCCTTACAATATCTGTCTGTACGTCTGGCTGTCTATATATATATATTAGTATACTGCTACATTAGCCGAT